>CM054145.1:67300629-67348129 GCA_028751875.1 Rapana venosa
GTGGAGAAAATGAAGAAAACGAAAACAGGCAAAACACCGGAGGCATCAGAGATTGGCTATTTAGCCACAAGTTCTGACCAGAAAGGGTTGTTACAGCACTGCACTGGGCCTTGTCCTCCACACAGCCATCAGACTGTGTGTGTTCTGTACAGCTGATAAATGTTCACTGCTTCCGTTCTGGCGTCTGTCGAGACAACTCACAGCAGCTGAGGGTAACGAGGGAGCAATATTTATGCTTTTTCTCGTGAAGAGTTTCGGTAATGGTGGTCTGGAGCGTTTTCCTTTGCGCTGTGTGCTAGGGCTTGACCACAGTGTCTCTATGCTGGGACTGGCAGGGTGTGTTGCTGCACCGTGTAGTCAGGGTAGGGGAGCCTTGTCTTCCTTCTTCTTGTAGGCTGGTGTTCCCTAACAGCGTCATTTACTGTGTGGCTCTGATTGTGCCTGTGTGTGTATGTGTCTGGTATGGTGTGGTGTGTGTGTGTGTGTGTTTAGAAGTTTTTGTTTAATATTTTACTTTAAGACCTACCTCCTTATAGGTTTTCTTGTTATCATTTCCGATGTGTAACCTATTTATGAAGAAAACATCTTCATAGTGAATCCATGTGGCCTAAGAAGGCACAGCTCTTGTGTATTTTTCAATTACTTTGGAGCTGAACAAAAACTGTGGCACTTATTGTTTGGACTCTAGAATAGCTTTTTTGTGGCAGAGCAGAGCAGAGCTTTTAAATACCTCGGCGCTACACTCACAAAGGACGGGCGATCGACGACAGAAATCAAAGTCAGAATAGCCATGGCAACATCTTCCATGACAAAACTCACCACCATATGGAAAAGTAAAGAGATCAGTTTCCCAATCAAACTAAAGCTCTACAAAGCCCTAATTCAGTCGACCCTGCTGTACGGAAGTGAAACCTGGACATTGACTGCTGAAACAGCAAAGCGAATCCAGTCATTCGAAACAAAATGCCATAGAAAACTACTGGGCATATCCTGGAGAGAACGAAAGACCAACGAATTTGTCAAGAGTCAAATAACACGGCTGGCAGGTCCACAGGAACCCCTTCTCACCATCGTCAAGAAGAAAAAGCTGACATGGTTCGGCCACGTCACCCGCCACAACACTCTGCCCAAAACAGTACTGCAGGGAACACTCGAAGGTGGCAGAAGGAGGGGAAGACAGAACAAGTCATGGATGGACAACATCAGAGAATGGACCAGGATGAATGACTCGGCACTACTGCGCAGAGCCGAGGACCGAGATGGATGGAGGAGGCTTACCACGGCATCGTCTTTCATGTCTCCCCCACGACCGCCAAGGTCACGGGTCTGATGATGATGATGAGAGCAGAGCATGACTAGGAAGTGTCCTTGACTGTGATTGGATCTGGCTCACGCTTCTCCACACCCATCGGTCATTAGACTTTGCGTGGTCTTCTCAGGGTTGGTGCTGTACACCTAAGTGTTCATCATCTTTACTTTGTACAGGCGCAAAACTTCCATGCGGCGTATGTTTCTATTGGGTCATAGCTGGCCTACTGTTCTAGAGCAGACTATGGATTTTTAACTTGTCTTTTTAGCTGTTATTTGTGTGTTTGCATGCGACACCTTCTTTTAGAAATCCAGTCAAAGGATTTGTATTTGTATATGACTTTGAGTCACAGAAAATGTGTCTGCATGAAATTCGTGCTGTTCTGGAGAGCGCATCGCCACAAGAGCAGCGCCACCCGTTTTATTTTTCCATGTTCCTGTCTGCATGTTTATTGTTTCCTACCACGGTGACATTTTCTACAGAATGTTGCCAGGGACAACTCTCTTGTTGCGATGTGTAATTTCGTTTTACGAGCATTGAAAACGTGTTGCACGCGGGGCCTCGGTTTATCTATCGCCTCATCCAAAAGACTAGCACTCATCCCACCCCACCCCACACGGTCTAGTGGATGGGAGGAAAGTTGGGGCATCAGCGGGAGGGAGATGGGGCCAGACGCCGCGGTCCCCGAGGGAGGGAGGGAGGGAGGGAGGGAGGCCTTCTGACAGACAGACAGACAGCCAGGGGACTCCACCCTGCTCCCCAGTGCTCCTCACCACCAGCACCGCGCCCTAACCCTCAGCGAGTTGTCTGCCCCTTCCTGAGGGAGCTGTGGTGATGATGATGATGATGATGATGACGACGACGACAGGGGAGGCTGATGACTGTGGTGATGATGATGATGATGGGGGTGGGGGGTGGGGGGCTGGTGACTGTGATGATGATGGTGATGATGCAAAGGAGGCTGATGACTGTGATGCCGATGACAGGGGGACTGATGACTGTGATAATGATGACAGGGGGCTGATGACTGTGATGATAATGATGATGATAATGATGATGATAATGATGATGATAATGATGATGATGGATGATGAGAGGGGAGGCTGGTGACTGTGATGATGATGACAGGGGGGGGCTGATAACTATGCTTTCACAATACTGCGGCGCGCAACAACAAAATGTGCAAAGAGAGCGGTGTGCAACAACGTGAATATCGTTCTTACTGTAAAGAGCATTCGGTAGATGTAACTGGAGACAGTGAGTTGTCTATGGTGGGGACTTGTTGTTTACGTTGCTCTATCGATACTAGCCGTGCTTAGTCTATAGAACCGGCGCTGATGACGTAAATGAATCTGCTGCCGTGACCCCTGTCACTGACAACGATGATGAACGGAATGATCATTGATGGGATCATTGTTGCTCTTACACTGATCACCCAGCCTCTCCTCCTGTTCCTTATATCCTTGTTATGAGTACACAAACAAGTATCTACAAAAACGTTGCTATGCTGTAAAATGTTATGTTGAGATTGTTTTTCGCCATGACCAATAATCCGAACACTCTCCTCTAAAGATCCAAATATCCACTGAAACAGATATATAGCTGGCCGGCTGTTTGGCGACGTGTTTCTTTTTGTCCAAATACTCTACACAACATGTTTTCATCTAGTGTGTAGCTTTCAATCTCACAGTGATTCCTCGTGTAGGATGAGTGAGTCAGAGAAGACGATTGTGGGGACTGAGAGGCTGTGGGCTGGGGAACTGGCCACAAAGCCACCAGGCCCTTCCTCAGTGTACACAACAAGGGTTGATCTAGTTTTCACATCATTATACGTGGTGTATATCAGAGCTTCTATGCACACCTGTTAAAATGTTTACATCCATAGTGAGGAAATGTTGCAACTATGTACACAATGAATGTATGTGGCAATACGAACATACTTGTGTACTAAGAACAGTATGCAGTTACCTAACCATGTCTGTCTACGGTCATTTGTGCTGGCACACCAACAACAACGTGTTTACACTCCACACAACAACGTGTTCACACTCCCCACAACAACGTGTTTACACTCCACACAACAACGTGTTTACACTCCACACAACAACGTGTTTACACTCCACACAACAACGTGTTTACACTCCACACAACAACGTGTTTACACTCCACACAACAACGTGTTTACACTCCACACAACAACGTGTTTACACTCCACACAACAACGTGTTTACACTCCACACATCACAGCGCTGTACCTAGTCAGCAGAGGGAACACAGCCAGCCTTTGTTTTGTCTCACCAGTGATGGGGGTGCACTGGGGGGTCAGCCACACTCGTGTACACGGAGAATGACTCAGCCTCTCATCCAGTGTTGATGTCATCGGCACCAGGGCATCAGTTTTACGTCCTGCACTGAGGCAGCCAGAGGAGCAGAATGATGTAGACATCATAATGACAAATGATGCTCTCAGGTTAACAACAGTCATCACACCGGCAGTATTCCTGCTAAATCTTAGAGCTGCTTTAGTCGCTGATACCGGTAGTCGTAGTCAGTTAATATGGAAGCAGCAAATCACAAATAGCTGCACATAGTAAACATTTTTGCGATGGACATAGCATTCATCATCAGCGATCCAGTTTGTTGTTTTTGTCTCGTAGTTTGACAGAGACAGACATCGTCTTGCTTGATATATCTTTATTTCAGCACACAATCAATATGATCTGATTTATGTTCTCTTATTGAAGTATGGTGCTATTTTGGGCTCACTTGATGTTTCTTCTTCTTCTTTGTAGTCTTCTTTGCAGTCTTTTTGTTCTTGTTGTTGTTGTTGTTGTCTTCTTCTTCTTCTTCTTCTTCTTCTTCTTCTTTTTTCTAGTCTTCTTCTTTCTGGTCTTCTTCTTTCTAGCCTTCTTCTTCTTCTCCTTCTTCTTGTTTGGCTCAGTAAGGAGTTGTTGACAATGATGAATAGTCTTCTTCTGTATGGTCTTCTTCTAGTCCTCTTCTTTCTAGTCTTCTTCTTCTTTGTAGTCTTCTTCTTCTTCTTCTTCTTCTTCTTTCTCCCTCTCCTTCTTCTTCTTCTTCTTCTTCTTCTTCTTCTTCTTCTTCTTTTCTTCTTCTTCTTCTTCCCTCTCCTTCTTCTTCGTCTCCTTTTGCTCAGTAAGGAGTTGTTGACAATGATGAATAGTCGTCTTCTTCTTCTTTGTAGTCTTCTTCTTCTTCTCCTTCTCCTTCTTTTTCTCCTTCTTCTTTTTCTTTTGCTCAGGAAGGAGTTGTTGACAACCAGTGATGACAAGCACTACTAGTATCATACATTGTTACTGTGCCAGCAACAGCAAAACACTTCTTGCCTCCATACTGGTTATGATGTAAGGGCGATAGTGCTAAGTCAGAGCTGCATCACTACCACCCTCACTGTGGACACCATCCTGACCTTGGTGCCTGAATACAGCATTCATCCGCAGTGTCCGTCCCGTATAGAGTGTGCTATGCACGCACAGGCAATCTCATTTCAATTCTACCCCAGTCATTCTGTACCTGCACCCTCTCTTTTGATAGAGCCAACAATGCTTGTTTAACTCTCTGTAATATGTCAAGCCATTTCTCTTATAATTTCAGATTGTATTGAATAGGCAATGCGCTTTCTTTTTATTTTTCATCAAGTCATCCAAGCATAATAACTAACTTATAGCTAAGGTTTTCTTAATTTTAAAAACATCAAAACGATTTCACTTAAAATTACCATTGCGAACTAGACAGCTTTCGAGCAGAGAGCAGCCATAACCGCTTCCGCCGACAGGGGATCACAGACAGCAGCTGAAGGTGCACAATCCCCAATGGCTGCCAGAAACACTGAGCCTGATTGGATGAGCGGAGGATGATTGACAGCTATCGTGTGGTCAACTTCAAAGTCTGGTTCTGCTCAGGCGAGCGTGTTCTGTCCTTTACAGAGGAGAAGTGATTTGTAACTGTTTGGTTTACATTGGGTTCAGCGGATTTCTGCTTTATGTTTCCCGCATGTTCGTGATTTCGTGTTGACTCTCTCTCTCTCTCTCTCTCTCTCTCTCTCTCTCTCTCTCTCTCTCTCTCTCTCTCTCTCTCTCTCTCTCCCCTCTCTCTCTCTCTCTCTCTCTCTCTCTGTGGGAAGGAGTGAGTAGTAAGGACGAAACTCGTGAGCAGAACCGATACAGAATGCTATAGCATTCTTTGTTACTGTGGTTGTCATTGTAGTTATTGTTGATATTGGTGTTCTTCTTGTTCTTGTTGTTGTTTTGTTGTTGTTCTTCTTCTTCTTCTTCTTCTTCTTCTTCTTCTTCTTCTTCGTTGCATTCTTCTTCTTTGCATTCTTCTTCTTCTTCTTCTTCTTCTTCTTCTTCTTCCTCTTCTTCTTCTTTGCATTCTTTGCATTCTTCTTTGCATTCTTCTTCGCATTCTTCGCATTCTCATTTGCATTCTTCACACTATTCTTCTTCTTATTATTATTCTTCTTCATAGTCTCTTTCTGCGTATTCGTCTTTTTTTAATGATAATAATAATAATAATAATAATAATAATAATAATAATAATAATAATAATAATAATAATAATAATAATCATAATAATAATAATAATAAATGGAATTTATATAGCGCTGTGTCTTGCACAGACAAATCGTGGTCATCTTCGTTGTCTTCTTCGTAGTCTTCGTTGTAGTACTCTTCTTCGTAGTGTTCTTCTTCTTCGTAGTATTCTTCGTAGTAGTAGTAGTATTCTTCGTAGTATTCTTCTTCTTCTTTGTAGTATTCTTCTGCGTAGTCTTTTTTTCCGTGTTCCTCTTCGTTTACTTCTTCGTGGTGGTACTCTTCTTCGTAGTCTTCTTCCTCTTCTTCTTCTTCTTCTTCTTCTTCTTATTCTTCTCGTACTCTTCTTCATAAATTGTGAAGTCTTCTCTGCTGTCATCAGTCTGCTGTTTACACTGTTGCAGAAAAGTGAAATGTTATAACCACAGTTACAGTTAAACAATTCCTCTGGCTTGCTAAGCAGTTGGGTTTGTTCTTGATCTGTGTTGTATTTGTCGTAATCGTTGTGGGAGATGTTGTGGTAGTTATTTTTCATTGCACTGTTAACAAATGATAGTGATAGGAAGTCCACTGGTGTGATGAGGCTGATGACTATCAAAAGGAAGCAAATTATGAGGATAAAAGGCATGATTGATACCGATGCTAATAATTCTGTATTAGCATAAAATATGATAGGGCTTTACTACTCTTTATCTAACTGATCATCACAGAGTGGAACCTAGGCCTTGTTTCTATCTTCTACGTCTTTACCTTTTCTGTGCTAAAACAGAAGAATCAGTTGACCATTCTGACCTTCAGAATAACACTAACATCCATTTCTAGAGCAGTTATGCAAGCCAGGTGTGGAATCTGCTACCAGGTGAGGAAGAGGAAGTCCCAAACCCCGCCATCGCTGTCAGAGACAATGGACGTGATTGGATGGGAGGAAGAGAGTTTTCAGCCATCATCCATTCATCCCTTTCTTCTGGGTGCTTCTGGTTGGAAACATCTTGGCTTTTTATTGTTTGATGTTTTACATAACACTCAACTTCCTAGTGCTGCTGTGCATTGTTGGGTCCCAGTTTTTTTTCCCCCCAGCCTTTGGGGTATCGCTTTGGATGGGAATCCCTGGTCGGCTGACTGGCTGAGCTGGTGGGAAAGGTTGGTTTGGGTGGTTCGTTTTTGGCTGTTCTTTGGGCTGGTTGGCTTGTTGGTTTAGACCTTTTTATTATTTGTTTTTATGCTGTAGCCATTGAATAATTTTTAAAATTGTGAGTCACGTTTTTTGTACAATGTTTTTTGGATGATTATTCTTACGCTGCCAAGTTTTTTTGTTTTTTTGACTACCGGTTTCTTTTTATGATATCTTTGAGCTGAAAAAGTTGAGTGTTTTTGTGTTGAAATAACATTTGAACAATTTTTAAAAAAATTAAAATTGAAACGGTACTATTTGTGTAAAAAAAAAGCATTCATCATTTAAAGTGTAGTCGAATGTGCCTAAAAATAAACCAAATCTATTTTGAAAATGGGGGACGAACAGATTTAGGAAGTTAAAATTTTCCCCCTTACTTCAGCTTACGCGTTTTTTTAAACACATGTTGTGAAATGTCATTCTAGTTTTGTTTTTCTTTTTAAAGCCCCGCGGTACTGAAAAAACCGGGCCAGATATCACATTTGTTCTTTATCGTTACAGTTGTTTTTGGTTTTTTAAACTTGCTCAATATGTTAGCCATGGTGCCTTTTTTTTACACTTTTTAAATAAAAATAAAAAATACGTACTTCTGCAAATGTCAAAACCCTTTTTTTTTGTCATCGAATGTTCATTGGTCGTTGGCGAGGGTTAGTGTGTTAGTTCCCTATAGTTTAAGCCCCAGAAGAGCCTTTGGGCACCTTAGATTTCTGAAAGTTTTGCCAGAGTGATTTGTCAGGAAGTTACGGGAAAGGGGCCCAAAGAAACGACACTGATTATAAAAATGGGATGGGAGGAAAAAAAGGGCGGTGAAACAAAGAGGGGATGGAAGGAAAGAATTCCTACCCCAGATTTGAAAAAGGTTGGGATGCTGTTATAGTGACGGGCCTTGAAATCCCGGGAAAAAATTTTTTTGCGTGTTTGACAGTCTGCATGCGAAGTCTATAGGAAAAAACTGAACATTGCATAATGTACTTTGACAAAATAGGTCCCTGTGTTTTCTTTTGTCATTCTTTGCCTTCACCTTAACACGCGTACCTTTCACGAACATAATTTTTTATGTGTTAAAAAAGATTGTATTTTAGGAAGAAACACAACCCCCCTTTTTTTACCCCTCTTTTTTCTCTTTACGAACACATTCTTTTTTTAGGGAATTTTTTTGGGGAAAAATTTGCCCCACCCATAACCCCCAAAAAGGCCCCGGAAAATGTTCCCCCCCCCCCCCCCCCCCCCCCAATTTTTTAGAAAAAGTCGTTCCAAAAACCCGGCCCCAAAAAATCCCCAAAAATTTTGAAAAAAGTTCCTAAATATTTGTTCAAACTCGAGAATTTGATCAACCAGTTTTGAATTTTCCACCACTGTTTCTTGCATGTTTTCCACTTTTCCCTCAGGTTATTTTCCCCTTTGTTTTTTCTCTGTAGTGCTGAGATACAGACACCGCCATTTTGGCCGACAGGGGGTCCGGGTTTTTAAACCCCTGTTGAATTGGACTTGTCCTGCCACTTTCCTGTCTATTGTATTCAATAAAATGTTAGGGCGGATGACTGAAGTCCCCAAAAAATTTGAAAACGAAACTGAAGTTTTTTAGACAAGATTGAAAGAAGACTAAAGTTTGAAAAATTTGAAAGAAGACTAAAGTCTGCACAAGATTGTAGCAAAAAGAAAATTGGACAAGATGTAAGAAGACTTAAAACTGGGCAAGATATAAAAAAGGCTAAGAATGTTCAATTGTAAAGAAAAAGAGTTTGGACAAGATAGTAAAAAAGACTAAAGAATAACAAGATTGTGAGAAAACTGAAGTAAGATAGTAAAAAACAAATTGGGGAAGATGCAAGAAGAAACCCGCCACCATCCCCGCGGTGGTTTACCGTTTCTTTCGGGGCGTAAAGGGCCGCGGGGTTTTAAAACCCATAAAAGCACAGGGATTTTTACGGATTCGGCTCTCCTCCCCGGTAAAATTTGCATGGGTGAGCCATTGGGAAGCACGGGTTCACCCTTAACAATGCATTTTTGAAGGGTTTTTCAAAAAACCTACCCATACTTTCAAGTTCTGTTCTTCGGGGCGGTTTTACGCCAAGACATTCATGATAGGGAAACACAGTACAAACCCCCCTTAAGTTTCTCAAAGCCCTGTACTTCTAAGTCATTACGACATCATTTCACATCGTCATTGATCTCATGCAATAAAAACAAAAATTGCCTCTATTTTGGGGGGCCCAGTTACTCGGTCTCTGGGGATAAAAAAAGGATTGGATTGGTTTTGGGTTTTAGTTTCATTTCCCCATACACTTCTGGCTGTGGCAGTTTGTTCAGAAAACCTTTTGGGGTTTGGGGTTCATGGAGTAGGGCGCGGGGGGGAGGGGGGGCCGTTTTGGGGGTTTTCCCCGTGGGGCACACTTCATGTCTAGCTCTGGGACTGAGCCCCCTTTCTACTGTCGTAGTGGTCTTTTAGGTGGTTCTGATATGTTTGCTCAGAACAGACCCCACGAAACCCAAAATGACCCAGCACAGCAGGGCCCCCCGCGGTGGGGGCCCTATGGCAGCCAAAAAAGGTGGGCTCCCCTTAAATTTGACCTGAAATAGGGCAGCCCTGCGAATCTTGGCAAGGGTCAAGGGAAAGGAGTGAATGGCGGGGTGACCGGCACAGGCGACCAGGGGAGAAGGCGAAAAAACGATAGCAAGAAGTTTAGTCTGACAAGAAGCGAAGGGCTAAGTCTGGACAAAATAGAAAAAAACTAAAGTCCCCCGGACAAGAAGCAAGAAGACTAAGTTGGGGCAACGCAAGAAAACTATTGTTGGGGCAAAATAGCAAAAGAAAGTTTACAAAACAGCAAGAAAACTATAGTTGGGCAAGAAGCAAAAGATAAAGGGCTGGACAAAAAGAAGAAATTTTATCGGCAAGAAGCAAGAGCTTAGTTGGACAAAAATGCAAAAAGACTATAGTCTGGACACGAAGAAACATATTGGACAAGAGCAAAAGACTAAGAGGCAAGATAGCAAGAAGACTATATCGGGAAAAATTGAAATTTCTATAGTCTGGGCAAGATGCAAAAAGACTATAGTTGGGCAAGATAGCAAGAAGTATATCTGGCAAAAAGCAAGAAAACTATATTTTGGGACAAAATATTTGAAATTTCTTAGTTGGACAAGATAGCAAAAGATATTCTGGAAGGTAGCAAGAAAAACTTAGTCTGGACCGATGAATACTATAGTCTGGACAAAAGCGAAGACTATTTGGACAAAATGCAAAATTTAAAAGTTGGACAAAATACAAAAAAGACTATTTAGTTGGACAATGCAAGAAGTTTTTAGTTGGGAAAGAAAGCAAGAATATTTTGTTGGGCAAGAAGCAAGAAACTTGTCTGGAAAATAAGCAAGAAATCTATAGTTGGACAAATGCAAGAAACTATGTTGGACAATATTGAAAAACTATGTTGGACAAGAAAGCAAAAAGATATTCGGCAATAGAAAATTTTAAAAGTCTGGAAAAAAGAAGCAAAAAGCTATTTTGGAAAGATAGCAAGAAAACAAGTCTGGACAAAATTGCAAGAAGAATTAGTAAACCGGAAAAATAGCAAAAAAGGGCTTATTGACAAAAGACAAATGTTAAAATTATCCTTGCGAACCACGTTGGCTTAAAAATGGACTAAAAGGACTTCAACATTCAAGCCATTTTCATAAGAAAAAGTTTTTAAAAAAGCTTTTCTGACAAAAGGGGCCTTTTTTAAATTTTTCCAAGGAACCCATTAATAAAAGCCATTTAAACATGTCTGTGATGCAGAGGGCCTTTATAAATTTCTCATGGTCATCCTCATAAACCAGTTGTTATGCCATAAAGCAGGTATGTGACGCATTCAAAATGCTCCCTCAACCTTCCCAACATGCCCTGTGTCCTCCTCTTCATCAGACCGGTCATTACGCCATAACAACATGTCTCTGACGGATGGTCACTATTGCCCTGCCCTCACAATGATCAGCGGTCTGGCTTCCAGACTTAGCTAGACACAGGCCTGGATTTCCCGGGGACCAAAAGACAGCTTCTGAAGGGATGAAGGGATGACTACTCATCAAGGAAGGGCAGCTAACCCAGTGCCATTCCCGATCAAAGCTGTCAATGCCCTTGACATCCCGTGGAGATGCTGGGGGCCTGTCAGTATAAATAGCATCTCCACTTTCTGGAAATTCTGTGCTACGAAATTCCTCTTTTCTATCCTTCTCTTCGTTTGTGCCTTGTTTCTTTCTTCTTGTCATCCCTTTCTTGTCTACTTTCTGCCTTCTGGGTCCATTCTGCCGACTTTATTTTCCAGAAAGACATATAAAACAACAATCTTCCATTCTGCCGACTTTATTTTCCAGAAAGACATATAAAACAACAATCTTCTCCGAGTGTGCTGGACCTGATTTGTCAGGTGCTTAATGGCAGCGCAATATATGTTCACTCATGTGACAGACAACAGTAGTTGTTGTCTGAGCGTTCCAGGAAAAAGAAGAATTGCTTGTGTCTGTGTCTGTCTGTCAGTCTCTCTCTCTCACTCTCCTCTCTCTCTCTTCTCTCTCTCTCTCTCTCTCTCATACTCTCTCTCTCTCTCTCTCTCCTCTGTGTTTATGCGTCTGTGTAAATATGTGTGCGCATATTTATGTTTGTGTATCTGTGTTTGTGTTCGTGTGTGTGTCTGTGAGTGTGTGTCTTTGTCTGTGTGTGTGCCTGTGTCTGTCTGTATGTCTTCATGCTATCATTATTACTAGAATCAATATTGGCAGCCACTCATTTAAACTGCATTGATCACGACTCACCCTCAAGTGTTGATTAACTTGAAGACAGCAGTCATCAGCACCAATGAAGCAGCATCAACACAGCGCCCAGTCCTGCAGAGAAACCTCAGCGGACAGATTTGCCTCGTTATCTCCTAATGCTGGAGGCAGAGTAATGATGTAGCCTGCAGTGCTGATCCTCTTAGTTTTTCATGGAGAAAACAGCTTGTGGAGATTTTTCATGGATAAGATAGCTTGTGAAGATTTCGTTTTGTGCTGCCTCATCTTCTGTGACAATCCGGTTCTGCTGTTCCCTTGCCACTTGTTTCAAACTCTCCGCCCTAGCTCTAATACCCCGAGTTGCTATGTCGTATCATTCAGATCACAAGTCTACAGGGAACGCACCAGCTTGAGCAACCCTCTCATGTTTTCATCCATTAAGCGGATCAAGCACAAAACTATGTCGCCCAAATCTTCCCTGTGAGCCCATAGCAAGTTCACTATGTGTAGGATCCGACCGACACTCGAAACATTTCCTGTGACTCATGGGATTCCAGCCACGACCTCCCATCCCGTAACCCAAGAGGCTCACTAGTGCCCCAAGCTTCTGCAGAAGGAACACACTGCCTTGGGGAGAGGCAACACCGTTGTACTTCTCTTGTGTACAAGAAATAATGTGCAGAGTTTTGAGATAATAAACTATTCGTAGTTAAGTCTTCAAATATTATTGGTTTTTTTATTGCTGCTATTGAGGAAAGGGGACACAATGATCATGAAGGTAAAAGGTATTGGAACTCTACACACAGAGAAAACCACGTTCTCTCTGTTCATCTTGTCTTCAGCTCCAGACTGTTCTGGCACCATCCCCTTTAGTTTACCGCCTGGCTGTGATGACTCTCTTGAAGTGGCCTGGACAGAAATAGCTCCCCCCCCCTCTCTCTCTCTCTCTCTCTCTCTCTCTCTCCTCTCTCTCTCTCTCTCTCTCTCTCCAATGAGGCAATGGCACCAGCACAGGTTTATCGCCAGGCCTAAGCCGTTTACCACCGACGATGTGTCTGCTTCGAGGTTATAAAAAGAACACCGAATCTCTCTCAATCATCCCCCCTCCCCCCTCCTCTTTCTGCTGTGTCTGCCTGATAAGGTTTGGAACTAAGTGAGTGAGGCCAGCGTCATTGTTTGACCTGGTCCTGTCCTGTTCAGAGACTGCTTCCTGTTTCCTGTCACATGACTCCATCGCTTTATTTTTATTTTTTTAATAATATTTTTACATCGAGGATAATGGAATAAGCACTTATGTGCTTTTTTACATCCAGTTCCCGTGTATATGCGGTTTTGTAAATTTCGCTTACTGAGTTAAGAGAGAAATACTATTTGGACAGAAGCACTGCCCCTTCCTCTGCTGATATCTTATCTAGTGTTCTCTGCTAGACTGTTCTGTGATGCATCAGGGCAAGTTGTGACAAATAAGTCAGTCTACAGTGTTTCTGCCTTAGTATGTTTAGTAGAGCTTTGTATTCCTACCAGAATTATGTTTCTCTTCAGTGACAGACTTGTTCTCCTGCAAAATGTGTGTCTATCTCTGCTCATGCTGCCACACTCGTGTAAACCCTTAGTGTCCTAGATCTACAAGGTGGTGTTATTCCAAATCTCTTGCAAGGGAGACAGCCAGGAGAGACCTAACGTTGATGCTGGCTTATTCCAGAACTGCTTTGTAGTTCCTGTTTGACCTTTAAAACAAATAAACAAGGATACAATCAACCCAGCCCCATAATGACATCAGCGATAGCTAAACCCTTGATCAGTATTGTGAAACAGCCAAGCTGGGCAGTGACCAGTGTAGCTTCCATCAAGTGATAATCTCTACGATCCTGTAAATCTCCAGACGTCAAAGTGCAAAGTTACCATAAGCATTAAAGCTATAAGCAGCATTTTTTTCAGAGTTTTCTTTAAACATTTAGCGATATTATGTTTTTGATATGCCCAGGTTAAACAAATCCCCATCTGTAATACATCATTATATTTATATAAAACTCAAAATTATGATGGTACTAGTACAATACTGTGTAGAAAATTTTCGAAGAATATCCATCGATAGCAGATGATAACAAAATCAGTGGAAACAACTGTTAAGACCTGAGGCACACTGATATCCAAAGCACAGATATCATGTGATCAGGTTAATTGCAGCGGCCATCAAATCACAAACATGTTGCGGGTTTTTGCATTATGGTTATTGATAATGAAATTGGTAAGACTAGTTCTGAGCAGATCCAGTTAGGCTGATACTAAGTCACAGGATTTTACTCTGTTCTGTTCGCTGTTGTTCATTTTTCAGCATCACCCAAGCCCAGGAAAACATAGAAATACATACAGTTGATTAAAACTAGTTGGTTGCTGCACATTCCCCAGCTTGACACCCCAGAGGGTCTCTCTTGATTCACTCACTCACTCACCCACTGAAGGTACACGTACACACATTTACCTCCCATACACACTCAAGGTACATGTACACACATCTACCTCCTATACACACTCAAGGTACATGTACACACATCTACCTCCCATACACACTCAAGGTACATGTACACACATCTACCTCCCATACACACTCAAGGTACATGTACACACATCTACCTCCCATACACACTGAAGGTACATGTACACACATCTACCTCCCATACACACTGAAGGTACATGTACACACATCTACCTCCAATACACACTGAAGGTACATATACACACATCTACCTCCCATACACATTCAAGGTACATGTACACATATCTACCTCCCATACACACTCAAGGTACATGTACACACATCTACCTCCCATACACACTGAAGGTACATGTACACACATCTACCTCCCATAAACTTACGTGTAAAGATAGAACAAAGCTTAAGTGCCAGGGATGATATCTTGACCACATCCTCTTATCACTGTACAACGGAGACATCTCTAACCACCTGCTAAAATGATAATTTGCATCTAGAATTCCTTCTGCAGAAAAAAACCCCAAAGCAGCAATGGCAATACTACAGCTGCAGCAGATACACACACGACACTGCCAACAGCACCATTTGCAATGCAAGAATGCCAATAACTTCACCAACAGTAATAGTTACATTGTACTGGAGCATATATATCGACAATACCAGCCTTGAAAAGACATTAAAGCTGCCTTTGGAGCAGAAGCACAGTTTTGAAGTGGTTCATACTACACCCTGCCTTGCAATCTCCATAAGTGTATACCGGTCAGCCAGAATAAACACCGCCCCACTTCTCTGGCTGTTAGGGCACCCCGGGGTCCGGGGCTGTGTACAGCGTGCTCCCCCCCACTCTTGTGATGGTTGTGCTTCTGCAAATGGTTCCTCTCTGTGAACAACTGCGGTCTGACCGTCCCCTGAGGGCAGCCTGTCACTGCAGTGTGGAAGGTGGGTATCTCTGTGTTCAGTGTCTCCTCTGTGCTTGAACAACTTTCTGCTACCTAGAGAATACTGCTATGTGTGCGAGTTGTTGTTGTTGTTTTTCTATTGCCCTGAATCCTTTCATGTATGATTAATCCTACTTTCACATCAGTTCACATTTACTCTGTTTCAAGAGAATGGCATCCACAGTGTAGCTAATGCTTTAACAGCTATGAAAAAGGACCAGTTTTGATTAGAACTCGAGCAGAAGATCTCTGTCTTTTCAGAGCATTAGCTCAACAATTTCGTAGTCATTTTACTTCTTTTCAGACTTCACGAACAGTGGATGGATTATATCGTTATTACAACAAAATTTGTATATGTAGAATAAAAGCTTAACATTCTTTCACAGCCTCATTTAGTTTATTACTTTTGTTAAGATCAACAACACGTGGTTTAAACCAGTTCTTAGTCAAAAACCTATTGAAAAACTGAGAACAAATTCGCTTGCAACGAGGTATTTATAACACTTCTGAACAGTGTAAATTTTGTACCGTAGTGTTTTAATAGCTTATTCAGACAAAATAATGATGGCAGTATCCCTATTCCCAGAGGTACGCTGATCTTTATTGATTATGCATTGATCAATAATGAACTGTAAACATGATCAGCAAACAAGGATGGTTCAATATGTTGATATGAACACACCCTGGGGAATAAGGGAGACAAGTCTGTCAGCTGGCATTTTGCATCAGAATTAAGATGCTATGTCAATCACGGGCTGTGTGTGCATATAGAGGATATTGTGCCTGTTTGTGATTTTGAGAGTTTGAGCAAACTGCATAATGATGTGGTCGTTCTGACTCAGTACCACAGTTGTTAACACTGGCTCTGTCAATGTTATTCCACTGGTTCAACAAAGTCTCCATCTTTCCTTGTTAATGAAAATAGTAAACTCATCTCTTCTTTCAGGAATGTTTCCATCAGAACTCAAAACTGCAATAGTTACTCCTCTACTCAAAAAGCACGACCTCGACCCTAACATTCTGAAGAATTACAGATCTGTTTCTAACCTATCTTTTATCTGTAAAGTCCTTGAAAAAGTTGTTCAGAAACAACTCAACAGCCACCTTCATTCCAATAGTCTTCATCCACCATTCCATTCTGCCTATCACGCCAACCACAGCACTAAAACCACCCTAGTCCACGCGTTAAATACGCTTCTACATGCTTCTGACTCAGGGAAAATCTCAATTCTCACTCTTCTCGACTTATCTGCAGCCTTTGACACTATAGACCATTCATTTATTATCTCCCGTCTCCAGAACACGTTTGGTATTACAGGCACAGCCCTCACCTGGTTTACTTCATGCCTTACAGGCCGATTGTAAAGTCATGGTAAACAAGAATTCAATCATCACCTGCAAAACTGGAATGTGGAGTCCCACAAGGATCAGTTCTGGGCCCTGTTCTTTTCACTCTCTAACTGTTCCTCTTTCACATATAATAAACCGTCATCAGATCAACCATCATTTCTATGCCGATGACTCTCAGATTCTTCGCAGTGATACACATGAAAATATGCCTTCTCTCTTGACAAATATGGACTACCACCTTCAAGATATTCAAAAATGGATGATACAGAACACATTACAGATAAACGCATATAAAACCGAAGCCATGCTCGTAGGGACCAAACACAAACTCACTTCCATCACAACAGATTCAATAGAATTTGGCAATACTTCAACTCCTCTATCAACTGCTGTGAAATATCTTAGAGGCGTTATCAACAACTCATTCTCAATGCAAAAATTCATCACTCAGACCTGCCAGTCATGCTATTATCAATTACGGCGAATTAGTGCAATTCGAAAGTACCTGTCCACTGATGCAACATACAAACTAGTCGCGTCTCCCATTCTTTCACGTCTGGACCATTGTAATTCTCTTCTGGCTGGTCTGCCAGCATCATCAATCCACTCCCTGTAACGTATACAAAACTCTGCAGCTCGACTAGTCCTCAGAAAGAAACAAATTGAGCACATGACTCTTCTCTTGCAATCTCTCCACTGGCTGCCTGTGCCACAGAGAGTAAGCTATAAGATCAGTGCCCTCTGTTACAAGTGTCTCCACAAAACAGCATCCTCCTACCTCTGTGACGATGTTCACCTGTACACTCCTCGTTCCCTCCGCTCTGCTGCAGATACCCTGTGCTTACGAATACCGAGTTTCAACCAGTCCACCGTTGGCTGTTGCTCTTTCTGTTTCTGGACCAGTGATCTGGAATGACCTCTCTCTCTCCCTTCGCCAAAAGCCTACTTATGACACTTTTAAATCCAGCCTCAAGACATATTTATTCCAAACCTAAGATTTTTCCCTCCTGTTTCATCTCAAATTTGTCCCTGCCTGCCAAAGTGTATAACCTGTGTGTGTGTGTGTGTGTGTGTGTGTGTGTGTGCGTGCACACGTGTGTATGTACATTTGAATTTGTGAAGTATGTCATTTGGTTGTGGAGAATGGACCAGGATGAATGATCGGCACTACTGCACAGAGCCGAGGACCGAGATGGGTGTAGGAGGCTTACCACGGCATCGTCTTTCGTGTCTCCTCCATGACCGCCAAGGTCACGGGACTGATGATGATGATGATGGTATGTGTATGGGTGTGTTCTATGCAAGCGCTTTGATTTGTTTTTGCAAGATGGAGCACTGTATAAATTTCAGTCATTATTATTGTTTATTAGTAGTATTAATAATAATAACAATAATAATGACAATGATATTAATAATAATATTATTATTATTATGTTCATCCCCTTGATTTGAACTGAAAAATTGGCAATATTACTTTGCACAGTGAACATGGTGGTTGCGTTTGTCAATTCTTAGCTGTTCTTCACGGCCCACGCTGACCAAGCAGATTCACATAGCATGAGCTGAGTGTGATGCTTTATATGCCACTACTTGTAGAGCTTAGCACTTATCTTCCTATGTTGTCAACAGACTACCAGTATTGCCAGTTCACTTTTGATCAATGTCAAACATTGCTGAAGTCTCATAATTTCCTGTTGGGGAGAGAGGGAAGGGGTATGTCAAAGGTCATCAGTGACAGAATCATCTCGTTCTGCTGTGTGGCCACTTCATCAGACCTCCTCCCCTACATAGGTCCATGCTGACTGTTGTTCAGCCACCATCACCAACCTAGCTTCAACAGCTTATCTAAACCCATACAGCAGCATCACTCATCAGTATAATAATGTTCATGCTGTCTCAATTTAGTTCATTACAATTTTAACTTGTGAAAATCCATTCTGTCTGATATTAGTTATCAAATATTACCAATTACATCCGCCTGCTCAAGTTGATCATGAAATACCTCGATAAAAATGGGGCTATGCATGCTTTGCTGGTCCACACCATATTTAGACACCAACACAACAACAAGCTCATAGGCTGAATCAGAATTTAGAGATCGTGTGTTTGTATCGCAGTGGAGTAGAGAATTAATGTGTGTGCTCTGGTGACCTTCCTTCAGTGTTGTCCATGCTATCAGTTTAGCTGTATAAACTGGTTCACAAATCACTCATGACATGTCTCATTATTGCATTTGTTTAGAGTACCGTGCATATTTTTCGTTCCATAGCTAGAGCTGTGAAGTGCACCGATGGTGAGATGTGTGTGTGTATGTGTGTGTGTGTGTGTTTACCCACCAAGAAAACGGTTGCAGTCTGACATTGGGCGTGATGTCTAAACACGACATTATCGTGCATGCGTTGTTCATCTGTTTCTGGTATTTGTTTGTACAAGCATAAATAGCTTCTTATTCCAAAGGACAGAACAGGTTTACTGTGTGTGCAAGATATTCTGCGTGAGTTAGGACACGTTGCTTCTGTGTATAGCCTCATCTAGAGGGTTCAGAGTTGGGGGTGGGGTCAGTGCTGATGGTGGCTCCATTGGAAGAACCCCCTTGAGCGGACATCTCGGTGATGGCTTGAACCAGGTTTGATGCTGGACCATGACCCCAAACGCTCTAACCACTACACTATCCATCCCCACCCCTCCTGCAAATTGTTTAACCAGCATTCTGTTTCTGTATCTCAGGGGCATGGTTGGTGCTAGGCTGTGTAACTAAAGGCGGCACAAACCACAACCATATCACAGGCTCAAGTCTATGTCCATCACTTAAAAATTTTGATTATGTGTTCACTATCAAATGCAAAGCAATGAAAACATGTGTAAATTGGTGGTTCTTGTGGCCTGTTTCACCGGGTGGTCTTAGTTTCCTTTTCCTTTTTAACCGTACTCTACTTGGATGCTTGAATTGATTTTGTGAGGTTAAGACTGGCGATTTATGGGGGATAACAAGACGGTAGCTAGGGATATAGTTAATGTGATCACCACTAACCTAAGGTGAACGTCTTATTCTGTCTAGTGGAATAACGAAGTTATTATGAGCCCACCCACTTCAATTAAGGACTCAGTCAGAAGCACCCTTTGTCTATTAAACCGAAATAGGCACTAAGGAACTAAGTACCAATTGCAGGCCTCCTATGGCAAGTGGCCTCATGGAAACCAGCATTCAGTGCTGCCTTTGGCAATTTGGTTGAGGATTCATCAGAATGATGCCCGATTTAATGAATCAAAACAATCAGTATAGAAGGAACAGTATGCACAGACAGACAGAGAGAAGTTCACTGCACCTACTAAAGAAGAGAAATGTATAAACTGTCAAAGCAATCCCAGGTTGCCACAATATGCTACACAGCACAGTGTGAGACCACAAACACTATCTAAACTACTAATTGTAACTGGCTGCAAGTGAATGAGTGGGATGAACGAAAGCGCTTTGATTTGGGTGGTGGTTTTTTTGCAAGATATGGCGCTATATAAATTCCATGTATTATTATTATTATTATTATTATTATTATTATTAAACCAGCGCAGAGGTCGTTAGCGCTCAAGGAGACTAAATCATACCTTAGCCAGCATGTAGCGGAGCACGTGACAGGAGGAAATAACTCGTCTTTGAACGTGATTGGACCAGGACTAACACGACACTGGCGCCATACCACCATGTCCCACGCTATCAGAAAGACCTGGCTGAGATTGCAGAGAAGGGGAAAAGATGAGAGAACATTTTTGTTCTAGTTATAGTCCCAAAGCAGACACGTAGGCCATTGTTCCTGGCTACGACCAGTCAGTGTACTGTTGGAGGTGTGATAGCCATCACACATGGGAGAGCTATTTCCGTCAGCTGTAATCACGACACACCTCACAGACACGGCGTAAAGACTTAGGTTTGATGGCAGAACAGTCTGGTACTGTACACAGTGTTGGCACTGGATTCATAATAATTATATGCTTTGGATATTACTGATTTCCTGTCTTCGGATATCTTTTGTCCATGTTTTTTTTTAGTAATTGCTGCAAAACAATCTCAAATGCAATATATAAACCAGACACATCACCGATAATGGCATCCTCAGCTGTACTACTACGAACAAGAGCAGCAGCACAGCAGAAACAGAATCTATAACATGAAGAATACGAACAATTCAGCAGAGATTTAACAACAGGCAACTCTAAAAGGACTCAAAAAGAACAGTAGTATGTGTGTGTGCGTGTGTGCCCGCGCACACGTGCAAGCCCCAGTTATGAGCATAATAGTTCTGGTACTACTTAGCATGTTAAGAAGAAGAAGAAGAATGATAATGATAATAATAATGATATAATAATAATACAATAGTAATAATAATAATGATAATAATGATAATAATAATAATAATAATAATAATAAATGGAATCTATAGAGCGCTATATCTTGCAATTACAAATCAGAGCGCTTGCATTCAATCCGCTCCTACACATGCAACCACCAATGATTAACAATATTCTAACAAATTTAAATGCGCGCGCGCACACACACACACACACACACACACACACACACACACAGGTTTTGTACATTTCTGCAGAGTGATGGGATATTAGCTGTTAAAGGCAGGGACAAATATGAGATGGAACAGGAAGGAAAAATCTTAGGTTTGAAATAGGTATGTTTTGAGGCTGGATTTAAAGCTGTCGTAAGTAGGCTTTTCACAAAGGGAGAGAGGGAGGTCATTCCAGTTGATGAACCAGAAATAGAGAAAGAGCGATGGCCAACAGTGGATTGGTTGAATCTAGGTATTCGTAAGCCCAGGGTATCTGCAGCAGAGCGGAGGGAACGAGAAGGATTTTACAGGTGAAGACATTCACAGAGATAGGAGGGTGCTGTTTTGAGTAGGCATTTGTAAAAGAGGGTACTGATCTTGTACTTTACTCTCTGTGGCACAGGCAACCAGTAGAGAGATTGCAGGAGAGGAGTGATATGCTTAGATTTTGTTTCTTTTTGAGGACTAATCGAGCTGTACAGTTTTGTATGCGTTGAAGGGAGTGGATCGATGATGCTGACAGACCAGTGAAAGAGAATTACAATAGTCCAGACGTGAAAGAATAAGAGATGTGACAAGTTTGAATGTTGCATCAGTGGACAGGTACTTTTGAATTGCACTTAAACGCCGTAATTGATAGTAGCAGGACTGGCAGGTCCGGGTGATGAATTTTTGCATAGAGAGTGTGTTGTCAACAACAACACATAGATACGTTAAGTGGATAGCGGAAGTGATGTATTGCCAAATTCTATTGAATTTGTTGTGATGGAAGAGAGTTTGTGTTTGATCCCTACAATCATGGCTTCGGTTTTATCTGCATTTAGCTGTAACTTGTTTTGTATCATCCAGTTTTGAATGTCTTGAAGGCAGAGTGACATATTTGTCAAGAGAGAAGGCAGATTTTCAGGAGTGTCACTGCTTTGAATTTGAGAGTCATCAGCGTAGAAATGATGGCTGACCTGATGACGGTTTATTATGAGAGTGGAGCAGTGTAGAGAGTGAACAAAACAGGGACCAGAACTGATTCCTGTGGGACTGTACATTCCAGTTTGGCAGGGATTGATTGAATTTTGTTTACTGTGACTGTCTGGAATCGGTCAGTTAGGTATGAACTAAACCAGGTAAGGGCTGCACCTTTGATACCAAACTTTTTTTGAGAAGGGAGAGAAGGATAGAGTGATCTATAGTGTCGATGGCTGCAGATAAATCGAGAAGAGCGAGAAGGGAGATTTTCCCTGAGTCAGAAGCGTGCAGAAGCGTGCTTAACGTATGGACTAGGGTGCTTTCAGTGATGTGGTTGACGCGAAAGGCAAACTGAAATGTGGGAAGGAGACTATTTGAATGATGATCGCTATTGAGTTGTTTCAGAACTACTTTTTCCAGGACCTTGGAGATGAAAGGTAGGTTAGAAAGAGGTATGTAATTTTTCAGTATGTTAGGGTCGAGGTCGTGCTTTTTGAGTAGAGGTGTTAACTATTGCAGTTTTGAGTTCTGAAGGAAAAATTCCCGATAGAAGAGATGAGTATACAATCTTCGTGATAATGGTATAAGCTGCGGAAGGTACTGCGTGAAAAGAGAAGCAGGCATGGAATCAAGATCACATGATTTTATGGTCATTTCATTTAGAATTTTCCTGACTTCTTCCTCACTTTTGGGCTGAAAGGAAAGAAGAGGAGTGCCAGTGAATTGGGGATCAGTAGGTACAGGTTGGAAGGGAGTCTGATCCAGTCTGGAGCGGATGTTACGGACTTTGTCTGAAAAGAACGAAGAAAATACATCAGGAAGATCAGAGTGACTGTGGACAGTAGGCAGAGGGCTTGTCTTTGCAGATCCAAGAAGAGTTGAGGTGAGGGAAAAAAGAGATTTCATGGATGTTGCACTGAGAACTTGAGCAGAGTAGTAGTTTGTCTTGGCTGAGTGGATAAAGTTCACTCAGAACTAAGCCATTATTACGAAGAAGAAACCAACACCAGCAACTGATACCACCACACCAGCTGTGTAGATTTAGTGCTACCAGCAGAACAACGTGTTACTGCAGCAGCAACAAAGTAAGTAAGCCCTATTCAAGGCAATTACTGTCAAAAGAGAATGTTCTATTGTACAGCGCTAAGACTCAGCTGTGGTGTTTGGCATTTCAACCACAATCGTCATCATAAAGTACTATATAGTCGTAAGTCAGATGAATTCTGCATTATCTTTTCCTGTGTTTTAGGTACCCTGGGCTCAGTCCTGCAATCCATACAGTTTGATTTCCATTATCAACTTAGTCTAAAGTTATTTCTACAAAACTCATACAAGACTTGATCAGCTCGTCCTTTAAAGTAAAGCATGTTGTTGTGGACGGTACTATCTTACTTTCCTGTTTTTTCTTTATGTGTATGAATTTGTTTGCTTCTGAGGGAATGTTCCTCAAGATAATTTTACTCAGAACAGTTCTCTATGTATTGTGGACTATCACATATGCTGAATATGGATTACAAACAAGCTCGCTGTTTACAGACGTTTTAATAATAATAATAATAATAATAATAATAATAATAATAACAATATATGGAATTTATATAGCGCTGAATCTTGTAAAGCAAAAAATCAAAGCCCTCAGATGACATTTTTTAAATTTTTTTTATGCGTGTGTACGCGTTTTTTTTAATTTTGTCAGCTGTTCCCACCGGCACACAATGGCCTACTCTTTCGAACCGCGGAACAGGACTTAACGTGTGCGCAAGATGTTCTGCATGCGCACGGGGCCTCGGTTTATAGTCTCATCTGAAGGATGTCTATCTATCTGACCCCATACAACCACTCAAGGTTCAGTAGAGGGGAGAAAAGCCCAGTTTCAGATTGACTTCCTACCACGGACCTCTGCCTTCCTAGAACATGAAACTGGAAAAAACAATAATTATGTGGAATCACCTTTTTTCCGACTCTTCAATAGCCCAAATCTTTACCTCAAATCGTCTGTGACACTGAATGAACATGTCGAAAACGTATGGCTAGGAGATTAGCCCTTTACTTGAACACTTCCTATGACAAACTAGTTACTACTGCGCTGACCACTTCACAGTGCACCGCAACATCTCTCAGTTTCCCAGAATGGGCAAGCGTACTGGAATGAGCGCACCTGGCTACACGTGCAAGCAGATCAACGGACAGAGACTGAGCCACAGAACCATGCCGCCATGCCGGTGTCACTTCTCTCAGCGGACAGTGTCTGTACAGTTCCACGGCCTCTGATGTTAAACATCTCTGGAAACCACTCATGCATGTAGCTGCCGTTAATGACCCTGGGAGAATGTAACTTATTTATAGCTATTTAATGGAGGCCTTTAGTTGATAAGTTTTGCCAAAACCTCACGTCAGAACCTCAACCTGATCTCCAAAAATTAGCCAGTTCGTAATCACTCATTCAAACCAAGTAATTTATGTATCTACCATGTCTTATTATGGTTCGATAATTTGCTCATGTCTGTCCACCATATGATCCTGGTAGCCCATACTAACCCACAGATTCACACAGTCCTGGTTTGGCGTACAACAGACAACTAAGCTGCAGAGAGCAGTACATGACCAACTTTAGGTAGATGGTATAACAACAGATTAACACAAGTGCATAGACATACAGACACACTTGATAGCACAAATAGACAGAGGGTCAGACAGACAGAAAACAGTCAGAGAGATAAATAGACATATAGACAGATAGACAAAAAGATAGATGGATAGATAGATAGATATATAGACAGACAGACACACAGATAGATACACAGATACATACATACATACATACATACATACATACATACATACATACATTACATACATACATAGAAAGATAGATAGATGGATAGAAAAATATATAGATAGATCGATCGATCGATCGATCGATAAATAGATAGATAGATAGATAGATAGATAGATAGATAGAAAGATAGATAGATGGATAGACAGACAGACAGATAGACAGACAGACCAACCGACAGACAGACCGATAGATAGACAGATAGATAGATAGAGAGAGAGATAGACAGATAGATAGACAGACAGATAGATAGACAGACAGTCATATAGATAGACAGATAGATAGACAGACAGATAGACAGACAGACAGACAGACAGACAGAAAGACTGATAGACAGACAGATAGACAGACCGACAGACAGACAGACAGATAGATAGACAGACAGACAGACAGACAGATCGACAGACAGACCGACAGACAGACATATAGATAGACAGATAGAAAGACAGACATATAGATAGACAGACCGACAGACAGACAGATAGATAGACAGACAGAGAGATAGAAAGACAAAAAGATAGACCGACAGACAGGCAGACAGACAGATAGACAGATAGATAGATAGATAGATAGAAAGACAGACAGACAGGCAGATAGATAGATAAATAGACAGATAGATAGATAGATAGATAGATAGGCAGACAGACAGATACATAGATAGACAAATAGACAGACAGACAAATAGATAGACAGATAGGCAGACAGATAGATAGACATTTAGACAGACAGATAGATAGACAGATAGACAGACAGATAGATAGACAGACAGACAAACAGATAGATAGACACATAGATAGACAGATAGACAGACAGAAAGACAGATAGATAGACAGACAGACAGACATATAGGTAGACAGATAGATAGATAGACAGACCGACAGACAGACAAATAGATAGACAGATAGACAGACAGATAGATAGACAGATAGATAGACATATAGATAGATAGATAGATAGATAGATAGATACGTAGGTAGATGGATAGATATACAGACCGACAGACAGATAGATAGATAGATGATAGATAGATAGATAGATAGATAGATAGATAGATAGATAGATAGATAGATAGATAGATAGATAGATAGATAGATAGATAGATAAATAGATAGATAGACAGATTGATAGACATATAGATAGATAGACAGATAGATAGATTGACAGATAGATAGATAGATAGATAGACAGACAGATAGATGCTCAATGAGCACATTGCTGAGAACCACAAGGAGTGATCGAGGAAGCTGGTTGCAAAGTCTTCAGTGGTGCCCCAACGGTCTAACAGACTACAAGACAGGTGAAGGTGAATCACATTGGAGCAAGGGGACTGTAAACATACAGTACGGCATGAAGCCAGCATGCCTGCAACACCCCTGCAGTACAAGCCAAACTCACACCTCATGCAAAAGATCACGTGACAGGAAAACGGCGCCAATCTTTGAACTGGATTGGACTAAAGATGTCAGACCCCCCCCCCCCCACCCCCCCCCCCCCCCCGCCCCTGGCGCCAGCCAATCAGATCGATACTCATTATGAGGGAGGTGGCGGAGATGGAGGAGGAGGGCAGTGAATGCTTCTGCAGACTTCAGGTGATCCTGTGTGGGGTTAGTTTTAAACGCTACTATCATTAACTTCTCCGCAATTCTTCTCTTGTACCGCCTCCTCTTCCTCCTCTTCTTCTTCCTCCTCCTCCTCCTTCTAAAGTTGTCCCTATTGCGTTAAATGCGCACTGTCCGGTTTTTCCAGTGCTTCTATCTGTGTCGGAGGTCTGCCCGCTGGCCTCAGCCGACTTCTTCCGACCACCCAGCAAAGCAACAGCCATCAAAGCCAGGATACACAGAACAGCTGAACAACAGTCTGCCAGTGCAGACATGGTCAACATCAGACGGTGTGATTCTAGTCCTGCATAGTTTGTTTGTATGTTTCTGTTAGTTGACGCATGTTCTCTCTTTCTCTTTATGGTAGCAGCAAGAGAATAGGTCCTTGTCTGCAGACAAGCACGGGCAGCATTAATTAACGTTACACAAAACAACAGCAGACAATTAACAACAACATGATCAGCAATACTGACAACAGTAATGATGACCACGGTAACAAATACGCTCTCAGTCATAGTTATAGTCCTGACAGTTCATGCTAAGTGTGGTAGTTGCCGCAACCTTGCTGGCTCTGGTGTGTTGACTATCACACACACGGGATGCTCTGTCGACTGAGCATGCAGGGTCAGATAATTATAGAAAAGCCAGCACTTATGTTCAACCCTTGCTCCTATCACTTCTAATGCTTCCAGACTTGAGGTGGTGAGGTACATGAAACTAGTCATACACGCAAGCTTCTCACCCGGTGTGTACTGTTCATCTCAATATGATTTCCATGTGGGATCCGCAACGTGAACGAACACCACTAGGATTCCACAAGAGGCCTCTCAGGTCTAAGGGATTGGAGATGTAGGGACAGAAAGGGGGTGGAGAGGAAAAGGCAGTGAACATTTGTGTGTCTGAAACTTGGCAAAGTTTGCTTATGCCAAGGTCCACTGTCACCCAGGCTATCTCACACACCAACACGTCCTTTTATCCCAGACCACACCATGTGTCAAGTGCTGTGGGCGAATTTCGCTGTGCAAATGTGACATGGCCTTGATTCCCCCAGGGGGATGCTAGGGGTGTATCAGAGTGATTAGCATTCCTACCCTCTCCAAAGCTAGTGCTAGGAGTTCCTCTTTTCTCTCCCTTTCTTAGTTTCTGCCTAGTTCTCTGTTCCTCTCACCTTTCTTAGTTTCTGCCTAGTTCTCTGTTTCTCTCACCTTTCTTAGTTTCTGCCTAGTTCTCTGTTCCTCTCACTTCCTTTGCTTCGTGTACACCTTCACTGTCCATTCCTCTGCCTTTATTTCCCAGAAAGACTCGAAGATAGCAACTTCCTCCCATGCCGAAGTTGGATGCACTGGGCCTGACCTGTCAGGCGCATATCGGCAGCACAACGCATTTTCGCTTATATGACAGACACCTATAGCTGCAGTCTGAGCGTTTGACGACGAAGAAGACACATCACACTGTTGGCAACCGACCTAGTGGCTGCACAAGGAGCTGGATATGACGTGGTTGTGTGCCTGCAGCAGACACTGCCACGTTGTAGCACTGGCCAATCTGGAGATACAGATTTAAGAGGCTGACTGCAATAAAGATAATATTGTAACAGATTATGTAGAAGAGCTTACAGACAGATTCCAGCAGAGCAAAACGAACAGAAAATTCCAGAAATAAGTTTGCGCGTGTGTTTCTGTCTGACGACACACCTGACAGAATCGTCCGTTAAAGCGGTGAGGTGATCGGTCATTTAGCTGGTCAGATATCACAGACGCTTACCCAGATGTCTAGATGTCTACCCGTTGGCTGAAGACAATATCCACAACATAACTCTGAAGTCACGTGATGTTGACTCAGACTGCAGCTGT
Organism: Rapana venosa; assembly: GCA_028751875.1. NCBI lineage: Eukaryota > Metazoa > Mollusca > Gastropoda > Neogastropoda > Muricidae > Rapana > Rapana venosa. Next base: position 67,329,003 of record CM054145.1, read on the forward strand.
GGACACCGACTTGTGGCTTGACAACCAAATGCAGACTCAACTGTACATGCTGTTACGATGTTGTCAGACATCCCTGGAATGAATAATGTTATGGTCACTTAGGCAAGTCTACGTGTTCACACGGGCCTGCTCTAGCAAGCAAGCATGCGCGCATGCCGCGTATGTGTGTGTGCGTGTGCTGTGTGTGTTTGTGTATGTATGTACTTGCGTGCGTGCGCTCGCGTGCTTGAGTTTGTGTGAATGTGTGTGTATGTATATGTATATGTGTATGTGTTAAGTATATGTGTGTCTGTGTGTGCGTCCACTTGCACTCAAGTGAGCTTGGGTCTGTGCGTGGGATTTTTGGTGAGCGTGTGTGTGGAGGGGGGGGGGGGGGGGGGTGCGTGCGTGTGCGCTTGCTCACGTGTGTGTTGGGGGGGGGGGGCGGATAGCCTAGTGGCTAGAACATTGCGCTCGCAATCTGACAACCCGGGTTCGATTCCCGTTCAAGGGGATATTTTGCCCTGGAGTTAACATCAGTGCAGACGCCACTCTCCCCAAAAGTCCTTCGGATGAGACTATAAACCGAGGCCCCGTGTGCGAACGCACGCAGAATATCTTGCGCACACGTTAAATCCTGTTCCGCTTTTCGTAAGAGTAGGCCATTGTGTGCCGGTGGGAAAAGATGATAGAATTCACAAAACCGCATACACACTGGGACTGGATGTAAAAAAGCACATAGGTGCTTATTTCATTATCCTCGATATAAAAGAATAAAAAATAAATGAATGCATAAAATGTTGTGTGTGTGCGCACGCACGCGCGCGCTCACGTGTGTGTGCATGTGCACCCGCCTGCGTGCACGTGTGTGTAAGAGACAGACAGACGTTAGACAGACAGAGACAGACAGAGACAGAGAGAGAGAGCCCAATTAGACAGCAGCACGCGCATAGCGAGTTAGGCCTGCACGTGTTTGAGCAAAGTGCCCAAGGCAGCGGTTCTGCCTGAGGGACTGACCACACACACAGGGAAGCTTTGTCACACCCCTGGCCTTTGTGGGATGTCGTCAAATTGGACGTGTTCCTTATCTGCTCTCCCGTTCGTTTCATATTGCAATAGGCGAAAGCTTTTTGCTATGTAACTAATCAACAGATCTCTCTCTCTCTCTCTCTCTCTCTCTCTCTCTCTCGCTCGCTCGCTCGCTCGCTCGCTATCGCTCTATGCAAAGAATAACATCTAAAAAAAAAAAGTATTCAATGTCAAAAATGAGCTTCCAATTTGTTTTACCGTGCAGGCAAGATGCTTGCCGTCCCTAGACCACTAGCGTGTGTTGCTCTGGTTCAGCTCTCTCTAGCGTGTATTGCTCTGGTTCAGCTCTCTCTAGCGTGTATTGCTCTGGTTCAGCTCTCTCTAGTGTGTATTGCTCTGGTTCAGCTCTCTCTAGCGTGTATTGCTCTGGTTCAGCTCTCTCTAGCGTGTATTGCTCTGGTTCAGCTCTCTCTAGCGTGTGTTGCTCTGGTTCAGCTCTCTCTAGCGTGTGTTGCTCTGGTTCAGCTCTCTCTAGCGTGTATTGCTCTGGTTCAGCTCTCTCTAGCGTGTGTTGCTCTGGTTCAGCTCTCTCTAGCGTGTGTTGCTCTGGTTTAGCTCTCTCTAGCGTGTATTGCTCTGGTTCAGCTCTCTCTAGCGTGTATTGCTCTGGTTCAGCTCTCTCTAGCGTGTGTTGCTCTGGTTCAGCTCTCTCTAGCGTGTGGTGCTCTGGTTCAGCTCTCCGCTGATTGAATGTCCCAGCGAACCCATGGCAAGACACGTGCTCTTTCAATGCACACATCCTACACAGCATGTTATCACACCACAGTGCATGGCTGACAGCATGTTATCACTCCACAGTGCATGGCGGACAGCTCTATCACACCACAGTGCATGGCGGACAGCATGTTATCACTCCACAGTGCATGGCGGACAGCATGTTATCACACCACAGTGCATGGCGGACAGCTCTATCACTCCACAGTGCATGGCTGACAGCTCTATCACTCCACAGTGCATGGCGGACAGCTCTATACACACATTCCAGGATGTGAGATTGCAAACTTGGAGTAGAGATATGAACCCCCTTCCCTTGAACAGAAAACTGTAAGAAAGAAAGGGCTTGGATAGGTCTGTCTGATGCTAATTCTGAGCCAACTGGATTGATCAATAGATAATGCTTCTTACTTCTGGAGGAGGTAATTATGCATGTCCTTTCCATCCTGCCTTCAGTTCACACACCAGCCCACATTAACTCCCTCACCAGATAGTCGAGTAAAAACGGATCTGAACCAACAGCTCTGTGAGGAGATTGTTATCGATATTATCGATATTAAATACGACCCCCTTGCCAATCGCTGGCTCAGACTTACAACATCAGTCAGCCAAACAACATTGATCCACGTCAGCACTCTGTACCCACAGAAACAGCACTGCAGCACTGGCAGCAACATCAACAGCAGTAGCAACACACAGCTGTCACAGCAGTAGCAACACACAGCTGTCACAGCAGTGGCAACACACAGCTGTCACAGCAGTAGCAACACACAGCTGTCACAGCAATAGCAGCACACAGCTGTCACTGCAGTAGCAACACACAGCTGTCACTGCAGTAGCAACACACAGCTGTCACAGCAGTAGCAACACACAGCTGTCACAACAGTAGCAACACACAGCTGTCACAACAGTAGCAACACACAGCTGTCACAGCAGTAGCAACACACAGCTGTCACAGGACACAGCTGTCACAGCAGTAGCAACACACAGCTGTCACTGCAGTAGCAACACACAGCTGTCACAGCAGTAGCCTTCGTCTCACTCTCCACAGTACCTGTTCTACACACAGCAGGACTGCAGCACTGGCAGCAGTTACAGCAGCTACAGCAGCAGCATCAGCAGCAGTTACAGCAGCAGCAGCAGCAGCAGCAGCAGCAGCAGCAGCAGCAAGAGAAGGGCAGTGATCAACAGCAGTGCTGACCATGCCACCAGCAGTGGCTGGCTGCATCTTGCCCACACCAGGGTCCACACTACACTGGTCTTTGCGGTCAGATGTTATGGCGAAGGGGTGATGCATGTACGAAGTGATCGTTCTCCGTGAGATCTTTGTTTTCGAGTGTTTGGCGTCGTGCAAAGCCACAAACAGGCTACACCAAGTGTATAACAAGGCAGCACACTTCCTGTGGCCAGATGCAGGCAAATCCATTCAGCACCGCTATCCAAGTTCTCTAGGTGTCCCAATATGACGGGGTTAGTTCAACGCATCTTTCAAGTGCCAGCTACAATCGATTTCAGATAAGCTCAATTGCTCCGATGTGATCTCTATTCTACCCCCATCTTACCACTCCAACCTCCTCCCCATCCCCATTGTGTATGCTCAGACATTTCTTTTCGGGAAATCAGGGCACTGACAGCGGGCTTTACATCAGGCCCGTGTGGTTATGTCTTGGCTGAAGAACCAAGCACGTGCAGAGGTGAAGAGGGACTGAGAGGACCTGACCAGCCTTCCTATCACCTCCTTCAGACAACAGTCGTCTGCACACATATTGACACACACTCCACCACTGAGAGACAAAAGGAGATGGGCTTTCAGAGGAAGCTGTAGCACATGTTATGTCAGGCCAGCGGTATACCGTTGCTTTCTAAGCCTTTGAAATATCACTCTCATGGAAACTTTCCAGACTTTGGTCATTATAACTTGATGAATGACGGCAAAACAAATTCAATACATTGATCAGGTGGTGTGGTGCATTAGTAGGCATTTTGCATGGCTGCCTGCAATGTTAGCAGTTTGAATCCCACAAGACAACAACACCAAATCCGACTTCAAATGTGTCCCACCCGGGGTGATTTTGCTGTGGGCTCATTGGGAAGACTGGGACCCCACAGCCAGGATGCATTCTCTTTACAGAGGTGATTTTGATTGTTGCCGAGCTGCCTGACCAACACTGCAGAGTCAGTGTTTCCAGACACCGGGTCCTGCTTGGATGTGTCATATAAGAAAGCGCAGAGTACAGCCCATAGTACCTCTACACAACCTCTACAGTGTGTCATGACAGAAAGCGCAGAGTACAGCCCATAGTACCTCTACACAACCTCTACAGTGTGTCATATAAGAAAGCGCAGAGTACAGCCCATAGTACCTCTACACAACCTCTACAGTGTGTCATGGCAGAAAGCACAGAGTACAGCCCATAGTACCTCTACACAACCTCTACAGTGTGTCATGACAGAAAGGGCAGAGTACAGCCCATAGTATCTGTACACAACCTCTATAGTGTGTCATGACAGAAAGCGCAGAGTACAGCCCATAGTATCTGTATGTAACAGACCTGTGTCTGTTCCTTTGGAATTGTTTTGCAACTGTGGATATATTGGATGGTTTTTTTCTTTGCTTTAGTGAGTAGGTGTCAATGATAGCTGTAGTGAAGTGTTTCTGTCATAAGAGTTGACATTTCATCTTCTGTCCTGGTCAGGGAAGGTTGCAGCTGACTGAGCTGGCCTTTGGTTGCGACATCTAGTCACTCCACCTAGATGAAGTGGTATGTTGATAAAAAATTGTTTTTATTTTTATATTAAAAAAAAAATCTTTTGCTTTAATTTAGGAAAGTGGTGCAGTGCATGGACTTCTGTATAGGTTTGTGAGTGTGGTTGGTTCAGTGTTCTGGGAACAACAAAAAATCAAGAAAAAAAAAGGTAAGGAATAAAAAATATATATATATCTATTGATACTGGGTACTAATAGTGGGGTTCTTTTCTGCTATCTGTGTAGGCTTTTAATATTGCCCCAGTAGCTGACCCAGTCCTGTCCAGTCCCCTAGGACAACTCCACCTGACCTGAGGGATAAAGGTGTGGCAGCGTTGGAGGCCAGGGCTGGAACAGACGTTGGCGGTGAGGGACTTCCTTCGGGGAAGGGTCGTCAGTGATTTATGTGAGAAATTGTGTGTAGCAAAATTGCAGCCAGGTCTGTGGTGTTGTTGTTTTTTCTGTGCATGGTGCCAGAGTTGAACAAGGAGAGACATGTGTGTTTGTCTGGGCCAGAGAGCTCGGGACTGTCTTGTCTGCAGGAACTTTGTGAATTATAAATAGTGAATATATATATATATATATATATATATATATATATATATATATATATATAGATATATATATATATGATTAATGCTTCTTTTGATTATTGAAAAATATTATTTGTGGGACAGATTGATGTAATAATAGAATAAATGAGAGTATATAATTGAAATCTTCAGTGTGACTGTAGAGTGGAAAGAATGTGCGCCTTTGTGAGATTGCTGTTTCCCTTTATTCAACTTATCTATTTGATGTGACTGGAGTCGGAGTGTGCCCCATTACACTGTACACAACCTCTACAGTGTGTCATGACAGAAAGCCCAGAGTACAGCCCATAGTACCTCTACACAACCTCTATAGTGTGTCATGACAGAAAGCGCAGAACACAGCCCATAGTACCTCTACACAACCTCTATAGTGTGTCATGACAGAAAGTGCAGAACACAGCCCATAGTACCTCTACACAACCTCTATAGTGTGTCATGACAGAAAGTGCAGAACACAGCCCATAGTACCTCTACACAACCTCTATAGTGTGTCATGACAGAAAGCGCAGAACACAGCCCATAGTACCTCTACACAACGTCTACAGTGTGTCATGACAGAAAGCGCAGAGTACAGCCCATAGTATCTGTACACAACCTCTATAGTGTGTCATGACAGAAAGCGCAGAGTACAGCCCCTCAAGTATTGTCATTGGTGGTGCACTTCACAACATCACCGTTGCATCTCTCCACCATCACTGACCACAATGCACAAGGACGGAGGCTAGGGTCGATGGAGTTCAATGCCAGGGTTCCGTGAAGTCCTGGGCTCGGATCTCGGCGGCACCTGGTGAATTATGGGTGGGAAAGTTTATGATTTCCCAGGTCAACTTAAAGTTCAGATCTGACAGTGCCTGTGTTCCTCTTGTGTATATACACATGCAAAAAGATCGGACATACACGTTAGATATCCTGCAAGTCATGTCAGCAGCCTTTGGTGGGTCACGGAAACAAGAACAGACCCAGCATACATCCCGAAGTCGGATTGCAGCTACCTCCATGGTGGCCAAAAACAGTCGAGTACAGAAAACCTCGCCATGTGCGAGTCTTGGAGCTCTAGCTAAGGAACGGGAAAAAACTACTGCCGACACAAGGAGACTGCTGCATGTGCTATGTTGCACCAGTGATCTGTTGTTTTCTACCACGCCTTGAAGCTGTGCTGACCAGCCCTGGCGCCTGGTCTCATAGTGATCATTGCTTCAGTCTGCCTTACACCCCTGTACCTGGCATAGCGTCAGCTGATGTCTACATCTTCAAGGTCAGTGGATCGGTGGTCTAGAGGTAACACACCTGCCTAGAAAGCAAAATGTTCGGGTCGGAAGTGTGCGGTGGTTTGATCTCCGTTTAGGCCCGAAACTCCCCCATCCATTAGACCATGAGTGGTGATCTTGTTGCTAGTCTTTCGGATGTGACGATAAACTGAGGTTCCGTGTGTAACACACAATTATTTAGCGCACGTAAAAAACGTACGGCAACAAGAGAGTTGTTCTGGCAAAATTCTGTTTAAAAGCCATTCTGATAGGGAAACTAATACAGTTGTATACAAGAAACAGAAACAAAAGTAATGGGTGGCATTGCTTTTGTGGTGACAAGCCATCCCTGGGGAGAGCAGCCCGAATTTCACTCCAAAAAATCTGCCGTGACTTTAAGTGGTATGAAACAAATAACTAAAAAATACATATACATGAGAAAACGCTGCTGGACTAAGTTGTGGTGGTCGGCAAGCCAGACGGGTGTTCGCCTCAACCTGGCTCAGTGACTGAGCTAGCACTGTCAGTGGTGCCTAGTAGGTGGTAGAACAAAGAACACTGTAAAATCACTAACTTCACTCCAAATACACTCCACATCATCATGATCTTGCCACGATGTTGCCATCTTCACTGTTCCCTCACTTAGGCTTTGCGACAGCTTTAGTATCATTTACTTCACTTTACTTTTCAATACTTCCACTTCATTGTCCGGACTTTTCCAACTCAAGACAATTGTATCATACGTAACATTTCACTTATTCATGGATAGCTATTCATGATATATCTCTATCATTATTTAATAATTCTCAAATGTACCTACATGTAACAGCTCACCTCAGATCAGCATGACGAAGCGAAGGTTCATGCACGCCAATCCACAGCCAGTAATCACAAGGCAACACCGACAATCATTCCCCAAAACCTCTTCCACACAGGCAAACCAAACTGGCAATCACAGCTCGTGCTGGAGGCTGGAGAAAAGGATTTTGATTGGATGATGGTTGGGACTTTTTTTCCTCCCAGCTAATCATCTGCATTGTCTCTGACAGCCATGGAGGAGTTGTGGACTTCCTGTTCCGGTCTAAAGCCTGGCAGGAAGCACTGCGGTCTGTGTCTCCTCTTACTGCTGCTCCCTTTGTTGGAGCAGGGAGTTGTGTTTGTAGGCTGCTGCTTCTGCATTGCAAAACTGATCTCTCTCTTCTCCTCTCTTCTCTTCTCCTGTCTTCTCCTCTCTTCTCTTGTCTTCTCTTGTCTTGTATTCTCTTTCTTTCTTCTCTTCTCTTTCTTCTCTCTTTTTACTTCTATTCTCTTTTATCTTCCTTTCTTTTAGCTGCTGTTCTGTGCTCTTCTCTGCTCTTTTTTTATCTTTTCTTCTCTCCTCGTTCTGTTTATTCTGTTTCTGTGCTCTGCCTTTGACTGCCTTGCCTGGTCTTTCCCTGCTTCCTTGCTGTTTCTATTGGATAGGGTTATGATGTACAGGCAGGCAGTAGTCATAGTACAATTACAGCAAATAGACACAAAATGTCCAGATTATATGAAAAGAACATTGAAGCTACTCTAAGCCATTATAAATTTAAAGTAATGCAACTGTGAAATATGAGTAACATACTTCATAAAAGGTTATCGAAAGGATTTAATAGATTAAGTTTTTTGCTACAGTAAAGTGAAGATGTGGTAGTCTGCAGAACAATCGAAGTGCAGCCAAGAAAATGAAGTTTCCGGTAACATATAAAACACACACACACACACATCTCTCTCTCTCTCTTTCTTTCTCTCTCTCTCTCTGTATAGATAGATAGATAGATAGATAGATAGATAGATAGATAGATAGATATGTCAATACAGTTGCATACGACTGCTGTCTGAGCAGGGCTTGACGAAGGCTGCTCATGTACTGTCCATCCTGGTCCCCCCCCCCCCCCCCCCTGTATGCACGTGCTGGCTATTGGGCTAAGACATCAAATCAGCCGATCTAGATGGGAGCTCTGTTGTCCGAATTCCAGAGAGGAATAGACCGAACATGCAAACTGTGGAAGGGGTGGTGCGGGTGTGTGTGGGTGTAGGTGAGATACAAGTGGAGGAGGAGTTTGCTCTTTATCAGAATGCAGGTTGCTATCTCTGAGGCGTGGTCAGTCAGCTGCTAGAGGTCACTGAAAACAAACACCACTTGTATGCTAGGAATGCTTTCAGTTGTCTTGTGTTGCTGAGTGGCTGAGAACGATTCAAATATCACAGTCAAGTTTAGTTAGCATAAAAATGCAAGAAACATATCACGACTTGACTTTTGGAGTAGTATGTATGCACTATCGCAATTGCAAATATATTGCAAGAAGAAGTATAAACGCACACACTTACACATATCGGAAAGGTGTATGATAGAAAGTAGAAAAGGGAAATACAGAATTTACCCTCTTCACTATTCGTATAAATATGCTCATAGCAAAAGGCATGTAAAGCATCTACATATACAGGGAAAAGTAGAGTGGGAATGGGGCGGTAGGGAAACACAAAGTGACTGCAGACATACAGACTAAACAAAATAAAACAGACAAAAACAGACAGACTAACAGACACACAGACAAAAGCAGACAGATCGACAGACAAACAGACAAAAGCAGACAGGCACACCCAAACATCTCACAGAAACCAGTTCATCAAATTCAGAAAAATAAGAAAGCGGAACACACACACACACACACACACAAACACACACACACACACACACACACACACACACACACACAGGTACCATTGCGTTGGCAGCAGAATCTGTCAAATTGCAGGTGCTCAGAAGAGAACGACATCAGAGGAATCATAGCAACCCATTGACTTCAGAAAAATGAAACACAACTTTAACAAACAACCAACAGAATAACCCCACGACCCGAGAGACAATTGTGTTTTCAAACTCCAGAAGCGTTTATTAATGTCCTTAACTGAAAATGAGCACTGGAATAATCATCAACGACAATTGAGATAATTACAGTTTGAGATTGCGTCCACAATGGAGATAATTACAGTTTGAGATTGCGTCCACAATTGCATTTCCTTTGTTTCCTACTCGATTTGAATCAAATGAAAGCCAACGGTTTTCTCGTTCCCTTGAAGTAGTTTATGAGAATCCTCAGACTAGATTACAATTTGTTTGAAGGGTAATGAGCGCATCACTTGTTTGGCAGAGCTTCTCATTTTCGCCAGCATAAATACACACTCCCTAACGTCTCTGGCTGTTGGGATAATCATTGAATGTAAATTGAATTCCGTAAGGGAAAAAAGAGAAAAAGCTGTCATCAACTTTGTAATCAAATAATGTATGCTAATATCTTTCACTGTTCACATTTTTAAAAGGATCATGTTGACAACATCATTGAGGCTGAAAATCATCATTTAAAAGGTTGAAGGTTTCTGTGTTTTAGTTGTATTAGGTTTAAGGGGGGAGGTATTTGTTTATTGTAGAGCTCCAAGTTTACCTTGGAGACATTTGGGGAATGCAGAGGTTTTACTCACGGTAAGGTAGCGGCATTCCGACTTCAGGGTCAAGTCAGTTATCACGTAACAGCCAGAGGTTAGTGGAGGTTGACTGTGGCTGGCTGTCAGCAAGGAGCGATTGTTATGGTTTATTTGGGCGGGGGGGGGGGGGGGGTGGGGGGGGGGGGGTATTGTTTATCGGTTTGCTTTCCGGTTTGAATCTCTAGTTTGGGAATGCGTGAGCTTTGCGTCGGTCTCCCTTTGCCGCTTGAAGCGCCAATGCCGACTTCTGAGCTATCTGAAGGAAAGCAGTGCGCAGCTTTCATGTTTTGATATCTGGGCTACAGGCAAAAGCCTTACTTCGAAAGCAACCGGCGCCATGTCACAAGTTCATTGATCGACACAGGTCCCCCTCTATATTTAATTAGTATAATGTGTGGATTATAGGGGCGGGAATCGTTGTGAGGCAGAAATCAAAGCGCTCAGATTTGTATTGTATACATTTAAGTCACGGCAGATTTCTCGTGAATTGGGCTAGTGCCACCGGGAGGTCGTGGGACGCTGTCCTGCATTAGCGCCCCTACCTTAGCACTTTTTTTTTTTTTTTTTTTGCAGCTGTATTTGTTTCCCTATCAGAGTGGCTTTTTTCTAAGAATTTTGCCAGGGACAACTCTCTTGTTGCCGTGGGTTTTTTTACGTGCGTTTTTTATGAACATTATTCTGGCCATCAACAATCTAATGGACAGCGATGAAGACAACGACAACATAGGCTGATAGATTTCAGAGACAAGAGTTGATCCACCGTCAGAACAAGACGGGATCATTATCGGTAAGAGACACAGTCAAGGAACAGTCTGCACACATTTTTTCTTATAGCGTTCTTATATTTCGAGGATTATACAATAAGTACGTATATGCTTTTTTTACATCCAGTCCCCGTGTGTATGCAGTTTTGTAAAAGTTTGTCATCTGCTCCCATAGGCACGCAATGGCCTACTCTTCCGAAAAGCGGAACAGCTATTAACGTTCGCCGAGATGTTCTGCGCGCGTTCGCACACAGGACATCGGTTTATAGTCTCATCTGAAGGCAAGTTGATCGGATGGGTGGCCTAGCACTGGCTGACCAGTCCAGAAGGCAGAAGGTCGAGGGTTCAGTTCCCAGCAGGGCTCAGACCAGGCAGCGGGACAGTGTCTAATGGCGGCACAGCACCGGGCCTGTGATGCGTGGTTTTTCTCTGCGTCCTTGGCTACAGGTCCGTGCTTCATCAGCAGTGCCAGTCTGCATGTGATGATGAGGAGGAAGCTGGTTTCTCTCTACACCCTTCAGTGTGGTAGCTGCTGCCGTCTTCTGTGAGAGACCTATCTATCTGTATTCAGCTGGTGTTGAGTTTGAACTGTGAAGTGAATAGTGTGTGCGTCTGTGACAGGTTGGTTTGTTGTTCTTCTTTGTCTTTGCTTGAATTTCTACACTCTCCATAAAAAGGAAACACATTTTCTGAAGTTGGATTATGGCTGCCTACATGGCAGCAGTTTGAAAACGGGCAAATACGCAAACCTCTCTTCCTTCTCTCCGTGTACTTTTGGTTTCACAGTGCTTACCAGGTGTGCTGAGACAGAGTAAGCACAACATTATCGTAACGTTCCTTTGGGTGTTAAACAAAGAAACGCCCAATAATAGCAACGCATTTTGTGAAGCTGGATGTTTTTTTCCCGTTTACTAAATTTGTAGTTGTGATTTGTGCTCATCCTTTCTACATGAAATGCTAAACAGAGGCCTGATTGCAACATACACTTTGCCTACAGCAACAAGAGAATTGCTCCTGGCAAACTTTCACAGAGAATAATCACTCTACAAGGGAACAGACACACCGGCAGATCAGAAAAAGGTGAGGCTGGACCAGCCACGAGGTGTTTTCCTTGGGGAAAGGAGCATGGATTCCATGCAATGAAAACTAATCATCCGCGACTGCAGTACAACACGATCTAATACAACACAATACAGTACATTACAATGTCATACGATACAACACAATACAACCCATACACTTTCGAAACTGAGCAATGCAGCAGAGTAAACACATCACAGCGTCAGGGACCTAAACGAGGCAGGCACACTGGCGAGGAGGGCACAAGTCGAGCAGACAGTTCCTCCCCTCCCTGCCCCCCCCCCCCCCCCACTCCCTGTTCCTAGGGGCTGTCAGCCCAGGCTGAAGATTTCATACACCCCAGACACACCCCGCCCACAGCCACAGCCACGTGTTCTTTCACTACTCCCATGAGCCACATACAATGCAGCACTAGACAGTCACTGTTTGAACATACAGCTGACGAATCATGATAGCCGACACTGTATATTGTAATTGTATGCCAAGTCGTGCGGTTGGTCGATTAACTAAAATGGACAGAGAAGTTCAGCGTTGATCCACTCGAGATATTGTATGTTAATACTTTATTTACGACATTTTGCAATGCACTCGTCAACACTGGTGAGGACACAAGGGTATGTCTGTGTTTTGTGACGATATGTTATTCGTTTAAAACGTGCAATAGATTATGTATATTGCATATACGTGTTTGGGGAAATGGCGGCAGTAGAGTGTTGTAGCTAACCTACCAGCTGTCAACTCCTTCCCGAGTCTCTGCAGCTGGCGAACTTCAGGACAATGATTGTTGCTGATGTTACTGCCAGAAAGGCCTTGTTTCTCCTCACTTTGTTTGGTTATGTGTTTAATGTCTAATTCCAGTACATAGTGTAGTTTAATTAAAAAGATGCAGCCGCAATTATTCTAATGATTTCTAAAAATATTATCGCCAGTGTTCTTCTGTTGGTTTTCTCATAGACTTTCTTCTTGTTCCTGCAGGACTAACACGCACATGATACTGGCATATCTTCCTCCACTTGAAAGTCTTTTCCTTTTTAAACTGTGGTGTCATATGACCATGACAGGGAAACACTTCCTCCAGACCTGTCCAGCACACCAAAACCTGAGGGCCGATATCTGGCCTACTGACCTGTTGATGAGGGACAAACTCTTCGGACCCCTGGAGGGAGGGCCTTCAGCACAGGGCAGCATTTGTCAGGGCCTCACGAGTTGCTGTCTGAGCGTTTGACCAAAAAGAAGAAGACTGTGCACAAGCTTACGTAATCTTGACATTGTCCCTCAGTTTACAATGTCTGTGTTTTTGTTTTCAAACTGTACAAAACTACACTCTGCATCAACACGGAATATCGTATACACACTATGATGGTCTGATCACTTAGATAATGCACTGCAGGCAGGATGTCTTCTTCTGCAGTCAGTACAGGAAATATCCTCTCAGACCCTATCATGCTTTGCTCTGATATTTGCATGAAGAATCAAAAGACCAGACCCCAAGCTTGTCTTGTCTTTCAAACCAACACCACAGACTTTACAGTAAGCCAGAGCCTAATTCAGCTGCAGTCATTCGTGGGCACAGGAAACTGAACAACAACTTTACGTCAGCATCCTACAGGACTTGATAGTCAATCAGCCAGAGAGAGAGTTCCCACACTCAGTCACTGGCCGCTAGACTGCTGCCCCTACAGGGCGTGCACTATCTGACGCAGTGCAGTGCAGTGCAGTGTGCTCTACTGCAGGCAACAGCCTGCCTGTCTCTGTGCTGTGTGAAACTGGCATCACGGGGAGTGATGTCCCCATGCAAAGATGGAGAAGGTCAGGGAATGGGGAATATCGGGCCGCGCTGTTGTGTGCACGCACAATGTGTGTCCACATGCCATTGCCGTTACATGTTATTATGGGGTGTGTGTTCACATACCATTGACTTTACATGTTATTATCTATTCTTCTCGCCCGTCTCCAAAAAACGTTCGGTATTAAAGGGGCAGCCATCACCTGGTTTCGCTCATACCTCACAGACCGATTCCAGACAGTTGCAATAAACAAGATTCAATCAATACCTGCCAAACTGGAATGCGGAATCCCGCAGGGATCCGTTCTGGGCCCTGTTCTTTTCACTCTCTACACTGCTCCACTGTCACATATAATAAACCGTCACCAGATCAACCATCATTTCTACGCTGATGACTCTCAGATTCAAAGCAGTGACACTCCTGAAAATCTGCCTTCTCTCTTGACAAATATGTCACACTGCCTCTAAGATATTCAAAACTGGATGATACAAAACAAATTACAGCTAAACGCAGATAAAACGGAAGCCATGATTGTAGGAACCAAACACAAACTCTCGTCCATTAAAACAGCTTCAATAGAGTTTGGCAATATAACAGTTCCTCTATCCACCACAGTCAAGTATCTTGGCGTTGTTATCGACAACACGCTTTCTATGCAAAAATTCATCACTCAGACCTGTCAGTCATGCTACTATCAATTACGGCGTATTAGTGCAATTCGAAAGTACCTGTCCACTGATGCAACATCCAAACTTGTCACATCTCTCATTCTTTCACGTCTGGACTATTGCAATTCTCTTTTGGCTGGTCTGCCAGCATTATCTATCTACTCCCTTCAACGAATTCAAAACTCTGCTGCTCGACTTGTTCTCAAAAAGAAAAAATCTGAGCATACTACTCCTGTCTTGCGATCTCTCCACTGGTTGCCTGTGCCACAGAGAGTCAAGTACAAGATCTGTACCCTCTGTTACAAATGTCTCCATAAAACAGCACCTTCCTACCTCTGTGAATGCCTTCACCTGTACACTCCTTCTCGTTCCCTCCGCTCTGCTGCAGATACCCTGTACTTACAAATACCTAGATTCAACCAGTCCACCGTTGGCCGTCGCTCTTTCTCTGTTTCTGGTCCAGCGATCTGCAATGACCTCCCTCTCTCCCTTCGCGAAAAGCCTACTTACAACACTTTTAAATCCAGCCTCAAGACATACCTATTTCAAACCTAAGACCTCCCCCTACAGTTTCATCTCATAATTATCTGTCCTTAATAATAATAATAATAATAATAATAATAATAATATATGGAATTTATATAGCGCTGAATCTTGTAGAAAACAAAAAAATCGAAGCGCTTGCACTCAATCATTTACAGGCATGCAACTCTCCTTAAACATAATGAGCAACAGATTTCAAATCCATGCGCGCGCACTACGCACGCACACGCACGTACACACACACACACACACACACGCACACACACACACACACACACACACACACACACATACACACAGAACAACACTTAGAAGGTGAAAGATGTTGTTGAAAATTAGGGACAGATATGTGGGGGGAAAGTCTCAGGTAGGAAATAAGTGTGTTTTGAGGCTGGTTTTGCCTTCAGTGGCCTAAATTCTCATCACCCTGCTGAAGCATATAACCTGTGTGTGTGTGTGTGTGTGTGTGTGTGTGCGTGCGTGCGTGCGCGCGTGTGCGCGTGTGCGCGCGTGTGTTTGTGTGTATTTGAACTTTTTAAACTATTAATCATTGTTGGTTGCATGTGTAGGAGTGAAATGGATGCAAGCGCTTTGATTTGTTGTTTTTTACAAGATACAGCGCTATATAAATTCCATTTATTATTATTATTATTATTATTATTATTATTATTATTATTATTATTATTATTATTATTATTATTATGGGGTGTGTCCACATACCATTGACTTTACATGTTATTATGGGGTGTGTGTTCACAAACCATTGGCTTTACATGGTATTATGGGGCGTGTCCACATACCATTGGCTTTACATGTTATTATGGGGTGTGTGTTCACATACCATTGGCTTTACAAGGTATTATGGGGTGTGTGTTCACAAACCATTGGCTTTACATGTTATTATGGGGTGTGTCTACATACCATTAGTTTTACATGTTATTATGGGGTGTGTGTTCACATACCATTGGCTTTACATGGTATTGTGGGGTGTGTGTTCACATACCATTGGCTTTACATGGTATTATGGGGTGTGTGTTCACAAACCATTAGCTTTACATGGTATTATGGGGTGTGTGTTCACATACCATTGGCTTTACATGGTATTATGGGATGTGCGTTCACATGCCATTGGCTTTACATGGTATTATGGGGTGTGTGTCCACAAAGCATTGGCTTTATATGTTATTATGGGGTGTGTGTTCACATACCATTGGCTTTACGTGTTATTATGGGGTGTGTGTTCACATACCATTGGCTTTACATGGTATTATGGGGTGTGTGTTCACATACCATTGGCTTTACATGTTATTATGGGGTGTGTGTTCACATACCATTGGCATTACATGGTATTATGGGGTGTGTGTTCACATACCATTGCCTTTACATGGTATTATGGGGGGTGTGTTCACATACCATTGGCTTTACATGTTATTATAGGGTGTGTGTTCACATACCATTGGCTTTATATGTTTTTATGGGGTGTGTGTTCACATACCATTGTGTTGACATGTTATTATGGGGGGTGTGTTCACATACCATTGGCTTTACATGTTATTATGGGGTGTGTGTTCACATACCATTGTGTTGACATGTTATTATGGGGTGTGTGTTCACATACCATTGTGTTGACATGTTATTATGGGGGGGGGGTGTTCACATGCCATTGGCTTTACATGTTATTATGGGGTGTGTCCACATACCATTGGCTTTACATGTTATTATGGTGGTGTGCGTTCACATACCATTGGCTTTACATGGTATTATGGTGTGTGTTCACATACCATTGGCTTTACAAGGTATTATGGGGTGTGTGTTCACATACCATTGGCTTTACATGGTATTATGGTGTGTGTTCACATACCATTGGCTTTACATGTTATTATGGGGTGTGTGTTCACATACCATTGGCTTTACATGTTATTAAGGGCTGGGATAGACTTGAGGTTAGAGTGTGGAATTTGCCACTAGCTGCTAACTGAAGTACCTGGTTCGAATCTCTCATTGCATCTCATATCATCTGCTCCCATAACCCTCTCCTGTTCTTCGGGGCACTGTAGTGACGAACGTTGCACCAGTTGGCTCCACTTGCGGCAGTTGTGGGCAAGTGCCTGGGTTGTGGAGAAGCTCTTCCCGGTCTATTCAGTGATGTTATCTGCCTTTTTCTTCTTCAGCCTGTCTCGCCTTCTCTTCCCCTGCACTGTTCCTTGCAGTATGGTCTTGGAGAGCCTATCTGATCTTGTCACATGCCCATACCATCTGAGCTTCCTTTTCTTGACTGTGGTCAGCAGGTCTTCGTAGTGCTTTACTTGTTGGGTGATGGTTTGTCAGACTCCTTCGTTGGTAATGTGGTCCGTGTATGAAATGCCAAGGAGTCTTCTGAGGCGCCTCATCTCTAAAGCCTGGATTCTCCTTTGTAGATATGCATTCAAAGGCCAGGATTAGCATGTGGAGGTGACCAGTGCAGCAGGTAGCTTGACCTCGAATCTCTAGTGATGTGTATTATCTAAAGGAGATTTTCTGCTGGGAATAGCAATGCTGCTATCGCTTTATATTTGACAATTGTTCTTTGGCAAGACTAAGATAGAGGCCCTGTCTGTGGTTTAACTGCAACATGATATCTTCCACAACAGACCATCTTCCACAACAGACCATCTTCCACAACAGACCGTCTTCCACAACAGACCGTCTTCCACAACAGACCATCGTCCACAACAGACCATCTTCCACAACAGACCGTCTTCCACAACAGACCGTCTTCCACAACAGACCATCGTCCACAACAGACCATCTTCCACAACAGACCGTCTTCCACAACAGACCGTCTTCCACAACAGACCATCGTCCACAACAGACCATCTTCCACAACAGACCATCTTCCACAACAGACCATCTTCCACAACAGACCGTCTTCCACAACAGACCGTCTTCCACAACATGTTAAGATTCTATCTATTTCTGGCAGAAAAACAGGCCAGCTATGACGGGGATGACGTCAGCATACTCAGCATGCGCCATGTTGCTGGATAAGGATGGGCTCCACTGCTGGTTTAAAAAAAAAGCAGTTCCTGAGTTATTTTTCAAGTTGTGGAGGGAGACATGAAGTCAGCCTGTAGACAGCTGTGTCCATACACCAAATAGCTGCATGGGACATTGTATGAATGAATGAATGAATGAATGAATGAATGAATGTATGTATGAATGAATGAATGAATGAATGAATGTATGAATGTATGAATGAATGAATGAATGAATGAATGAATGAATGTATGAATGAATGAATGAATGTATGAATGAACGAATGACTGTATATATGTATGTATGGATGGATGGATGCATGCATGTATATATGTATGTATGTATGCATGCATGTATGTATGTATGCATGCATGTATGTATGTATTTATGTATGGGTGTCTGTATGGATGTATGGATGGATGGATGTATGTATGTATGGATGTATGTATGTATGGATGGATGCATGTATGTATGTATGCATGTATGTATGTATGTATGTATGTATGTATGTATGTATGTGTGTATGCATGTATGTATGTATGTGTGTATGTATGTATGTATGTATGTATGTATGTATGTATGTATGTATGTATGTATGTATGTGTGTATGCATGTATGCATGTATGCATGTATGTATGTATGCATGTATGTATGAATGTATGTGTGTATGTATGTATGCATGCATGTATGTGTGTATGTATGGATGGATGTATGCATGCATGCATGTATGTAAGTATGTGTATGTATGTATGTATGTATGTATGTATGTATGTATGTATGTATGTATGTATGGATTTATGCATGCATGTATATATTTAAGTATGTATTTATGTATAGATGGATGTATGTATGTATGCATGTATGTATGTGTGTGTAAGTATCTATGTGTGTGTGTATGTATGCATGCATGCATGTATGTATGTGTGTATGTATGTATGTATGTATGCATGCATGTATGTATGTATGTATGTATTTATGCATGCATGTATATATGTAAGCATGTATGTTTGTATGTATGTATGTATGTATGCATGATTGTATGTATGTATGTATTCATGTATGTATGCATGTATGCATGTATGTATGCATGTATGCATGTATGCATACATCTAGCAATCTAACTAGCTAGTTAGCAATCTATGTTTACCTATTCGGTTATGTCTCTCTTTCTTTCTTTTTCATGTCCTCCTTTCTTTCTTCCTTCCTCTCTTCCCTTTTCCAATTGCCTGCACAATGATAGGAGATCATAAGAAGGCAGTGACCAGGGGAGTAAAAGCGCCAGCAGCAGCAGAGGAAATGTGGACAAGCAGTCATGCCAGGCCACGCATTATTGAGGACGCTGTGTGGCAATCACAGCACTGCTCTATACATCATCATCATCAGTCAATCAGC
>CM054145.1:67353129-67368129 GCA_028751875.1 Rapana venosa
AGAGGAGGCAGGGAAAGGAGAGTGAGAGAAGAGGAGGTGGAGGAGGAAGGAGGAGGAGGTAGAGGAGGAGGAGGAGAGTGAGAGGAGAGAGTGAGGAGGAGAGGAGGAGGAGAGGAGGAGGAGGAGAGAGGAGGAGGAGGAGGAGAGAGGAGAGAGGAGGGGAGGAGAAGAGGAGGAGAGAGGAGAGTGGGAGGAGGAGGAAGGAGGAGGAGGAGGAGGAGAAGAGGAGGTGGAGAGAGAGGGTGGAGGAGGGGAGAGGAGGGAGGAGGTGGAGGAGGAGGAGGAGGAAGAGGGAGGAGGAGGAAGAGGAGGAGGAGGAAGAGGAGGGGAGGAGGAAGGAGGAGGTGGAGGAGGAGGGAGGAGGGTGGAGGAGGTGAGAGGAGAGGAGGAGGAGGAGAGAGGAAGAGAGAGGAGGAGGAAGAGGAGGGGAGGAGGTGAGGAGGTGGAGGAGGTAGGAGGAGGTAGGAGGAGGAAGAGGAGAGGAGGAGGAAGAGGAGAGGTGGAGGAGGAGGAGGAGGAGGAGGTAGGAGGAGGAGGAGAAGAGGAGAGGAGGGGAAGAGGAGGTGGAGGAGGAGGGAGAGGAGGAGGAGGAGAGGAAGAGGAGGAGGAGGAGGAAGAGGGAGGAGGAGGAAAGGAGGAGGAGGAGGAGGAGGAGGAGGAGAGGAGGTGGAGGAGGAGGTGGAGGAGGAAGAGGAGGAAGGGTTTTCAATCAATGACGCAACTTCCAAGCTTGTCACATCTCTCATTCTTTCACGTTTAGACTACTGTAATTCTCTTTTGGCTGGCCTACCAGCATCATCTATCCACTCTCTTCAACGCATACAAAACTCTGCAGCTCGACTGGTCCTAAGAAAGAAAAAATCTGAACACATCACTCCTCTTCTGCGATCTCTTCACTGGTTGCCTGTCTCACAAAGACTGGAGTATAAAATCAATACCCTTTGTTTCAAATGTCTCCACAAATCTGCACCCTCTTATCTCTGTAACTGTCTTCACCTGTACACTCCATCCCGTTCCCTTCGTTCAGCCGCAGATACTTTGTGCTTTCGAACACCCAGATTCAAACAAACCACTGTTGGCCGTCGCTCCTTCTCTGTTTCTGGTCCATCCACCTGGAATGACCTCCCTCTTTCACTTCGTCAAAAGCCTTCACTTGATTCCTTCAAATCCAGCCTCAAAACACAATTATTTCCTACCTGAGACTTTCCCCCCACATATCTGTCCCTAATTTTCAACAGCATCTTTCACCCTCTAAGTGTTGTTCCGTGTGTGTGTGTGTGTGTGTGTGTGTGTGTGTGTGTGTGTGTGTGTGTGTGTGTGTGTGTGTGTGCGCGTGCGTGTGCGCGTGCGCGTGCGTGTGCGTGCGTAGTGCGCGCGCATGGATTTGAAATCTGTTGCTCATTATGTTTAAGGAGAGTTGCATGCCTGTAAATGTTTGAGTGCAAGCGCTTCGATTTGTTTGTTTTTTACAAGATTCAGCGCTATATAAATTCCATATATTATTATTATTATTATTATTATTATTAAGTGTGTGCAAGGTTTGAACTTAGTCAACGTTCATGCAGTTGTTCAAACTGGAATAAAGTCATAGTCCTGCTACAGCCTACATGGCTGACAGGGCTGTCAGTGATATCAACTGATATGAACGGAAAGGAGATGGGTGTAAAGCATTCCACATGATTATGCTACAGGAGTCCTCTGAGGCGTGGAATTAAACGATTTTATTTAATCTTGTCTAATCAAGTGTCTTTCACAGGCAGCCAAATCACATATACCAGCCTCGCCTAAGCCTTTTACATATCATGAATATTCGAGCAAGTGTGTTTCTGCGCATATGCATGTATGCGGTTGGAAGCTGGCGTTTCAGGGAGAAGATAGGAACAGCGCTTACGGCTCTGTCATATGGACATCTATTTCATAATACATTCACAGAGACAGAAGATTCTAGCAAGCCCTGCGAGCAAGAAGCACGTCATGCAGAAATGTATCCGTGACGCTGCCCACTCTACACTGTCAATGCTGCAGTGAATGAGCCCAGCCTGCTATCGACAGTGATTGGACACTGGCTAACCATCTCCTTCTCTTTCGTCCAATCAGTGTGTGTGTACGTGTGTGTAAGTGTGTGTGTGTGTGTATGTGTGTCTGTGTGTGTATGTGTGTGTCTGTGTGTGTATGCGTACGTGCGTGCGTGTGTGCGTGCTTGCGTGCGTGTGTGTATGTGCGTGCGTACGTGCATGCTGCGTTTGTGTGTGTGCGTGGGTTTGTTTGTGTGTGTGAGTGGTGTACTCTGTGTGTGTGTGTCTGTGTGTGTGAGTATGTGTGTCTGTGTGTCTGTTTGTCTCTGTGTGTATGTGTGTCTGTGTCTAAGTGTGTGCGTGTGTGTGTTTGTGTGTGTGTGAGTGTTGTACTCTGTGTGTTGTGTCTGTGTGTGTGTGTGTCTGTGTGTGTGTCTGTGTGTGTGCGTGTGTGTGTTTGTGTGTAAGTGAGTGTTGTACTCTGTGTGTTTGTCTGTGTGTGTGTGTCTGTGTGTGTATGTGTGTGTGCGTGTCTGTGTGTGTGTCTGTGTGTATCTGTGTGTGTGCGTGTCTGTGTGTTTATGTCTGTGTGTGTCTGCGTGTGTGTGTCTGAGTGTATGTGTGTGTGTTCCTGTGTGTGTCTGTGTGTATCTGTGTGTATGTCTGTGTGTGTCTGTCTGTGTGTGTGTGTGTGTGTGTGTGTGTGTTCCTGGCTGTCAGGTGGGGTTCCAGACTCCTGGTCCTGTTTTCTGGGAACTGACAGCATGGCTGTTCTGTGCAACAGCCTGACCCCTTACCTCTCCGTCCGTCTGTCCGTCTGTCTGTCGAACAAGGTGTGATTTTATATGTGCAAGCGCGTGCGTGCGTGTGTTTGTGTATGTAAGCATGTATGTTTGTGTGTGTTTGTGTGTGTATAATAATAATAAATGGAATTTATATAGCGCTATATCTTGTAGAGACAAATCAAAGCGCTTGTACTCAACTCATTCTTACACAGTCATACAACCAGTAACAATGAATAGTTCCAGCAAGTCCAAATGCGCACTCACGCACGCACACACACACACACACACACACACACACACACACACACACACACACACAGAGGTCACACACCTTGGCAGGACGATAGAATCTTGGCTGTTGAAGGCAGAGAAAAGCTATGAGATGAAACAGAAGAGGAAAATCTTAGGTTTGAAATAAATAAGAATTGAGACTGGATTTAAAAGCTTCATAAGAAGGCTTTTGGCAAAGAGAGAGAGGGAGGCGATTCCAGATCGATGGACCAGAAATAGAGAAAGAGCGACAGCCGACTGTGGATTGGTTGAATCTAGGTATTCTTAAGCACAAGGTATCTGCAGCAGAGCGGAGAGAACGAGAAGGAGTGTACAAGTGAAGATATTCTCAGAGGTAGGAGGGTGCAGTTTTGTGGAGACATTTGTAACAGAGGGTACTGATCTTATAGTTTACTCTCTGTGGCACAGGCAGCCAGTGGAGAGATCGCAAGAGAGGGGTAATGTGCTCAGATTTTTTTCTTTTTGAGGACTAGTCGAGCTGCAGAGTTTTGTATACGTTGAAGGGAATGGATAGATGATGCTGGAAGACCAGCCAGAAGAGAATTGCAATAATCCAGACGTGAGAGAATGAAAGACGTGACTAGTTTGGATGCTGCATCTGTGGACAGGTACTTTCGAATTGCACTAATACGCCGTAATTGATAGTAGCACGACTGGCAGGTCTGGGTGATGAATTTTTGCATAGAGAGTGTGTTGTCAATAATAACCCTAGATACTTCACAGCAGTGGATAGAGGGACTGATGCATTGCCAAGTTGTATTGAAGCTGTTGTAATGGAAGACAGTTTGTGTTTGGTAACTACAAGCATGGTTTCCGTTTTATTTGCATTTAGCTGTAATTTGTTCTGGATCATCCAATTTTGGATATCTTGAAAGCAGTGGGCTATATTTGTCAAGAGAGAAGGCAGATTTTCTAGTGTGTCGCTGCTTCGAATCTAAGAGTCATCCGCATAAAAATGATGGTTGATCTGATGGCGGTTAATTATATGTGACAGTGGAGCAGTGTAGAGGGTGAAAAGAACAGGGCACAGAACAGATCCCTGCGGAACTCCACATTCCAGTCTGGAAGTCTGTATGTGTATGAGTCTGTCTATCTGTTTGTTTGTCTGTCTCTGTCTGTCTGTCTCTCTGTCTCTGTCTCTGTCTCTCTCTCTCTCTCTCTCTCTCTCTCTCTCTCTCTCTTTCTCTCTCTCTCTCTCTCACACACACACATAAAGACTTGAAACACACACACATGCACACATACTCATACACACACGCACACACAACACACACACACACCACACACACACACACACACACACACACCACAAATGGAGATAGATAAATACAGACAGGCAGACAGAAACAGAAGTAGAACACTATCAAACGACAAGACAAGCTAGTCAGTGACTCTGCCCCCTAACCCAACAA
Organism: Rapana venosa; assembly: GCA_028751875.1. Classification (NCBI taxonomy): domain Eukaryota; kingdom Metazoa; phylum Mollusca; class Gastropoda; order Neogastropoda; family Muricidae; genus Rapana; species Rapana venosa. Next base: position 67,357,633 of record CM054145.1, read on the forward strand.
GCCATCCATCCATCCCCCCAGCGCTGCTTCCTGCCTGCACACTCCCCATGTCTGCAGCCACACACGTTAACTCCATCCAGCCCAGTCCCCACAGTCTGCTGAGTGCCGGCCCCACACTGGCTCTAGAGCTGTACAGCGAGCAGTCCTCCGACTCTCTGGTAGGCAGGGAGTTAACCACTACCAAAGAATAGAGAGATGGATGGAGTGAACAAATCAAAAGAAGAAAGGGATGCAAGAAAGCAGTACTGCCAGTGGAGAGAGACAGACTGAGTAGAGACAGACAGACAGAGCCATGACGGGCAGGTGGACAGACACAACCTCAGATATAAATGTGCACATACCTTACATCTACAAGCATTGAAATGAGAATATAGAGAGGTAAACACACACGCACACACGCATGCGTGCGCGCACGCACGCACACACACACACACACACACACACACACATTTAATCTTGATAAGCACTCGCACCTGTCGGTGAGGAGTTCAACTCCTAACTCCCTTATTCCCCTACTCCTTTACAACAGTGGGAGCCACAGTGCTTACTGTCGTTTGTTTTTTTGTACAGAGTGTTTTTGGGGTTGTTGTTTGTGTTGCTCTGCTATAACTCTCAGGTTCTCCAATGGTGATTGTTTGTGTTATGACAATGTTCACACAATCAAGGTAGCGGCATTCCGACTTTGGGGATGACTGCTGAATACGGCACCACTGTGCATTGGTGTTTTAGATCTATCAGTTATTCCTACCTGCATGAAATGGCCTACTTGCAAGAAAGGTGGAACGGCTTTTAACGCATGCGCAATATGTTCTGCGTGCATACACATAAAGGACCTTGATATGGTTTTACAAAAGACTTTCAGGGGAATGGAGTATGTAATGACGTTACATCCAGGGGAAATGCCCTCGAATGGGTGTCTCAGTGGCATGAGCCCCATGCTCTACCTGCTCCCCTACTCTGGCCCCCACAGACTGCACTGAAGGGAGGAGAAGGGTGTCAGCATCACACTCAGGTTTAGGGCCAGGGTCAGCGCAGACGGCCTGACTGATCGCGGCAGAGAGGAGGGACGGCCATCACTGGGGAGAAGAAAGGTCAGTGGGGTCAAAGGATGGGGTGGACCAGTTCAGGCACTTCCTCCATCGCTGTCTGGCTGACCACAGTCCACAGTCTGCCATCACTGATGGCTGACCACAGTCCACAGTCTGCCATCGCTGATGGCTGACCACAGTCCACAGTCTTCCATCGCTGATGGCTGACCACAGTCCACAGTCTGCCATCGCTGATGGCTGACCACAGTCCACAGTCTGCCATCGCTGTCTGTCCTACAACAGTCCACAGTCTGCCATCGCTGTCTGTCCTACAACAGTCCACAGTCTGCCATCGCTGTCAGGCTGACCACAGTCCACAGTCTGCCAGAGTCTGTTTTGCTGGAAGTGTTTCCAAAGTTCAAGGTGACTGTGTTTTCATCGCTTTATCCCAAGCAAAAAGGTTACATTCCTGGCTTTCTCACGCACCTTGATTGTATCAACAGCCCGGCACATCACCGTGGTGAAATACAGGCTGACAACACTGATGAGGCTTTTTTTGATTTTATCAACAGCCCGGCATATCACCATGGTGAAATACAGGCTGACAACACTGATGATGCCTTTGCTCTTGTGTTGTCTATAAAGTTTCTGTGTCCACGTTATTTAAAAGGATTTTCGAGATGTTCCATCTTGAATATAGGACCCTCAATCATTTTACTTTCAACAAGTATTCATTTTGTTTTTAATCTTGTACATTTTCTTGTCACCAGGGCAATGCTGTTGCTGTAAGAAAGCTGTGAGTTCATATCTACACATTAGCGTCTTTAGTTCATATCTACACACTGAAAGTTTTAGTTCATATCAACACACTAACGTCTTTAGTTCATATCTACACACTGACGTCTTTAGTTCATATCTACACACTAACGTATTTAGTTCATATCTACACACTAACATCTTTAGTTCATATCTACACACTAACGTCTGTAGTTCATATCTCCTCACTAACATCTTTAGTTCATATCTACACACTAACATCTGTAGTTCATATCTACACACTAACGTCTGTAGTTCATATCTCCTCACTAAAACCTTTAGTTCATGTCTACACACTAACGTCTTTAGTTTATATCTACACACTAACATCTTTAATTCATATCTACACACTAACGTCTTTAGTTCATATGTACACACTAACATCTTTAGTTCATATCTACACACTAACATCTTTAGTTCATATCTACACACTGACGTCTTTAGTTCATATCTACTCACTAACATCTTAAGTTCATGTCTACACACTAAAACCTTAAGTTCATATCTACACAACAATATTTTTTTAGTTCATATCTACACAGATGAAATCTTCAGTTCATATCTACACAGATGAAATCTTCAGTTCATATCTACACAGATGAAATCTTCAGTTCATATCTACACAGATGAAATCTTCAGTTCATATCTACACACTAAAAGTTGTAGTTCATATCTACACATTAAAATATTTTTTTCCAATAACATGTAGTAATTCTCCTAGCTTCAAATAAAAGCTTTATATCATTCCCTTTTGAATTTAAGAGGGGTATAATCTAAAACAAGCTGAGATCAGCCAATTCATTTCTTGTTCCCAACACAAAATGAAACAGTATGGTTTGCATAATCATCTTGGGTATTTTTTATCGGTTATTCGCATTTACAAGTCAAGGCTAAACCATCACACTGTACGACAGCTGTAACTCAAGCTATTTTAAAACTCATTTCCCTGACTGCAGAAACCCATCATTCACTATTAGCTTATATTTTGTGATACAAAACTTCACAGCAGCTTTCTGGAATAGGTACAGGCGTTGCTAGAAATGCACAACAATAATTGTCTCACACACACTAACACTAACGCACACAACAACACACACACCAACACAAAAATATGCTGATTTATTTTGTTTTGTCGCTGTTAGTTTTCTTTTTTTATTTATTAGATGAGCTAAATTGTTATTGCTGACGTTAGTACTGCTGGGTGGGCTTACATTGCCTGAATTTATTCTTTGATGGAAGGATTAACGTTGTTCTGCCTCAAATCAAAAAGCACATGTACATGCGTGTATATGACCAGGGGAAAGGGAGGGAATGGATGTCTTTGTTATACTTCTTTGCTCTGAATCCAATAGCTGTTGGTTATTCTTGTTTTCCTTATATATGAGTATATTATGTGGTGAAGGGGATATGGGTGAGGATGAGTATGTGTATGTGTATGTAAGTGTTTAAATGATACATCAGTTTCGTCTTTTTATATCCATTTGGTTGTTGTTGTTGTTGTTATTGTTGGTGGTGGTGGGGGTGGGGTTCTTGTTTATTTTGCTTTTTGTTTGTTTTGGGATTAGGGTGGTTTTCTTGGGGAGGGGAGGGGGTATTTAGGACTCTTTTTCTCGTCTTTTGTTAGTTCTATATTGTTCTTCATTTGTCTTGGCTGTTATTCTTGTCCTATGTTAGTTATTGTCGCTGTTGTTGTTGTGTACGTATGTTTGTGTTTGATTGGTTTTTTGCTTGTTGTAGTTGTTCTTGTTGATTCATCTTTTTTGTTGTTTTGTTCAGTTGTTTGTATGGTTGAAGGTTTGTGTGTGTATGTGTGTGAGGGGGGGGAGTGAAGCAGTTGGTGTGGTTTAAAAAAAATTATGTTTTGTCTTCTTTGCTTGTTTTGGTCTGGTTTTTCTTTGTTGCTTGTTTGTTTGTGTTATGACGGATATTTTTTTCAAGATTTTTGAATTATTTGAATTTTATGGTTTAATATTTTTCTGGTTTTTGTTGTTTGTTTTTTATTCCATATATGCATATGTTATTGTCTTTTCTTGTTTGATTTGTATAGTTTACCATAGATTAGTTGTTGTTTTTTTATTTTATGCCTGCATATACATTGTCTTTTTTCTCGCTTTTTTTTCTTTAGATAGATGGCTTGATGAAAAAAAAGCAAATGCACTGCTTATTCAATGTACCATCTGAAAATAAAAGTTTGACTTTGACTTTGACACACACACACACCAACACATACACACACACACACACACACCACACATACACACACACAACACACACACACACAACACACACACACACCAACACATACACACACACACCTAACACCACATAAAATTCACAAACCCAGGCAGACAGACACCCCAGCCTGGCTACCCCCCCCCCCCCCCCCCCCCCCCCTCATTGCATTATCCCCAGTGACACCAGGCCCGCACCACTGCTGCCAGCCCCTTTACCAGGGGAGAGAAGTCCTGCAGGTCACTTCACCTCACAGCTTCAGTGCAGAGACTGGGCTGGCTGAGCGCTGAAGAGACGACTGCGTTCACTGAAGACATGCCCACTGGGTCTGGAAGAGAGCTTGGGAAGACAGTGTCCGCACACCTGCATCAAAGCCCAGCCTGCAAAGCCTTTTAGTGCCTGGATTGAATCAAGGTCGTGTACCTACACTAACTGATGTCTGAAGAGATAACTGCCATCACTAAAAGCATGGCTGGTGAGTCTGAAAGAGTGCTGGGGAAGAGTTCATCCACTTCCTCCAAAGTCCTGTGTCTGCAAAGCCTTCTTGTTTCTGGATTAAATCAAGCCTACTAGACTTTGTCCTCAGTCTCTTAGACTGCCAGTATTTTGAAGTGTCCTATGCCGTGGTCATAATAATGGGGGGGGATGTAGTGCCTGGTCTTTCTTCTCCTGTGCTGGTCTGTCACTCTGCAGGAGGTCTGCCTGCTGCTGGCCTCAGCCCACACCTTCCCACTTCAGAGGAGCTCCCGACCAGTCTAGTCTATCACCTTTCTTGGTGGAGGAGACCTAGAACTAGTTTTGCTGTTACGTCGGCCATGCAGTCCTGTGCCCTGTTTGCTTCCAACCCTGTGTCTTATCAATACCTTATAATCCCAAAAAGAAATTAAAGTGAGTTACAAGCCATGTGATAAGAACAATAAACATAAAAAGTCATTTATCACAGAAAGTAATAAAAATTCACTGTTACTAATATTTCAGATTCCACACTCACAAACATGAGCATACAATCCACACATACTACACGCACACAAGAAACACATCCCTACATACGGCACATAAGCACGCACACATAACGTGAATACACACATGCCAATGCACCAATGATAAGATATGTGACACACTTTGTTTACAGAACACCTACATGAACGTCTTAGAGGGGCAGATACAGAGCTTTCAAGCGGACCTTTGAAGCATTCAGTCCTGGAGTTTAGCCAGATCGATACCAACTTTCTAATCAACTCCGCAGACGACAACTGTTTTGAAAAACAGTCACTGAATCTATGCAAGAACATTAATCTATTAAAACGAAAAACGACGTGAAAATCACTTTGAAATATTTTTTTTATTTAATGAAACACACACACAACAAAACAAAACACAGCACAACACAGCGCAACAAATGCGCGCGCGCACACACACACACACACACACACACACGATGATGCCTCTACTAACTCGTTCACTTAATATCTCAGTCACAAGCTCACCAAAGTGCTTACACTCTTCCACAGTCTGCAGGGGGCGGCAGGGAGGAGAGGGAGGTCCCTGCCTCCAGCTCCGATAACTGCTGTAGTGCAGCAGACCTGCTGACTGGTCACTGACAAGCAACTCCCAGCTCCGATAACTACTTTAGGCAGACCTGCTGACTGGTCACTGACAAGCAACTCCCAGCTCCGATAACTACTTTAGGCAGACCTGCTGACTGGTCACTGACAAGCAACTCCCAGCTCCGATAACTACTTTAGGCAGACCTGCTGACTGGTCACTGACAAGCAACTCCCATCTCTGCAGACGAGCAGGACTAAGTCTGAAAGGGCAGTAGGAAGGAGGTCACAAAGGTCATGTCTGCACTGATGGTCTGGTCTGGTCTGGAGAAGTAAGCTGGCCATGTCTACCCAGGCTTAAGCTAACTGCCGTCTTTTGTGTCCAGTCCTTTGCTGTGACCTTTCAACTGTTCCACACGGGAATGTGTTCATTTTGGTTTTGGTTTCAATAAAAACATTGCTCTGTTTTCTCTTTTAATTTGCATTCTATCTTGTGTGCTGTTTTTGTTGTTGTTGACGTTTGTTGTCGGTGGTGTTGCTGTTTGTTTGTGTGTGTGTCAGTTATGCTAGGGGATTTTAAAAGATAGAAGCACGCCGTATGAACCCCCCAAACTAGACAAGTGCATCTGGATTATGCATTTGGCGCTACATCAACTGAAGTTTCTTAGTAAAAATGAAGCAGCTGGTATGGTTTAGTCCGTTTTTGTATCATCTCTTTCAATAACATCTCGAAAAATCCAAATCAAGCAATACCAAACAAAATATAACATATCTGAAGATCTTACAGCTTCAAAGTTTACTTTACCAATACACGTCACGTTAACAATTTCTAAAGATATATCCCACTACATATGGGAATCATTACCAAACACAAAATTCGTGTATATAAAGACATGAGTGCGAGTAGAGACCAACGATATTATGTTTTATAAGAAAAACTCACCACACACCCAGTACTACTAGACAATAACTTTCAAATGAATGTCTAAACTATAACTTTCAAGTAACAGTAATGGCTGTCTGAAGCGGTTACAGCCTTGCCCAGGAAGCGGCTAATCGTCTCTACAGCCAGCCATCCCAGGTGCTTGCTAAAGTCATTCGTGCTGAGCTGCAGACAGATGTATGCAGACAGCGTGTGGGGCCTTTGGTCTCTTTCAATACCAATGATGGATCTGCTTCGTGAAACACGAGCCCGGCAGGAGTCTGCCAGGGGCCGACACCACGCTGTAGGGGCAGACTTGCTAGAGCAGCCAGTGCGTTGTCGGTGCAGAGAAAGGGTTTGCCAGATAAGTACCAGTTGACGTTGTCAAAGTCTTTGTCTTTTTCAACCAGTATAGTTAAGGGCATGAAGTACGCACATATGATGGATATACAGACCCACACCCGCAAATAAAACAGTATGCATACACAGGGAAGCCGACACAGACACACATACACGCACGCTCTCTCTCTCTCTCTCTCTCTCTCTCTCTCTCTCTCTCTCTCTCTCTCTCTCTCTCTCTCTCTCTCTCTCTCTCTCTCTCTCCTCTCTCTCTCTCTACACACACACACACACATATATATATATATATATATATATATATATATATATATATATATATATATATATATATATATATATATATATATCCACTCAAGTGTACACACACACACACATGCACGCACATGCTCGCACGTACAACAACCAAGGAACACCCAGCAAGAGTGAATGGAGGGTCAACGGTGGAGGGATGAGGATAGAAGCTCCGACATACAGACAGGTAGACATACATACAGACACACATACAGGCAGACAGACAGACAGGTAGACATACATACAGACATACACACATACAGGCAGACAGACAGACAGGTAGACATACATACAGACACACATACAGGCACACAGACAGACAGGTAGACATACATACAGACATACACAAAGGCAGACAGGCAGACATACGCACAGAAACAGGCAGACATACACAAAAGCAGGCAGGCAGACATACACACACAGACAGGCAGACAGGCAGACATAAACACAGATAGGCAGACAGACAGGCAGGCATGCATACAGGCAGACAGGCAGACAATCACACAGACCGGCAGACAGACAGGCAGACATACAGACAGGCAGACAGAAGGCAGATATATAGACATAGATATCGACAGACGGACAGAGATATCGACAGAGATATAGACAGAGATATCGACAGAGATATCGACAGAGATATAGACAGACCGACAGAGATATAGACAGACCGACAGAGATATCGACAGATCGACAGAGATATAGACAGACCGACAGAGATATAGACAGACCGACAGAGATATAGACACACCGACAGAGATATAGACAGACCGACAGAGATATAGACAGACCGACAGAGATATAGACACACCGACCAAAGAAGAAACAGATACAAGGACACTTACATTCTGATAAAAAGAAAGAGACAAGAAGACAAAGGGAGAGAATCAAAGAATCAAGACCAATGCAATACACAGAAACAACAACCAACTCAACTCAACACTCTCAAGCTCACCAATCAGCAGACAGACAGACAGAGGGACAGACTGACAGACCAGCAGTCAAGCATAAAAAGCTAGCTTCTCAAGTGCCCTCAATCAAGCGACCTTAGAGACTTAAACAAAGTACAGGTTCAGATTTTGTCTTGCTCTCCGCTGGGTTCGGTCGTATGTCCATAGGAACACATGTCAGCATGAACATAATGGTTACCTACACCCTCTACCGTCAAATCAAGCACCGAACTTCCCTATTATAATTTTTTTAAACATTTATATTTATATCTTTCATCTTTTCTTTCTTTCATCTGCCGCTGGTGCCTTTCGGCGTCGCGGGGAGACACATATGAACACAATACAAGTACATATTGAACACCAACAGAATGGTGTCTACCCCTCGTCTACACCGTTCTGAATGAAGGCACACATACTGAACACCAACAGTATGGTGTCTACCCCTCGTCTACACCGTTCTGAATGAAGGCACACATACTGAACACCAACAGTATGGTGTCTACCCCTCGTCTACACCGTTCTGAATGAAGGCACACATACTGAACACCAACAGAATGGTGTCTACCCCTCGTCTACACCGTTCTGAATGAAGGCATACCTACTGAACACCAGCAGTATGGTGTCTACCCCTCGTCTACACCGTTCTGAATGAAGGCACACATGGCCATGACTCCAGCACTCTTGTTCATCTTGTGTCAAAGTCAGGAGGGCGTGACTGCTGTGTCGTTAAGTGGTGTGGTCGTCAAGTGGACAAACTCAACCTAAACAACAACTTCTCCTGCCTGGGGCTGGAACCTTCCTTACCTCCCCTGCCCCTTCACCAGGTAGACTGCCAGTGCCCACACGGCCAACTGCAAAACACACGACTTCAAATGTGACGGTCTTGTTGTCTTTGTGAGTCTGAATCAAGTAGAACGACACAGTTTCCCGAGAGATATAGGGAGTACTCGTTTCACGCAAGCAGTCTTGACTGGGCTTTTATTTATGTGATCTTCTTTTAGTGCCATTCTTTTGTCATGGTTTTATGTGTGGACAGGAAACGTTGTGCTAAGCAGTTCAAAACTACACTCCAGTTGAGATTGGACCAGGTTTGCGCAGTTGAAAGCTTTAATCTAGTTAGTGACAAAAACCATGTAACTACACCGTACATGACTGGAATTTGTAGGCCATGTGTCGTGGACAAAGTGAAGCCCGCAGTGCCATTCCTGTCCGAGTTCCAGGTGTGCAGTGTGAGAGTGATGGTGTGGCACACCTGCAGAACTCGCTGGGCACTGGCTTCCTCGTGGTGGTCTTTCCCCGAGGAAAGCAGCCCCATTTAAACGCAGAAAAATCTGCGTGACTTAAACTGTTTTTAAAAACTGAAATAAAGTTGTATATAATGCATGAGAGCTTATCAGCGTTGTGATTTTAGCTAAGACATGGGCATTCGTAAGCCATTCCTTCCTTTGACAATGTCAGCAGTCACAGAGACTACTGCTGAAGGACAGGATGTCAAGGAGGTTTGTTCTGCTGCAGGCAGAGGAAGGAAACAGCAGTATCCAGGAGGATGTCTGTCTGCGGCAATGTGTGATCTCGGTGCCGATGCAGTCAGTCCTGTGAGAGTCTGAGAATAACTATTTAGTTGATCAGTGTGTGTGTGTGGGGGGGGGGGTGTGGGTGTGTGTGTGTGCGTGCGTGCGTGTGTGTGTGTGTGTGTGTGTGTGCGTGCGCGTGTGTGTGTGTGTGTGCGTGCGTGTGTGTGTGTGTGTGCGTGCGTGTGTGTGTGTGTGTGGGGGGAGGGGGGGTGGATGTGGGTGTGTGTGTGTGTGTGTGTGTGTGTGGGTGGGTGGATGTGGGTGGGTGTGTGTGTGGGGGTGAGTGGATGTGGGTGTGTGTGTGTGTGTGGTGTGTGTGTGTGGGGGGGGGGTGTGTGTGTGGGGGGGGGGGTGGATGTGGGTGTGTGTGTGTGTGTGGGTGTGTGTGTGTGTGGGGGGGTGGGGGTGGATGTGGTGTGTGTGTGGGGGGGGGGGTGGATGTGGTGTTGTGTGTGGGGGGGGGGGGTGGATGTGTGGTGTGTGTGTGTGTGTGGGGGGGGGTGTCCATCTGTTGCTAGTTGTGTAAGTGATGTGGTAGCTATAATTGTCTCCCTTGCAGGGGCAGAGCATGCGGCCTGTATGTCCCTGTTCCACTGAGCACAGCCTGCAGCCTGTATGTCCCTGTTACACTGAGCACAGCATGCAGCCTGCATGCCCCTGTTACACTGAGCACAGCATGCAGCCTGTGTGTCCCTGTTACACTGAGCACAGCATGCAGCCTGTGTGTCCCTGTTACACTGAGCACAGCATGCAGCCTGTATGTCCCTGTTACACTGAGCACAG
>CM054145.1:67373129-67385629 GCA_028751875.1 Rapana venosa
GCAACATCATTTCCAGCACACTGCCGATTCCTGACACAGCTGACTCGTTTCTCTCTGTTTCCCACTTTACAGCTTCCTCCGCTGACAGAGCAGCACGGTGTACCTCCGCCACTGCAGCCATCATCCAGCCTCCCTGCCTGCCTGCAGCCACACCAGTCCGGCCACCTTTCCGCCTTCGCTTTGATTTCGGGGAAGCGGAAGTCCCAGAGTGCTTCATAACGACAACAAGAACGTTGCGTTTGATTGGCTGGCGGGGACAAGCTCAGTCAGCGATGTCGCCATTGGCTGAATTAAAGGGAAAGAGCAATTAGTTGTAATGCAAAAAGAAGTCAGAGGTTGATGTTCTCTCTCTCTCTCTCTCTCTCTCTCTCTCTCTCTCTCTCTCTCTCTCTCTCTCTCTCTCTCTCTCTGTCTCTGTCTCTGTCTCTGTCTCTGTCTCTCTGTGCATAGAAAAGTGTCAAAATGTATTCGAGTCGGTGCATGTGTAATTCTGCATGGTTGTACATATGTGGTGTGACAACCTATGTCATTGCCCACCGTGAGCTGAGAGAAAGCCTGCTGTGTGTTCCATGTTTAAGAGACAGTTAGCATTGATCATTCTGTTCCTGCCAGAACTTTCGAGATTTCTTGGTTGTTTCATCTTGTGTAGCGTTCCTGTGCTATTGCTCCCCCGCCGCACACTCCTATCTTTCCGCCCCAGCCATATCCCAGCTTTGACATGGTACATCCTCAGGGGCAGAAATCCGTAGGGAGCTGATCAATCTTAGGCCGCCATGAAGCCACCAGTCAGAGGGGCCTTGCACTGATGCTAGGTCTGTTCTGAGCTCCTAGACCCAGCAGTCCAGCTTCTGACTACCTGGCTGTCAACAACAATACTTGTGTGGTGGAGCCTGGCTGAGGAAGACGTCCATTTGGGACAGTGACCACAACAGCGACGCTCCACCCACCTTCTCCTATGAACCTCCGACCCCGGCATAGAATTGTCTAGGGAAACCGAAACAGTGTTCACCATGGACCAGAGTAACCGAGGCCACCAAATCAGCGACGATGTTTCTGTAGGCCAGGATGATCAATGAGGATGACGGTGTGATGCTGCTGCTATGGAAGTCACGTGCTTTCAGGCTTCTGGACAGGGCTGTACTCCACACTTACTGTCATACTGTATCCTGGTTCCAGTCGTCATGCATGGTGCGGTGGTTATTGCCTTGGGTTACGGACTGGAAGGTCGCGGGTTCGAATCCAAGTAGAGTCACAGCCATGTTTCGGACACTGGCCGGCTCCTGTCAGCGTGGTGTGCTGTGGGCTCAGTGGGAAGACTGGGACCCCGGTCCACCTTCACTTGTGGATGCGACCTTGAGAGTGGTGCTCGAGTTACCTGGCCAACAGTGCCTGTGTCTGTTTGACACCTGGTATAACCACTACTCTTCTCGCAGACTTAGACAAGACGATCGAAACACATCAGCTGATGCGTTGGGTCCGAAATCCTTCCGTCTTTTTTAAGTCACCAATTCGCTGAGAGAGAGGGAGAGAGATACACAGAGAGAGAGAGAGACAGAGATAGAGAGATACAGAGAGAGAGAGAGAGGCAGACAGACACGGAGACAGACAGAACAATGCTGACCACTACAAGTAAATCAACGATGTTGGTCAAACCTGGCGCCAGAAACAAGGCAAGGCGGTGAAGAGGCGTGTGATTTAAGTCTGGCACTGCAGACTGGCCCAGTACAGATGTTCCTAGCTCCTGTTCTGTTCCTCTGACAGAGTGGAAGCCTATTTCCCAAACATATGACTCTTCATCATCATCAGCAGCAGCAGCAGCAGCAGCAGCAGCATCCTCTTCCTTCACCCTTTCCTTTCGTATCATCATCATCATCATTATCATCATCATCATCATCATCATCATCATCATCATCATTGCATCATCATCATCATCATCATCATCACCTTTTGTTGTTGTTTTGTTATTGTTGTTTTGTTGTTGTTGTCTTCTTCTTCTTCTTCTTCTTCTTCTTCTTCTTCTTCTTCTTCTTCTTCTTTTCTTTTCTTCTTCTTCTTCTTCTTCTTCTTCTTCTTTCTTCTTCTTCTTCTTCTTCTTCTTCTTCTTCTTCTTCTTCTTCTTCTTCTTCTTCTTCTTCTTCTTCTTCTTCTTCTTCTTTCATTCTTCTTCTTCTCTTCCTTCTTCTTCTTCTTCTTCTTTCCTTTTTTCTTCTTCCATTTGCATTTCCTTTCCACTTCGTATTCTCATTTGCATTCTTCCTTTTTTCCATTTTTCTGCGTTATTCTCATTTTTCCTTCGCATTCTTCTTTCTTTTTCTCGACTTTTTTGCATTCTCCTTTTTTGTATTCTTCTTCGCATTTTTCTCTGCATTATTCTTCTCTTTTCCTTCGCAATATTCTTCTTGCTTTTTTGTGTTTTTTTGCATTAGTCTTTTTTCCTTTATATTCTTCTAATTCTTTTTCGTCTTTTCTCTGAATTATTCTTCTTGTAGTCAGCTTCTTCACATTCCTCTTCTTAGCATTCTCCTTTGCGTTCTTCTCCTGAACATTTTCTTCCTTTGCTATCTTCTCCTGAAGATTTTCCTTCTCCGTCTTCTTGTCGTCTTCTTCTCCGTCTTCTTGTCGTCTTCTTCTCTGTCTTCTTGTCCAAGTCTGTGTCGTCTTTAATCTAGGGAGAGCACTGCCCCCGAGCTTTGAGCACTGAAGCAATGGCGACATTTGAAACAGGAACCTCATCAACACTCCTCCAGTGCACAAACGACTTGTCAGTTTCCCAGGTGAACAAGAATATTAAGAGAGAACAAGAGAAGCACTCCTAAACCCAAGAAATAGAAAACATCCTTATTTTACACAACTCCAGTGCATTTCTGCATGCACATTTAACTCTGTCAGCATGGACTCAGGAACGTACGCATGAACTGAAGCGCGCACATTATATGCATGTAAGCATACACACACGCGCGCGCGCGCGCGCACGCACGAAGACACGCACACACACACACACCATGGATAACATGCAGACCATATTGTGCACACGTTAAATCCTGTTCCGCTTTTCGTAAAAGTAGGCCATTGTGTGCCGATGGGAACAGACGACAGAATTTACAAAACCGCATACACACGGGGACTGGATGTAAAAAAGCACATAAGTGCTTATTCCATTATCCTCGATATAAAAGAATAAAATAACAAATAAAAAAAAGATACAATGGATCTCACAAAGAAAAAAGTCGAAAATGCGCGTGCGTGAAACAGAGAGAGAGAGAGTTTTTAAAAATTCAACTGAAAACGGACTCAAAATCGAATATGTTGCTTAAGGCATTATTTCGTTTAAGAAATAGGTTAAGACGGGATTTCAAAATGCCAACAAACTTCGATTTTTCAGTGTTTCTCTTAGCGGTAAGAGCATTAGAAATAATCATATATGAATAGATTAATGGCTGCATTTCAAGCTGAAGCAAATATAATTGCTACAGCTCTGAATGTATTGATTTTTCCCTGGATAGAAAGGCCACACAACTCCAGCACTTCACACAAACTGCAGCAACCCAAAAGAGGAAATCTGTTCTACTGCTGCAACTGGGTGTGATCCCCCCTTTCCACGCTGTGGTCGTGTAGTGTTGGGACACAACCTCTAGTGAATGTTCACAGCCTTGAGATGATCGGCGGTGTTCCAAAGTTGTTCTCTCTTAGGAAGGGCGGTGGCAGGATGGTTAAGACGTTTGCCTGCCAACAAGTAAACCGTGAGGTTCTGCGTTCGATTCCCAGCCTCGCCCTTTCTTCCCAGTTTGACAAAAAAAATCGAACTAAATGTCCAAGTCCTTCGGATGAGACTATAAGCCGAGCCCCGTGTGCGAACGCATGCAGAACATCTTGCGCACACGTTAAATCCTGTTCCGCTTTTTGAAAGAATAGGCCATTGTGTGCCGGTGGGAACAGATGACAAATTTACAAAACCGCATACACACGGGGACTGGATGTTAGAAAAACACATGAGTGCTTATTCCATTATCTTCGAAAAAAAGTCATCTGAGCGCTTTGATTTGTTGCTTTACAAGATTACAAGATTCAGCGCTGTATAAATTTCATACATTGTTCTTCTTCTTCTTCTTCTTTATTTTCTTCTCTTCTTTTTCTTCAAACTTCTTCACTTTCTTCATATTATTAGAATAATTACTAGTTAGTTATTACATATATATATTTTTTTTTAGATATTATAATAAGAAAATACTCGTATAGCAAAAATAATGATTAAATTGATATGCAAAAACTTGGTGCAAACGATAACACATTTACTGCAAATTATAGACAATCTCCCCCCCCCCCCGACAAGACGGACAGACAGACAGACAGACAGACAGACAGACAGATAGATAGATAGATAGATAGATAGATAAGATAGACAGACTAGAAGATAGATAGATAGATAGAATAGATAAGATAGATAGATAGATAGATAGATAGATAGACAGACAGACAGACAGATAGATAGATAGATAGATAGATAGATAGATAGATAGATAGATAGATAGATAGATAGATAGATAGATAGATAGAACTCTGTGTGTGCGTGTGCGTGCGTGCGTGCGTGCGTGCGTGCGTGCGTTTGTGTGTGTGTGTGTGTGTGTTCAAAATGAAAAATTTATACTTGAGAAAATCCTAAGGAAAATACTATTCTGGAATATCAAAACGGTAAATTAAGTTAGATTTTCCACACTAGTATTTTCTTTATTTCAATTTATGTGGACAGTGTTTGTTTTTCTGTGACTTAGCACAAGTGCTGTAGCGTATATCCAGCACTTCTTTCAAGTGACACGTTAAAAAAAGCGATGGATTTATAATCATTTTATCCGAAATCAGTTTAGAAAGGGGTCGATACAGAATGTTACGGCACTGCAATTTCCCAAATGATGTAACTGTCTAAATTAAAGGTAATATTAGATTAAAAAGAAAAAATAACAATTAAAAACAAGCTGACAACCAAGCAAAAGAAAAAACCTCAGAGAAAAATAATGTCAACCAGATTTCGCGGAGAACTTAGTGATTCGTTGTTGGTGGGTTGGTTGATGGTTTGTCTGTCTGGCTGCTTATTTGCTGCTTGCCTGCTTGTTTGTTTGTTTCTTTCTTTTCTTTCTTTGTTGCATTAGGACCCCCCCCCCTCCCTTCCACCCTAAGACGTCACTTTATTTTTCAACCCTCATCCATCCTTCATTTTTTTGTTTCTCTGTCTGTCTGTTTGTCTCTGTGTTTCTTTACCTGTCTGTCTGTTTGTCTATCTCTCTGTCTGTGTCTCTGTTTGTCTCGTGTGTTTCTTTACCTGTCTGTCTGTTTGTCTGTCTCTCTGTCTGTTACCTGTCTGTCTGTTTGTCTAGTCTCTCTGTCTGTGTCTCTGTTTGTCTCTGTGTTTCTTTACCTGTCTGTCTGTTTGTCTGTTCTCTGTCTGTTACCTGTCTGTCTGTTTGTCTGTATCTTCTGTTCTTTGCTGTCTTCTCGTCTGTCTGTTCTCGTTGTCTCTGTGTTTCTTTGCCTGTCTCTGTTGTCTGTCTCTGTTTCTTTGCTGTCTGTCTGTCTGTATCTTGTTTCTTTGCCTGTCTTTGCTGCCTGTCTCTGTTTTCTTTCTGTCTGTTCTGCGCACTGTTCTCTTTCTTGTCCTGTCCCTGCTTGTCTCCGTTTGTCTTCTGGATTTTTGCCTGCATGCGTGCCTGTCTTCCCGTTTGTTTGTCTCTCTGTCCTCTCTGTCTTTCTCTCCGTTTCTTTGTCTTTCTGTTTCTTTGCCTGTCTTCTCCGTCTGTCTGTCTCTCTGTTCTCTCTGTTGTCTTCTGTCTTCTGTCTCTCTGTTCTGTCTCTCTGTTTCTTTGTCTCTCTGTTTCTTTGCCTGTCTCTCTGTCTCTCTGTTTGTCTCTCTGTTTCTTTGTCTCTCTGTTTCTTTGCCTGTTCTCTCTTCTGTTGTCTCTCTGTTTCTTTGTCTCTCTGTTTCTTTGCCTGTCTCTCTGTTTCTTTCTCTTGTTTCTTTGTCTTCTGTTCTGTCTGTCTCTCTGTTCCTTGCCTGTCTCTCTGTATGTCTCTTCTCTGTTCTTTTGCCTGTCTCTCTGTCCTCTCGTTTCCTCCTTGTTTCTTTCTTGTTAGATGGTTATATCTCCGTTTGTACCTCTCTTGCTTCGTGTTTTGTTATGTTCGTCAGCCTGTTGTTTTTTGCCTCTGTCTGTCTGCTCTGTTGTTGTCTCTTTGTTTGTCTGTTTGCACAAGATCCGTCCACCCCCATATCCTTCCCCTCTCCATCCTTTCACCTATCGCTTCCACCTGGGGTTAGAAGGAAATTATAATTTCTAAGGTGATGTGACTTTAAATTCTTGTCAGTATTTAGTTAAGTGGATATACGCTGTAGCGCTGTGTGTGTGTGGGTGTGTGTGTTTGTGTGTGTGTGTGTGTGTGTGTGTGTGTGTGTGTGTGTGTGTTGTGTTGGTGACTGTGTGCCTGTGTGTGAAGGGTTTGGTATATAAGTGTAGTGTGTGTGTGTGTGTGTGAAGGAGATTGAATGTATAATTGTTTGTGCATATTTGTGTAAATTTGAGTGTGTGTGTGTGTTGTGTGAAGGGAGTTGGATGTATCAGTGTAAGTATGTGTGTGTATGTGTGTGAAGGGAGTTGGATGTATAAACATGAGTATGTGCATATATGTGTAAATTTGAGTGTGTTTGTGTGTGTGCGTGCGCGCGTGCACATGTGAGTATGTGTTTGTGTATGCGTGCGTGTGCGCGCGTGCGCGCGTGCGTGCGTGTTCCTTTCCATCACCTTTACCTTTTTTCTCTGCTAGCCAGATAAGACGTGGCTGGCTACATAGGGTGTTTCGCGTGGAGACAAACCTCTTGGTAAACACGACAGCGAACTTGACTTTGGCCCAAAAGTTCACGCAGGTAGACGAATCCACGGCATAGGCTGTTCTTCCTGGTTTACCCGATAACAACAACAACCCTGCGGCCATTGTATACAGGTGTGGATAAGCTAAAGATGGCTGCTGCACTGCCAGCTTGCTTTCTCTCTGCAGGGAGCAGAAACAGGAAGAAATGGAAAACAACAACGAAACAAACAGGAAGGCCGGGGGGGGGGGGGGGGGGGGGAGTTAGACAGAAAAAACCCAGCTTGAATCAAAACAAAATCATACTAATCCATATCAACTCACAAACATGTCAATACGCAAACAAATCATCACACAAACAAATATATTAATAACAAGTCAAGTAACAAGCAAAAATTTTCGTTGGCACTTCATTCACACAATCCAATTCCATTTCCTTTTGTCACACTATTTCCTACAGGCATGTCATATGGGTTGCCATAACAACAACGAAATAGTATGTCGTTTACAGTGTTGCTCAAAAGTCCAAAGGTGTGAAAAAACAACACATGCAACGACAAGGACAAGAAAAAAATGAAGAAGGCGGCGGACGATGCAATCACACAGACAGACAGACAGACAGACAGTCAGACAGTCAGACTGACAGACAGACAAACAGACAGTCAGAAACACGTGCAGGAAACACAGGAAGAACTAACCCCTGAAGAATGACATATTCCGCAGACACCGCCACAGGTCAACAGGACCTGCATAAAGAAGGAGGGCAGGAGGAGGAGGAGGAGGCCAGGAGGAGGAGGGCAGGAGGAGGAGGAGGAGGAGGGCAGGAGGAGGGCAGGAGGAGGGCAGGAGGAGGAGGAGGGCAGGAGGAGGAGGAGGAGGAGGAGGAGGGCAGGAGGAGGAAGGAGGAGGGCAGGAGGAGGAGGAGGAGGAGGGCAGTGGAGGGCAGGAGGAGGAGGGCAGGAGGAGGAGGAGGGCAGGGAGGAGGAGGAGGAGGGCAGGAGGAGGAGGGCAGGAGGAGGAGGAGGGCAGGAGGAGGAGGGCAGGAGAAGGGCAGGAGGAGGAGGAGGGCAGGAGGAGGAGGAGGGCAGGAGGAGGAGGAGGGCAGGTTTAATGTGTCGTGCGGATCTGATGGGGATGTGATGTGTATTGGGGATGTGACGTGTCACCACAGGGTATGATGTGACGTGTCACCACAGGGTATGATGTGACGTGTCACCACAGGGTATGATGTGACGTGTCACTACAGGGTATGATGTGACGTGTCACCACAGGGTATGATGTGACGTGTCACTACAGGGTATGATGTGACGTGTCACCACAGGGTATGATGTGACGTGTCACCACAGGGTATGATGTGACGTGTCACCACAGGGGATGTGATGTGACGTGTCACTACAGGGTATGATGTGACGTGTCACCACAGGGTATGATGTGACGTGTCACCACAGGGTATGATGTGACGTGTCACCACAGGGGATGTGATGTGACGTGTCACTACAGGGGATGTGATGTGATGTGTCACCACAGGGGATGTGATGTGATGTGTCACCACAGATGATGTGATGTGATGTGTCACCACAGGGGATGTGATGTGATGTGTCAGCACAGATGATGTGATGTGATGTGTCACCACAGGGGATGTGATGTGATGTGTCACCACAGGGGATGTGATGTGATGTGTCACCACAGGGGATGTGATGTGATGTGTCACCACAGGGTATGATGTGATGTGTCACCACAGGGTATGATGTGACGTGTCACCACAGGGGATGTGATGTAATGTGTCAGCACAGATGATGTGGAGGCAGAACGCAGCAGGAGGAGCAGGCAGGGCAGCTGGACCAGACCCTTCCTGGGTGTCCTTGATCTGTCTGTGCTTGAGTTTCCTTTGGCTGGGGTTTCTCTTCTTTCTGGTCTCATTTTCCTGAGTTTGCTTGTAGCTGTGTGTCCACGATTGTCTTTCTGTCCGTCTGTCTGTCTGTTTAGCATTGCTGCTGCTTCTACTGCTCGTGAGAACTGCCACTACAACTTCATATTACTACTATCGGTATGGCTCTAGTTTGTGTTCTTGCTGTTGTGTCGATGTTTTTGTTACTGTGGTCGAACCTGTAACTGTTAACTGTGTTATGCTGTTCCTGTCCAGGTTATTATTGGTATTATACAACTCTAAGAAAAAGAAATATGGTGACAGTCCTTAAGAAAGCAATCTTTTGTAACAGAAGGTTTAAAAGAGAAGAATGTGAAGACAGAGTTTCGAAAAACTATGCCTTGACTGTGCGAGTTAAATCAAAATCAGACGTCCCCTGTATAATTTGAGAGTTACGTCGTCTCCGCTAGGTCAAGGGAATAAGTGGTGATTGCTCGTACGTAAGCGAGAGTGCATGTGTCTGTGCAAGACAAGCGTGGGTGTCTGTGTCCTCGCGATCACAACTTACCTGTTTATCTCAATAGGGGGAGAGTGTATCTGTTTGAGAGTTGGCATGTTTACAGGTGTGCATGGGGAAGCTGGAATAAGCATTTTCTGAAAAAGTGAGGAGGAAAAACGCCCTTTCATAGTGATAGATAATCTGGTCTGTTCTGGTCGGTCTTGGCATGATGTAGAGACGTGTAGCATCGTTTAGTTTACTGCCTCCACATCGAGACCTATACCCCAGCTCTGCTGTTAACAAACAGTGCCTTCTTGTCTACGGTACTGCTCACTTTAATCCAGCTGAAGAGCTCAGGCTTCAAAGGTGTCTTATCGTGAAATAAGCAATGAATAGAAGAGTTTCTCTTTTTTTCTACAAAAAGTACATTTATTTTCCATGTATAATACAAACCTTCTATCAAATTGTAAACTGTTCATCTTTGTTGCATTGTTTTAGTTTTACATTAACTTCGTCTGACTTTAACGTCAGTCTTTACCGATCATCTTCACAAGAGTATTTTGATAACCCTTTGGTTGTGTACAGCTTATCATATCGGGAGCAGCCTTCGTGTAGAGTGCCTTCATACAGCTGAGTTCTGTGAGCACTTCTACCCCATGGCGTACTGTGTTGAACACGCGGTGTTTAATAGTCTTCGTAAATCTGAACGTTGGAATAGGGAAACAAACGTGCCCGGCTTTTCAATGTCGTTTTTAAGGGAGATGATTTTTATTACGTGAATAACATTTTTCCATGTTCAATATATTTATGTAAAAATATCAATTACAATGCCTTTAAGTTTTTCTCTCTTGTTCTCTTTCTGTTTTAAGGAGATAGAATCCACAGCATTGTTAGTCCAACTACCCTTCCCTCACACACACACACACACACACACACACTGTTTAATTTGTTTGGCTTCTTTTGTTTATGATATTATTACTATGTATGCATATATATGTTATATATATATATGTATGTATATATATATATATATATATAGAGAGAGAGAGAGAGAGAGAGAGAGAGAGAGAGAGAGAGAGATTATGGTTCTTTTCATAGATGGATGGTTTGATGAAAAAAAAGTAATTCTGTGCAAAATCTCCAGACAACAGCTTCACTTTGACACACTCACGCACTTACACACACGCGCACGCGCGAGCGCGCGCGCACACACACACACACACACATACACACACACACTCACTCACAAACACATAATCGCGCGCGCGCTCACGCACGCATATACACGCTAACACAAACACACACTAGCGCGTGCGCGCGTATGCACACACGCATACACACACACGTAAACAACACAGCCTACACGCACACCCATGAATATAGAAATGTTGCATTTCTTGTCTACAGGTTTCAGCTCAATGCTTTTAGAACTGGTTTTTTAAAACGAGCAACATATATCATAGTATGCAGGACTGCACAGACAATAACAGCTTTGTAAAAACTAAACACCATCTGGAGAGATAAAAATATCTCACTTATCTCCAAGATCAGACTAATGCGCTCCCTTGTCATATCCATATTTCTGTATGCCTGTGAATCATGGACCCTGACTGCAGATTTGGAGAGAAGAGTACAGTCGGTGGAGATGAGATGCTTTCGGAGACTCCTTGGCATCTCCTACAAAGACCACATAAGCAACGAAAGCGTGCATAACAGAATCCAGCAAACCATTGGACCCTATGAGAACCTTCTAACGATCGTGAAAAAGCGTAAACTTAAATGGTATGGGCATGTTACAAGATCCAAAGGACTTGCAAAGACAGTTTTACAAGGCACTGTCCAAGGCGGAAGAAGAAGAGGCAGACCAAGGAAGAGCTGGGAGGATAACATCAGCGAATGGACAGGCCTAGAACTCAAGAAAACCCTGAGAAAGGCAGAACAGAGAGAGGAATGGAGGGAACTGGTTGTTAAGTCTTTGAGGGTGCCCCCACGGTCGGCAGACTACGGGACAGATAGATAGATAGAACATATATCTGAGGCAAAAATACTATCAATTCCTATATTCTTTCACAAAGCAGATTTTTTAACGACTTTTTGTCTGTTTTCCCAGTCCGTAGCTTAGAGCAAATTCTACAAGACGTTCCATTAATGAAAGAAACTGTATTGCCATTCATTCATACTCTTTTTCTCAGATTCCTTTAATATAATTTTTTTCTAGTTATATTCATTGTAAAAGCACGAATATTATCATTAGTTATGCATAGGTATGATTATTTTTTTATACATAGATGGATGGCTTGATATTGCTCTTTTAAACAAATTAGTTATCAATCAAATTGTTCTTTTAAATATATATTAATTTCTTAAACATCATCTAGATGACCAACAGCGTGTTAGAGTTTGAGAACAGCGCAGCAGTAACAACAGCAGCAGCAGCAACAGCAGCAATAACAACAACAGCAGAAGCAGCAACAACAGCAGCAGCAGCAACAGCAGCAATAACAACAACAGCAGAAGCAGCAACAACAACAGCAGCAGTAGCAACAACATCAGCAGCAGCAACAACAGCAATAACAACAACAGCAGAAGCAGCAACAGCAACAGCAGCATCAACTACAGCAACAACAAAAACAGCAACAACAACAACAGCAGCACCAACAGCAGCAGCAACAACAGCAACAACAACAACAATAGCAACAACAACAGCAAAAACAACAACAAAACAAAGTAGTGCTGCTTGTTAATGCTCACGATTAAGGTAGCCAAATTTCGACTGCGGGAATGAGATCTGTGTAAACACAACACCAGTGTGTGTGTTTATTGAAATCGGTCATCCGCTCATACCTGCAAGCAATTGCTTACTCTTCCAAAAAGCGGAACGGGTTTTAAACGTGTGCGAAAGGTGCTTTTTGTGCGTTTGCACATAAGACCTCGAGTCACTGTCTGCTCTAAAGACTTTCGGGGAAGTGGAGACGGCGCTGGCATTAGTCTCAGGGAAACATTCCCTTGAACGAATGCTTCAGTGATGGCTCTGACCGGGGCTGCTAGATCAGGAGTGCAGCACTCTGAACACGTGGCTACCCCCCCCCCCCCCATCATCCCTGTGTACACGTAAGTCTCCCATGTGCACCACATGTGGTGAGTGATCGTGTAGGCGTTCCCCCAGGGTGTTAAAATGTGAGGAACGTACAACAGCGACAACAACAAAAACGTAACCAAATTAAAATAAAAGCAACAAACAAAACCCATCTTTTTCCTTTCAGAAGAAGGATACGAAAGCTG
>CM054145.1:67390629-67395629 GCA_028751875.1 Rapana venosa
ACAGGACAAGAAAGTGTACTTTGTATTCATTATTCAGGATCACCATGAATATTTATGAGATTAGCTGAGATCCCACAAGTGTGATTCTATTTCGATGGGTGTTGCAGAAAGGGGAGTGTGCTTTTGCCCACAATAGAGAGGGATTAAGGTCACTGTTGATTGCAGTATTAGTATTCATTGTCCACCCCTCTTCTACTGATAATGGGTGTGTGTGTGTGTGTGTGTGTGTGTGTGTGTGCTTACCTATCATTTGTTTTTCTATATTCTTGTATTTCAGAATAATAGAATAATGAATCATGTGCTACTTTTGCATCCAGTCCCCGTGTTTATGATATTTTGCAAATTCTGTCATCTGCTCCCACTGGCACAATTGGTCTACTCTTCTGAAAGGCGATACAGGTTTTAATATGTGCGCAAGATGTTCTGCATGCGTATTAAGTCTCATTGGGAGGACTTTCCAGGGAGTGGAGTCAGCACTGATGTCATGCCGGCAAAGGGGGGTTGGGGGAGGGGGCATGTCAAATGTTCTTCCTAATGCTACTGTTTTTGTTAGGCGCTCTCCAGCAAAACACTGAGTGGTCCCCCAGACGTGTCCCCTGTCTTCTTCATGCCATCCTAAAGAAGAAAACACACACTAAGGTAGTACAGCAACATGAGAGGTCAGCGGCATTGTGAGTGTGCAGTAGGCTACTTTGCCATCAAGTGGCTTTAGTGCGGCTCGCTCCTGAGGATGCTTTTAACTCGTCAGGCTAACAGCCTGCCCTGGATACATACAATCAACCGTAACCCTCTGAATGGGTCTACAAGTGGCCTAAAACAATCATGTTTTAGTATACAAGATTACTTGATGCATATACGGAGATATCTCTTTGTAAATTTAAAGAATTTTAATTGTAGAACATGTCTGCAGAAACAGGGTTCTTGTATTTGTTACATTTTAAAAAATGATTAAAACATTAAAGTTTAAAACATTAGTTTCGGCAGCCAAATTGGATTTGTTTCCATGGCAACAGTACACGAAACTGAATGATTTATAGATCTTTTTATGCTTTACAAAAGATGCCGTTTCAATTATGTTTCAACTTCTAACATGAGCATGTAAACAAAAATGTCAACTTTGACCCCTATGTCCCACCTGAAAAACACTGTGATGTTACACACAGACTGAGAGGTGAGGGAGTGATGTTACACACAGACTGAGAGGTGAGGGAGTGATGTTACACACAGACTGAGAGGTGAGGGAGTGATGTTACACACAGACTGAGAGGTGAGGGAGTGATGTTTACACACAGACTGAGAGGTGAGGGAGTGATGTTACACACAGACTGAGAGGTGAGGGAGTGATGTTACACACAGACTGAGAGGTGAGGGAGTGATGTTACACACAGACTGAGAGGTGAGGGAGTGATGTTACACACAGACTGAGAGGTGAGGGAGTGATGTTACACACAGACTGAGAGGTGAGGGAGTGATGTTACACACAGACTGAGAGGTTAGGGAGTGATGTTACACACAGACTGAGAGTGAGGGAGTGATGTTACACACAGACTGAGAGGTGAGGGAGTGATGTTACACACAGACTGAGAGGTGAGGGAGTGATGTTACACACAGACTGAGAGGTGAGGGAGTGATGTTACACACAGACTGAGAGGTGAGGGAGTGATGTTACACACAGACTGAGAGGTTAGGGAGTGATGTTACACACAGACTGAGAGGTGAGGGAGTGATGTTACACACAGACTGAGAGGTTAGGGAGTGATGTTACACACAGACTGAGAGGTTAGGGAGTATGGCTATTTCGAAGTACTTCTCCATCAATCACCCATAGTCCGGCCTCGAAGGATATTTACAACCAGCTGTGAGCTTGATGTGAAGAAAGGACATTCTCAAGATAACATCATAAATCAAAGCTTAACAAGGTTTCACTGGCGGCCATGTTGGTAGTCTGTCTGTCCTGAAGAGGCGAGGTGAGGACAGGAGTTGTCAGCACAGGCTGGTTGTATTTATAGCCAATCCCCGTGTTGACAGCTTGTGTCTCTCCACACTGTGAGCATGAGCACTTGGAACAAGAAGTCGATGCGTGCGTGCGTGCGTGCGTGTGCATGTGTGTGTATGTGTGTGCGTGTGTGTAATCAGTCTGTATGTATTTATGTCATTGCCTGAAAGTGTGTATGTATGTATGTATGTCTGCGTGTGCGCGTGCGCGTATGTGAATGTGTTCTGTGACAAACATATATAGACACACAGTCGGAAAACAGACAGACAAACAGTCAGACAGAGATGCAAACAGAAAGAGCAAGCTATGTCATGGAAACAGCTGTACAGAATACAACAAGGTCAGTAAACAAACAAATATTCTGTCTGAAACGTTTTGGGTCGTAGTTGGATGTTCCCTATCTTAACACCATGGGGATCACCCAGAGTATGCTCTCTCTCTCTCTCTCTCTCTCGGGATCCACTTTGGGACCACAAGCACAATCTTATATAAGGAGAAGTTTAAGTGGCTGTTTTCAAATACCTCGCACATGAACAAGTAATGTAAGGCCTTTTGTGGCGGTGATATCGTAGTCATAGGACCTGTGGAGGCTGCTGTATACAACCTGGTGTTAAATAGAAAAGAAGAGGAGAGATAGACAGAGCAAGAGCGAGGAGAAAGAGGAGGAGGAGGAGATGATGATGATGATGATGATGATGATGATGATCTTTGTTTTCGAGTGTAACAGAAAAACATTCACATATTTCTTCATTCGACACTTACCCTAAATTTGAGCTAAATGCAATAAAACAGAAAGAAAAGGAGACAAAGACAGGCAGACAGACAGACAGAAAAAGAGAGTCAAAGACAGACTAGGACAGGGCCAGAGACACAAACAGACAGACAACAGACAAAGACAGGAAAAAGAGGAACAAGACAGTGAGAAACGAAAGGACGGGCATACACAACAGAGCAAGGAGATACAGAGAAAGACGATGAATCAACCAGTTGTCAATATCAGACAAACAAACAAGCGAAAACGAATCTATGCACAAATCATAATATGACTCCACACAACTGTGTGTTGAATGGAGAAGGGAAGAAGTGAGGGAGGAAAGAAACCTCTGAAAATGCTACCCCTGTGTCTGCTAGCACTGGGTCACTTTGCAAAGAAAGCCTCAGGACATCTCGCAGATGTGTGTACCTACCCTAAATGATCAGTACTGATATTTTCCTTTGATAATAATAATAATAATAATAATAATAATAATAAATAATTATAACATATAATAATATAACAATAATAATAAAATGATGAGATGTATAAATGGAACTTATACAGCACTATATCTTGCAAAGACAAATCAAAGCGCATGCATTCAAGCTAATCTTACACAGTCATACAACCAATGACAAATAAGGAATAGTTTAAACAAACAGATATTACAAACATGGTACGCTGCAGACCAAATCTATGAAATACAATTGCAATAGTCAAATGTTTTTCAAAAGGAAGGTGGCAGGATGGTTAAGACGTTTGCCTGCCAACAAGCAAAACCGTGAGGTTCTGGGTTCAATTTCCAGCCTTGCCTCCTTGCCCTTTCTTCCGAGTTTGACAAAAAAAATCGAACTAAATCTCAAAGTCCTTCGGATGAGACAATAAACCGAGGCCCCGTCTGCAAACGCATGCAGAACATCTTGCGCACACGTTAAATCCTGTTCCGCTTTTCGAAAGAGTAGGCCATTGTGTGCCAGTGGGAACAGATGACAAAATTTACAAAACCGCATACACACGGGGACTAGATGTAAAAAAAAAAGCACATGAGTGCTTACTCCATTATCCTCGGGAAAAATCATCTGAGCGCTTTGATTTGTTGCTTTACAAGATTCAGCGCTTTATAATTCCATATATTAAAAGCGCGCACACAAACACACACTCACACAGGTAATATATTTTAGCAGGGTGATAGGTCATGGGTTAGTGAGGGTGGGATAGCTCTGATATGAAACAGGAGAGGGGAAATCTTAGGTTTGAAATAAATATGTCTTGAAGCTGGATTTAAAAGTGTCATAGCTAGGCTTCTGGCGAAGAGAGAGGGGGAGTTCATTCCAGGTCGATAAAACCCGAAATAGATAAAGAGCGGCGGCCAAAGGTGGATTGGTTGAATCTAGGTATTGGTAGGCACAAGCTATCTGCAGCAGAGTAGAGGGAACGTGAAGGAGTGTACAGGTTAAGACATTCACAGAGGTAGGAGACATTTGTAACAGAGGGTACTGATCTTATAATCTACTCTCTGTGGCACAAGCAGCCAGTGGAGAAATTGCAAGAGGGGGATAATGTGCTCAGATTTTTTCTTTCTGAGAATTCGTCGAGCTACAGAGTTTTGTATATGTTGAATGGAGTCGATAGATGATGATGGCAGACCAGCGAGAAGAGAATTGCAATAGTCCAGACGTGAGAGAATGAGAGAAGTGACAAGTTTGGATATTGCATCGGTGGACAGGTACTTTCGAATGGCACTAATACGCCATAATTGATAGTAGCATGACTGACAGGTCTGGGTGATTCATTTTTGCTTAGAGAGTGTGTTGTTGATAACAACACCTAGATACTTCACAGCAGTGGATAGAGGGACTGATGTATTGCCGAGTTCTATTGAAGCTGTTGTAATGGAAGAGAGTTTGTGTTTGGTCCCTACGAGAATGGCTTCGGTTTTATCTGCATTTAGCTTTAATTTGTTCTGTGTCATCCAGTTTTGAATATCTTTAAAGCAGTGGGCCATATTTACCAGGTGAGAGGGTAGATTTTCAGGAGTAACACTGCTTTGAATCTGAGAGTCATCTGCATAAAGATGATGGCTGATTTGATGACGTTTTATTATATATGACGGCGAGGCAGTGTATAGAGTGAACACAACAGGGCCTAAAACTGATCCCTGTGGGTCTCCACATTCCAGTTTGGCAGGTAATGATTGAATCTTGTTTACTGCAACTGTCTGAAATCGGTCAGTAAGGTATGAATTAA
>CM054145.1:67400629-67413129 GCA_028751875.1 Rapana venosa
TGTACTACTACTGGTCAGTTTATTTGTGATGTCTCTTTCTGTGTACTACTACTGGTCAGTTTATTTGTGATGTCTCTTTCTATGTACTTCTACTGGTTAGTTGATTTGTGGTGTCTCTTTATATGTACTACTACTGGTAAGTTTATTTGTGATGTCTCTTTCTATGTACTACTACTGGTCAGTTTATTTGTGATGTCTCTTTCTGTGTACTACTACTGGTCAGTTTATTTGTGATGTCTCTTTCTATGTACTTCTACTGGTTAGTTGATTTGTGGTGTCTCTTTATATGTACTACTACTGGTAAGTTTATTTGTGATGTCTCTTTCTGTGTAATACTACTGATAATTTTATTTGTGATGTCTCTTTCTGTGTACTACTACTGGTAAATTTATTTGTGATGTCTCTTTCTGTATACTACTACTGGTAAGTTTATTTGTGATGTCTCTTTCTATGTACTACTACTGGAAAGTTTATTTGTGAATTCTCTTTCTGTGTACTACTACTGGTCAGTTTATTTGTGTCTCTTTCTATGTACTACAACTGGTCAGTTTATTCTGTGTCTCTTTCTGTGTACTACTACTTGTCAGTTTGTTTGTGATGTCTCTTTCTGTTTACTCTAGTGGTCAGTTTATTGTTTTTTATGTCTCTTTAGTGTACTTTTTTGGTCGTTTGTTTGTGATGTCTCTTCTGTGTATACTACTGGTCAGTTTTTTTGTGATGTTCTTTTCTGTTACTATAGTGGTTTAGTTTATTTGTGATCTTTTCTATGTACCACTATTGGTCATTTTAATTTGTGCTCTCTTCCTGTGTACTACGACTGGCAGTCCATTCTGATGATGTCATCATTTCAGTGTCATCCTACTGGTAGTTTATTTGTGATGTCTCTTTCTGTATACTACTACTGGTCAGTTTATTTGTGATGTCTCTTTCTGTGTACTACTACTGGAAAGTTTATTCGTGATGTCTCTTTCTGTGTACTACTACTGGTAAGTTTATTTGTGATGTCTCTTTCTGTATACTACTACTGGTCAGTTCATTTGTGATGTCTCTTTCTGTGTACTACTACTGGTCAGTTTATTTGTGATGTCTCTTTCTGTATACTACTACTGTTCAGTTTATTTGTGATGTCTCTTTTTGTATACTACTACTGTTCAGTTTATTTGTGTCTCTTTCTGTGTACTACTACTGGTCAGTTTATTTGTGTCTCTTTCTGTGTACTACTACTGGTCAGTTTATTTGTGATGTCTCTTTCTGTGTACTACTACTGGTAAGTTTATTCGTGATGTCTCTTTTTGTGTACTACTACTGGTCAGTTTATTTTTGATGTCTCTTTCTGTGTACTACTACTGGTCAGTTTATTTGTGATGTCTCTTTCTGTGTACTACTACTGGTCAGTTTATTTGTGATGTCTCTTTCTGTGTACTACTAGTGGTCAGTTTATTTGTGTCTCTTTCTATGTACTACTACTGGTCAGTTTATTTGTGTCTCTTTCTGTGTACTACTACTGGTCAGTTTATTTGTGATGTCTCTTTCTGTGTACTACTACTGGTAAGTTTATTCGTGATGTCTCTTTCTGTGTACTACTAGTGGTAAGTTTATTCGTGATGTCTCTTTCTGTGTACTACTACTGGTCAGTTTATTTGTGATGTCTCTTTCTGTGTACTACTACTGGTAAGTTTATTTGTGATGTCTCTTTTTGTATACTACTACTGGTCAGTTTATTTGTGATTTCTCTTTCTGTGTACTGCTACTGGTAAGTTTTTTTGTGATGTCTCTTTCTGTGTACTACTACTGGTCAGTTTATTTGTGATGTCTCTTTCTATGTACTACTACTGGTCAGTTTATTTGTGATGTCTCTTTCTG
This sequence comes from Rapana venosa, assembly GCA_028751875.1. Classification (NCBI taxonomy): domain Eukaryota; kingdom Metazoa; phylum Mollusca; class Gastropoda; order Neogastropoda; family Muricidae; genus Rapana; species Rapana venosa. The sequence continues at coordinate 67,402,493 of CM054145.1, forward strand.
TGTACTACTACTGGTAAGTTATTTGTGTCTCTTTCTATGTACTTCTACTGGTAACTTGTTTATTTGTGTCTCTTTCTATGTACTATTACTGGTCAGTTTATTTGTGATGTCTCTTTCTATGTACTGCTACTTGTCAGTTTATTCGTGATGTCTCTTTCTATGTACTACTACTGGTCAGTTTATTCGTGATGTCTCTTTCTATGTACTACTACTGGTCAGTTTATTTGTGATGTCTCTTTCTATGTACTGCTAGTGGTCAGTTTATTTGTGTCTCTTTCTATGTAATACTAGTGGTCACTTTATTTGTGTCTCTTTCTATGTATCTGTCTCTCTGTGAATATCTCTGGCAATTTCTGTTGCTGTTGTTGTTGTTGTTGATTTGTTTATTCGCTTCCTGGTGTTTTCTTTATTGTGGACTTTTCACTGTACCCAGGCCCTGAGTTAGAGGCTCATCATTTTATCTCCTTGTTTCCGCCTCTTTCTGTCCTGCTGTTCCTGCCCCGCAGCCATTCCTGAATGTTTTATAATCATGGCATCTTCAGGGTCAAAAGTCCACAGAGAGCTTACCAATGTTGGACTGCCATAGGGCTACTCGCCTACGGTACCCTGCACTGCTGCTGGGTTACTTTGGTGGTGGTCAGTGGTGCCTGTTCTGAGTTACCACATGGAGGACACTACCTGTAAATCCCTCTACTGAGGTCTATGGTAGCTTATTCGCAGAGTCAGACTAAGTGAATTACTCACTTAAGGTGGTGGCTACCACAATATCCCTCCAAAGACCTCGTCCTGTGAACTTCACTCCAGAAGGCTTTGACACTCACTCACACAGGCACACATGTGTATTAAGAGAAGTCAAGACTAAGGTCTTGACACCAGAGCAACCAGAGCCACGGAATCAGATGAACTGCCTTGTACTGCATGATGATCAATGGGGAAGAAGATGACGTAATGATGCTGCTTTGGAAGTGCACCTACTTTGAGACTGCTTGACAGAGCTGAACGCTCTTCTTCCTACCATGATGATGTCCTGGGCTGACCCCGCCCTAGAGCTACACACACCTGCAGTCTAGGTCATGGGATTTGACTAACACGCTGAAAATCGCATGGGAAAAATGGATGAAGCTCAAATTATGTGGTCCAAGTCTTCACAAGGAGCACATGGCAAACTAGCTCAGGGCAAGGGCCCGCGGAGTCAAAGGACAGAAAGCCAACATATGACTCACATGAGGGTTGAACACACTACTTTTAGCTAGAAACCCAACACCCTAACCACTTCCCCAAGACACATAATTATATCTTCACATATATCTTTGACTTGCTGCTATCAAGGCGTACAATCTATTCGTTTACTTAGATAGCTATATGATTATTGTTATTACTGATGTTTTGTTCAGACTGCGCGCAAGCCTTGAAAGTAGACCACCTGGACATCTTAGCAATCGGCCAGAACAACCTGACCTTGACCTGGCAACCTTTGAATTCCGGGTCAAGGGTTGAGGCAGTGTACCGTGTGAAGGTCAAAGGTGGAAAGGGGGACGACTCTTGTGTTCTGTATACTGTGGGGGAGGAATCAATGCCAGAGTCTGCCAGTAATGTGAGTGTTCTCTCTCTCTCTCTCTCTCTCTCTCTCTCCGCTTTTCGTTCTGAATTTGCTGAGGAAGTTTTCAGCTATAATGGATGTTCAGTTTCTGTTTATAACATTTCTTCATCAAAACAAGCAATCGCAATCAACTAGTCAGCTCTTGTAAGCTGTTACAAGGTACCCAAGCTGCTACAAATGTTCTAGTTACAGCCGTTTTTGTCCTCGCATGCATCTGGACTGTATTTGTTCGTTAGTTCTTCAGCTTAGACATCCTTCCTCTAGAGTAACATAGTGACATCAAACGAGAAGGTGTGTGTATGTCTGTGTGTGTGTGGGGGGGGGGGGGGCAGGGGAGCGGGGGAGGTGAGAGAGAGAGAGAGATAAACTGTGTGTGTGTGTTCTATTTTCCTGTTTGGCTCTCTCTCTCTCTCTCTCTTTCTCTCTCTCTCATTTTGACAGATTATAAAAGAGAATGCTAAAACCCTGGACACCTTAATGGCAGCACAAATGATAGCTTTGGTAATTGGTGTAATTTAGACGATTATTTTAATTGGACAAATTATTGTCGATACAAACGTTCGCTCTCGTAATAATTTCAATAGGGAATAGTCATCAGTTAAGTTTTGCTTTGTAGACTATGCCTGCAGGTTGTTTGGCAAATACTGTCATCAGATAGGATCTGCTGTGGACAACACGTCGTGTCTTTTCTTCTTCAGGGTCGGATGGGATACTAGCGTCTGTTTTGCAGATCAAGATAAAATCATAAACCTTCAAATGCTGCTGACGGTGTGATTATAAGATGTGTTTCGCAGAGCAGAATGTAATGATAGGTACACACAGGGAACTTGCGATTGTGAAATAACTATTTGAAGAACGAGGACGGAATGACAGATCTATGCTTGGCACGATGTGGTTGTGGGGTCAGTAAGGAGGGACAGCCTGGTGGTTACAGCCTGGTGGTTACAGCCTGGTGGTTACAGTGGTTACAGCCTGGTGGTTACAGCCTGGTGGTTACAGCCTGGTGGTTACAGCGTTGTGGTTACAGCGTTGTGGTTACAGCCTGGTGGTTACAGCCTGGCACTGGTGACCTGACGGCCAGGGATCCAGCCACCACACAGCCAGCCGTTTTAGGAATGTTCCTTTGGAGCTGAAATCAGTACTGACTCCACTTTCCCCAAAAGTCTTTTCCATGAGACCATGAGGTGAAGTCTGGTGTAGCAGCTCACGCAGATCATCTATGTTCTGCACTCGTTAAAACCTGCTCCGCCTTTTGGAAGAGAAGGCCATTTCGTGGCAGTCGGAATGGATGACAACATTTCAATTTTAAAAACTCAAAGGCAGAGACACATGTGTTGCGTTAACACCATTCCCGAAGAAAACGGGTGGGCGTACGCACAATCTTACCATTGGTGAACCTCGGAGCTATCCAAGAAATGGAAAGAAAGCTCTATGTCGTAGAGCAGAGCCTACGCCAGGCAAGACAGGAGTATCACTGTTGTTGGGGAGGTGGGGGAGCAAGATGAAGTCATAAAAAGGCATTTGGCAGGGCAAGATGTAGCCTGTAAAACTGTGACGTCACTCATTCAGCAAAACATTAACTAAATTACTCACTACTGTAGAATAATAAGTGGTGTTGAAAAAGCACCCGTCACCAAGTGTGACTCAACCCAAATCCTGTTGTTATTATTATTATTATTGACACATGAATGTCCGATTCCTGCCCGAGTCACACCCTCTCCTCTCTTGATTTCGGTCAGACTGCTTCCCCTGCTATTCTCTAGCTTGCTCTGCCACTTTGATGTGGATGTGACATTGCCCTAGTGCAGACAGACCCTGCCCTGACTGCACCCTCCGGCGTGGGGGCGACTGAAGGACGGCTCGGGACAGCAGGCCAGCCACTGAGCTCCGGACACTGAGGGAAATCCCTGCGGCCATTTATGGGGACGGGATAGCTCAGTGGTCGGAGCACTCGCTTTCCCCCAGCCAAGGTTAAGCAGCGTCGAGCGTGGTTACCAGTTGGATGGGTGACCGTTTGCGCGCCTTGGCTTCAGTACAGTTCCCCCAGTTCACCCAGCTGTAAATGGGTACCTGCCCTCTTTAGGGTCAGGGAAGGTAAAGCAGCGAGGGAGAGGAGATGGGCGCCGCCCTCAATATGCTGGCCCTAGAGAAGTGAGGTCTCTGACGCCTCGCTCCCCTACGACCTTATAGGTTATGGGACTCCTTTACCCTTACCCTTATTTGGCAGAGAGACTTAGCTGGGGCCCTGAATACCTGCATCTGAAGGCAAATGTGGGCTGGAGGTGCCTGGTAGGGTAGAGGAGAGAGACGGAGGGAGAGAGAGAGAGAGAGAGAGAGAGAGAGAGAGAGAGGAGAGAGAGAGAGAGAGAGAGAGAGAGAGAGAGAGAGAGAAGAGAGAGAGAGGTGGACTCTTGGGATTTTTTAAAATCATAAGCACGATGTTATTGAGTGGTTTCCTTCTTGTTTGCCTACTTGATTGTTTGTTTATTTGGGTCTGTCTTTGTCTTTGTATCTTCCTGCCTGCTTGGCTGTTGGTCTGGCTGGCTTTCTGTGTCTCTGTCTCTATCTCTGTCTGTCTGTCTGTCCCCTGCATTCTTGTCTGTCTGTCTCTCTCTGTCTCTCTCTGTGTCTGTATGTCTGTCTGTCTGTCTCTCTCTCTCTCTTCTCTCTCTCTCTCTCTCTCTCTCTCTCTCCCTCCCTCCCTCTCTCCTAGTAAAGGTATCACACACTATTCAAACTGCACAAATAGCACAGCCATCTGAACGGAAAGGAATCTGGTGATTGATAGGGCTGCAAAATTGTATCTGTATCACAGAAGCGTGTCTTCAGAATAATAAAGAATACTTATGGATATGCGCTCTATTTTACGTTAATTGTCATTCTTTCACGTCTGGACTATTGCAATTCTCTTTTGGCTGGTCTGCCAGCATCATCTATCCACTCCCTTCAACGTATTCAAAACTCTGCAGCTGGACTAGTCCTCAGAAAGACAAAATCTGAGCACATTACCCCTCTCTTGAGATCTCTTCACTGGCTGCCTGTGCCACAAAGAATAAACTATAAGATCAGCACTCTCTGTTACAAATGTCTCCACAAAACAGCATCCTCCTACCTCTGTGAATGTTTCCACCTGTACACCCCTTCTCGTTCCCTTCACTCTGCTGCAGATTCCTTGTGCTTACAAACACCTAGATTCAACCAGTCCACTTTTGGCCGTCGCTATTTCTCTGTTTCTGGTCCATCGATTTGGAATGGCCTCCCTATCTCTCCTCGCCAAAGACCTTCTTGTGACACTTTTAAATCTGGCCTCAAGACATATTTGTTTCAAACCTAAGAATTTCCTCTCCTGTTTTATTTCATAGCCATCCCTGCTTTTCAACAGCCAAAAGTTCCATCATCCTTCCAAAGTGTATAACGTATGTGTGTGTGTGTGTGTGTGTGTGTGTGTGTGTGTGTGCATTTGGACTTGTTAGAACTATTACTTACTATTGGTTGCATGACTGTGTAAGAATGAGTTGAGTGCAAGCGCTTTGATTTGTCTCTTCAAGATATAGCGCTATATAAATTCCATTTATTATTATTATTATTATTATTAATTGGGGTGGTTCTTATAAGGCTCATTTTATTTAAAACAATTTCTAAAGATGATGTATAAATTGTTTGATAACACGCTAAGGACAAATCATTCTTTTTCCACGAATAACTAAGAAATTCTACACATATGCAAGTTATGAACGTCTGATTCTCATCCAAAGTCATACCCCAGAGCTTCCTTTCATCTTCCTCGGATTTCTCCTTATGTTCGTTTCTACATTCACTTTCCGTTTTGAGGATTTGCCGGCTTGACAACGATCCTTGTTCGAGCGTTAGTGCTTTAAAAGCGAGCGAGAGAGAGAGAGGTGATGAAGAAGCAAGACCAGCAGACAGTCTGCTTGTCCTGCTCATGGATATTTCATAGAGGGGCCCAGTCTGGGGGGCCATGAATACGTCCATGTTAATAAGGGGGCCCACTGTGGAGTTATGAATTATTATAGGCCTGTGATGGGGAAAGGGTCAGTGTGGTGTGTGTCGGGCAGGGCAGGGCAGGGCAGGGCAGGAAAGAGGGCAGGAGGTTAGCAGGGTCTTTGGGTGTTAGTGGTATTAGAGGGAATTGGGGGAAAGAGGGCGGGGGGGGGGGGGGTTGTCAGCCAGTGGGTGCTCCATCTTTGCCCCTTGCTGCTGTCTGACTCTTTGTTACTTCTGTCTGTCTTTTACTTTGTCTGTCTTTGTGTGTCAGTTTGCACCTTTCTGTCTCTGCCTCTCTGTCTCTCTGCCTGTCTGTCTCTTGGTCTATTTTTATATCTGTCTCTCTATTTTTTTTTTAGCTATGTTACATTCCCTCTCTGTATCTGTCTCTGTATCTGTATAAGATATTCTCTGTCTCTGCCTTTCTTTTTGTCTGTATGTCTGTCTGTCAGTCTGTCACACACACACACACACACACACATCTATCTATCTATCTATCTATCTATATATATATGTATATATATATATATATATATATATATGTATATATATAATTACAGATCATTACGTAAATTTTTGTCAAAGCTCGTCTCTTGTCAACCACTCATTTATTTCTTTATGTACTTATCCATTCTTGTATCTAGAGACTATTGCAATAAGCACTTAACATGTTTACCTCCATGCCCCACGTGTATGCTTGTGGGTTTTTTTTAATCTGTTTCCACCAGCACATAATGGTCTTTTTCTTCAAAAAGACGGAAAGAGGTTTTGACTTGTGTGCAAGATGTTCTGAGTGCATTCACGCATGGACCTCGGTTGATAGTCTCATCCATAGAACCATTGCGGGTGTGGAGTTAGCGCTGATGTTAACTCCAAGGTCAAAGTCGCCTGGAATGAGCGCGGCGTCGTGGTGGCAGCTTTAGTCTGGACTCAAACCCAGGCCATCAGAGCGCTATGCACAATGCTATAACCACCAGGCTGTCCCGTGCCCATGGTAAATTTAGCTGAGCAAGGTGACATTATAACGAACATCTAGAAGTATAAGATAAGTGTTCAAGAACACATTAGCAGGCATTGTCCTCCTATGTGCATTACCAAGGGGTTTCCAAATCCCTCTAGGCCCCACAGTCTGATTCTGCTCTCTTTCCCAGTCTCCAGACTGACATCATTCTATAGTTATAGCTTCCCCCTGTCTTCTGCTTCTGCTTCTGTTTCGCCTGCTCCTTTGTCTGGCATTTTGAGATGCGGGCAGCTTAGGCACAGACATTGTCCCCTCCCTGGCTGATCTGGGGCATGGCGGCTTTGATGAAGCCAGGAAGGGCAGGGCAGGGCAGGGCAGTGCAGGGCAGTGCAGGGCAGGGCAGGGCAGCAGTTCCCCTCTGTCCAGCCTCTCTGCTGCTAGTGGCTGGCGACTGTTGACAGCGGGCCCGGTGTGGGGGCCGCCATCAGTGTGTGCCTCTGTAAGGGGAAGGGGGGAGAACTTAGTCACGGGTAGGTGGAATCACGTGGGGTGGGTAAGAGAGAAGAAGGATTTGGGGCTGCAGGGTTTGGTGGCAATGACCATTTCACGGGGTGTTCAGTCCTTGCTTCTGTTTGTGTCGATGTTTATACAAGCATCTCCGCTTGTTTGTCCTTGTTTCGTAATATGTCTGTCTGTCTCTTTGCTTCACCACGTGGACTGCCAGAGTACACACGGTACATTGCAACACATATATACCTTTACAAATTTCACAATTCCTATTGTCTTGGTAAGTGTGAGAATTGGGTAAAACAACGGATTTTTTTTCTGAGAAAGTTGGGGAGTACTTGTTTTTCGTCCACAGCCTTGAGTGAATTTCTCTTTATGTGATGTTTTTATTGTCAGTATTTTGGGTTTCATTTTATTGCGAGTTGACATAAAACATTATGCTATGGAGTTTTAAAATATATTCCAGATACATATGGACTGGGTTCACGCAGTTGAACGCCTTAATCCAGTAAAGGATGAGAAAAACATTTCACGACACTGCACTCTGTATTGGACAACATAAGCATTTCCACAGGTCATAGAATAGTGTCAGCGAACTACAAGTTTATTTTCAGTGACCTGTGCTGTGTTTGGTACATTCTGGTCTAGTGACAATATCTCTACTTTTAGACTGAAACTCTAACTCTTCAACACTACCTCATAAATGGAAGACAATATGTCTGCAGTGGTTAATAGTTTTAGAACGCAGAAAAATATTCTAGAAAATAAAACCAGTAATTTAATATATTTGGCCTATGATTTTTTTTTCTCAAACATTTACAGATTTTCAAAAAAGACAGTAAACAGACAGACAGACAGACAGACAGAAAAACAGAGACAACTAAACTGTCACCTTCAGACCACCGATCCACAGGACCTGGCAGTTCTGCAGTCATGACAATACTTGTTCCGTGCCGTTATCATTTCTCTGAGCGAACTGTCTGTCTTCTCTCCCTCACCCCCTACCCAGCCCCCACCCCCCACCCCCCTTTCTCAGTATTGGGGCCTCCAAGTCCTCACTGACCGCAGCCTGGTGATAGCTAAGCAGCCGCCCTTCAGGACTGCAAGACAAAGGGACATCATCAAGCTGGAGGGTGCACTCGCCTGGGAGAGGGGGAGGGTTGTCTGATACTTACGGTGATGACAGTGCAATGGTGTGCAGTAAGCTAGAGGCTCCCAGATGACGCTGTCTAGGGCAGGAGGGGGCGATCTGAAGGGACAGGGAATGGAATGGGGAGAGCCAGAGTGGGATTTGAACCCTTGTAGATCAGTGATGTCTGTGAGCGACTGAGATATCTGTGTCTGGATCTCTCAGTGTGCCTGTGTGTCTGTCTGTGTGTGTCTCTGTCTCTCTCTCTCTCTCTCTCTCTCTCTCTCTCTCTCTCTCTCTCTCTCTCTCTCTCTCTCTTCTTTGCTAATCAATAAACCTTCCATGCTTATAATTCCGTTTACAAACAAGAGCAATCCATGATGTATCATGTTATGGTATACTTTTATGCGATGAGGAGGCAGGGAAGAGGAAGATAGGGCGAATGCAGAGGACTATGACATAATAACCTTTGTGAAATAGAGGTAACTCATGGGACATTGGAGATCATGCGAATGTAGGAGCATCAATGAGATGACATATGAGGAGATGATGTGCGACATGCACTGGTGGATTTAGATACGTGCAGCTTGTAGGATGCCAAACCATGCATGACAGAGGGAGTGGGGAATACTCATAACATATTCATAAACTATGACCCATAATCAAACAATAACATATAATAATGTCAATCAATGTGCAAGGTTGAGGAGAAATAACGATGAGAGGAGGGAGGAGAAGAAGAAGAAGAAGAGAAGAAGAAGAAGAAGAAGAAGACTAATAATAATAATTTTTAAAAAAAAAAAAATAATGATGATGATGATGGTATTGATGATGATGATGATGATGATGATGATGATGATGATGATGATGATGATGATGATGATGATGATAATGTATAGAATTTATATAGCGCTGAATCTTGTAAAGCAACAAATCAATGATGACAAGAAGGAGAAGGAGAATTATAACAATAATCATAACTATGACAATAATCATCATCATCATCATCATCATCATCATCATCATCATGTGCCCAGGCTTGAGGGAGCAAGTAGCTGAAGGCAGGGCAGGAGAGTTGGACAGCAGACATGACTGTGTACTGGGGTCAGGCCATCCCCTGCCTCAGGAGGACCTGACATCTCCAGCACTAGTCCTGTATAGCCTGCCTGCCCCAGCCAGTCCTGCCCTGCTCTGCCCTTCCATGCCCTTCCATGCCCTCCCCCCCTCTCCCCCACTCTGAACCCCCTCCACCTCCTGCTCCTGCAGCTGGCATTGGGAGATGTGGCCAGATCAGCTCAGAGGCAGCGTTCTCCTCTTCTGCCCTCTCCACGTGCCTGTACTCTGTGTGTGTGTGTGTGTGTGTGTGTGTGTGTGTGTGTGTGTGTGTGTGTGTGTGTGTGTGTGTGTGTGTGTGTGTGTGTCTGTCTGTCTGTCTGTCTGTCTGTCTGTCCTGTCGGCGTTCATTTGGGTTACGTTAACACGAAGATACTCAGCATGCACAATATACATGGAGAGCGATGGGCTCCGCCAGGATAAAGCAGTCTCAGACGCACAACTTGAAATGTTCCCTGTTGTGCTCCAACAACTCGTTAAGGAGTTACGTGAAGAGACAACACACTACAACACAACACAATACAATATAATATAATACTACACGACACAACTCAATACAACACAATACATCACAACACAATACAATATAATATAATACTACACAACACAACTCAATACAGTACAATACAACACAGCACAAATCAATAGAATACAATATAATACTACACAACACAATACAATATTAATACAATACAACACAACACAACTCAATACAACACAATACAACACAACACAACGCAGTACACCACAATACAATACAACTCAATACAATACAACACAACACAACATAACACAATCAGTACACCACAATACACCACAACAAACTCAATACAGCACAGTACCACATAACACACACAATGTAACACAATCCAGGACCATACAATATAATACACACAGTATAATACAACACAACACAAGAAAACACACAATATACTGCAATAAACCCAACATAACACAACACAGCACAATACAACACTACCTAGCTCAATACCAGACAACACAATACCACACAGCTCATTACAATACAGTACAACACAACATAGGATAACAAAATACATCACAACTCCGTACAACACAATACAACACTACAACACAATGTGATACAATGCAACACATTACAGAGCAACCCAACATAACACACAATCCTTAACACAAAATCCTTAACACAAAGTCCTTAACACAAAATCCTTAACACAAAATCCTTAACACAAAATCCTTAACCAACTCAAGATGAAGTGGTGAGTAGATGCATGACCCGATGGAACACAACACAATGCAACATAATACAATGTAATACAATACAATGTAATACAATAAAATGC
>CM054145.1:67425629-67433129 GCA_028751875.1 Rapana venosa
TCTATATATCTATGTCTGTGTGTCACTAATGTCTCTATGTCTCTATGTCTCTATGTCTCTATGTCTCTATGCCTCTATGCCTCTATGTCTTTTATGTCTGTGTGTTTCTATGTCTCTATATATCTATGTCTCTATGTCTGTGTGTCTCTATATATCTATGTCTGTGTGTCACTAATGTCTCTATGTCTCTATGTCTCTATGCCTCTATGCCTCTATGTCTCTATGTCTCTATGTCTCTATATATCTATGTCTCTATGTCTGTGTGTCTCTATATATCTATGTCTCTATGTCTCTATGTCTCTATATATCTATGTCTCTATGTCTGTGTGTCTCTATATATCTATGTCTCTATGTCTCTATGTCTCTATGTCTCTATGTTTCTGTGCACCAGACTACTACACCTCCAGCTGCACTGTGGACAGCCTCAGGCCCTACTGGCGCTACGGGCTGACCCTGAGGGCCCACACGGCCAGGGGCTTCTCCCTGCCCGCTGCCCTGCCCGACCTGGTCACCACCCTGCCCTCCCGTCAGTTGCCTCCCGCCTCCCTCCCTCCCTCCCTCCCTGTGTGTGTGTAGGGGGGGGGGGTTGATTTCACCTTGTGTCTCTTTTCGAAAGTGTGATATGACATTTAAAGAAAAAAAAATTTAAGAGAGAGAGTAGACTGGTGGAGTGTGTGGAGGGGGCAGAGGGAGGGAGGGAGAATCGTGCGTTGTGGATTACAACGAGCACGGAAAAGCAAATTCACTTCTGACCTGCAAGGAACATCCAGGTAGATGAAACTCTTAAGTAGCCTACACCTGACAAGTAAAAAATGGTATTATCAGCAAATCACTAATTCCAGGTTCTCTGACAGGAGTTAGGGATTGAACAAGAATCCCATGACGTGATCATCTCTGACATCTGCAGGGATTGTAAAGAGAAGAAGTTGTATCAATCTCGCTTTTTTTTCCTTTATTATTCATTATAGCTTCTTTTGAACACAGAAAAGATTTTCCTCTTCATGTGTTACTGAGATGCAACTGAAACTAGAATAGACCTTTGTTTGTTATACAGCCTAGTAAAAGTAAAAGCTATAAACTTTTTCATTCTTTCATCCCAGACATATGATGGTTTGTTGTTCCAGCGCCTGGTGCCATCGACAAACTGAAGATACAGGCAGCAGACGACAGTGTTCAAGAGGTCACCGTCACGTGGAACTGTCCCGCACTGCAGAACAGAAATACCCGGATTGTGGGATATCTGATTCAGGCCCTGCTGCAATTGGTTTGTCAGCAATTAGTCCTGCCTTCTTTTTTTTCTTTTTTTTTTTTTTGGGGGGAGGGGGTGATGGTGTTGGTCTGTTCTTTTTGTAACTGTAGGCTTCCTAATCAGGCTTCATGTCTGTAGATATTTTTACTTTACCATTAATGTTGTTGTCCAACAACACTTCTATGCCTGTTACAATTTATATCAACTCTGCTGATTTCAACCTTTCGTAAATTTCATTGTTTCTTTTCGGCTACGTTTTATCTGCATTGCCCTAACTGAGGACCTTCCCTCTGTCTTCCTGTGTGACCATTTGTCGGTCTGTGTGTATGTGTGTCTATCTGTCTCTCTCTGTCTCTCTGTCTCTGCTCTGTCTGTCTGTCTCTGTATGCACCTGCAAGCACTGTGCACGCAGATGTGTAAAACTGTGTCAGTAGACTGGTGTAGACTTTGACAGAGTAAACCATTACCATCAGTAATGGGCACACTGTGACTGACAGTGTAAATGTTTACCTGTAATAGTGTGTATACTATGACTGACAGTGTCAAGGTTTACCTGTAGTAGTGTGTATACTGTGACTGACAGTGTAAATGTTTACCTGTAGTAGTGTGTATACTATGACTGACAGTGTAAAGGTTTACATGTAATAGTGTGTATACTATGACTGACAGTGTAAAGGTTTACATGTAGTAGTGTGTATACTGTGACTGACAGTGTAAAGGTTTACATGTCGTAGTGTGCATACTGTCAAGTCAAGTCAAAGTCAAAGTCAAAAACACTTTAATCATCCCATGAAGGGCAATTACAATACTGACAGGCAGATTGATACTCATCAAATATATCAAAGACACAAAAGCTATATTTCATATTGGTTTTCAAATAAAATGTCACCACACACACACACACACACACACACACCACACACACGCGCGCATGCGCACAAACATCAATTGTGAACACAATTTTAAACCCATTGACTAGAAGACATAAAAACTTATTTTTACGCACGCATATACGCAGCACGTACACACGCACGTACGTGTGTGTGCGAATACGCCCACGCACACCCACACCATACACCAATATATGAATTCAATGTTTTAAGACAGTTGACTAGAACACAGACTTATTTCACACACCCACGCACCCACACACCCACACACACACACACACACACACACACACACACACAATTATGTATTGACTACACTCGTAACAATGACAATCAGGCAGATAATTCAGAGAAATGTAAGAACTAGGTAGTCAACATCATTGTGAATTCAGAAGTCGAATGCTTACTGGCACAAAAGAATTTCTTTTTCTGTTGGTTTTGCTGATGGGACACTGAAAACGGCGTTCCGAAGGCAACATTTGAAATTCTGGAAACAAAGCATGAGAAGGATCAGCCAAAATGGCTGTGGCTTTGCGTACAAGCTGCTGATTGCAGAACGACATGAGATCTCTTTGTTCTTTTCCAATTATTTTTGAGCAGATTCTTACAATTCTCTGCAGGCCATTCTTGTTTTTAACACTAAGGTTATTGTACCAACAAATGAAAGCAAAACTTAGAACACTCTCTATGTAAGACTTGTAAAACAAGGAAAGGATCTTTTTGTCTACAAAAAATGAGTTCAGTTTCCTCAGAAAATACAGACGTTGTTGTCCCTTTTTGACAATAGCGTCAGTGTTAACGTCCCAGTTTAACTTGTGGTCAAAAACAGTTCCCAGATACTTATAGTTCAAAACGTTTTCAACCTCTTGATTATGGATAATAATATTCTTAGGAGTATGCCCTGATCTTCTGAAGTCGATAGGCAGGTCTTTAGTTTTAGAAACATTTAGCTCCAGATAGGCCTCGTCACACCAGTGTACGAACTCGGTGAGGGCTGGACCATGGTCTAAGACTGATCCGGATAAGAGGGATAACAGAGCACTATCGTCTGCGAACTTTACCAGAAAGGAATTTCCATAGTTGCTTCTGCAATCATCTGTGTATAGAATGTACAGAAGTGGTGAGAGGACGCAACCCTGCGGAGAACCAGTGCAGGTAAATCTAACCGAAGAAGATATTTTGTTGGCCAAAACACGCTGTGGTCTGTTGGTTAAAAATTCAATCAGCCAACGAACAAGTTGATTGTCTACGTCAAATTTTGAAATTATTTTGTTAACCAGAACGTGAGGCTGCATTGTATTGAAAGCTGAACTAAAGTCAGCGAACAATATTCTGGCATGAGAGTCAGGTGTTTCCAAGTGGCTATACAACTTGTTCAAAATGAATAGTTTGGCATCTTCGACACCCCTTCGAGACCTGTATGCAAATTGCAGTGGGTCAAGGTCTTTCTCTGTAGCAGAAAGAATGAGAGATTTTACAATCTTTTCCAGCGTTTTCATCACAAGAGATGTGAGAGCTACAGGTCTAAAATCGTTAGGCCGAGAAGGATTGGGTTTCTTTGGAAGAGGTATTACATTGGAAGTTTTCCAAATAACAGGAATCTGACAAGTATCCAGTGAGGCCTGGAACAGGTGTTGAAGGACACTGGCAAGCTCAGTAGCGCAGAATTTCAGGGTTCTTCCACATATACCGTCTGGTCCGGGAGATTTGTTAATATTTATTGCCTTTAAGTGCTTACAGATAATTTCTTCATCAACAATGACGCTATTCTCAGAAACTAGGGATTGCTTCAGATCATTTAATTCATCTGAGAAATCATGCTTTTCAAAGCGAGTAAAAAATGTGTAAGTTGTTATCACATACTCCCTGCAAACTGATCTTTGACCTATGTTGGACACCTACCATATTTACTGCAGACATATTTTTTATACCCTGCCATGCAGAACGAAAATTGTTCCTCGCAAACTTGTCTTCTATCTTATTTTTATATATACGTCTGGCCCGTGCAACAGCAGCTTTGACTTCTTTGTTTACTTCCTTCTTTTGTTGTTCTGTGCCTGTGTAAAATACTACTTTCTTTTTGTTTAAAACACGTTTCAGATCCTTTGTAACCCAAGGCTTGTTATTGGGGTAAATGGTTATCTCCTTAGTTGGAATGACACAACTAACACAAAATGAAATATAAGAACAAATAACATCAGTGAGCTCATTCAGATCTGAACACACATCATAAAACATATCCCAGTCAGTGCAATCAAAGCAGCCTTGCAGACTAGCTATACTATCAGCAGTCCATTTTTTTGCGGTCCTGACTATGGGTTGAAGGCGCCGAAACACTGACTGGTACATGGGTGCAAGAAGAACGCAGTTCATGCTGTGACTGACAGTGTAAAGGTTTACATGTAGTAGTGTGTATACTGTGACTGACAGTGTAAAGGTTTACCTGTAGTAGGGTGCATACTATGACTGACAGTGTAAAGGTTTACATGTAGTAGTGTGTATACTATGACTGACAGTGTAAAGGTTTACATGTAGTAGTGTGTATACTGTGACTGACAGTGTAAAGGTTTACATGTCGTAGTGTGTATACTGTGACTGACAGTGTAAAGGTTTACATGTCGTAGTGTGTATACTGTGGCTGACAGTGTCAAAGTTTTCCAGTGGTAGGGTGTATACTATGATAGAGAAAAGATTAATTTATTTGTATGGTATACACAGTGATGCACTGAATAGATATGTATTGAATTGTATGGTGCATTCTGTAAGGCACCGAATACAGATTTATTCAGCTTTATGGTGGGTACTGTGACTCAAAATGACTCCCCGGGTAAAACTTCACTATAGCAAGGTGCACGCTCTGACACACAGAATAAAGATTTACCCTAACTGCAGTACACACAGTGACTCCCACAGTAAACACAGGTATCAATAGTAGGAGGTCTGTCTGTATGAAGATGGGCTTCTCCGGGAGTCTGTTGTCACATGGTGTGAGGGGTGAAGGTCACTCACGTGGTTTTGTTGTACAGGTGACGCCAAGCACTAACGCTACTGTTGACGTCAGACACGTGCCAACAGAGGACTGTGACGTCAAGAATTCGGAGGTTTTTAGCGTCATTCCTGAACGTCAGTACTTTTTCCGGGTAAGAGCAGGACAGGCAGCAGACTGCTGCAGCTCTTCAGATAGATGCAGACAGTGTGATGGCCAGGTGGCTAAGGCGCTGTGCTAGGAAGTGAGAGACCCTTGGTTTGAACCCCCTCATAAGCCACTTTTTTCTCATTTTATCCCGTCAGACATTGCACGTTTGTCAGGGTACTAGGCATCCACGTGAAAATTCAGCCTAATTTACTGACTTAGAATGGTATGAAAATGAGGGGGAAAAATACCCAGAATACTGTTAGTGCATATACAAGCCCCTGCAACCCCCTCCCATTTTCACACACCTCATTCTCTCCCCTCCCCGTCGTGCCAGACCCCAGCAACACCAGCCACGTGGTGGCCATGTGACGGCCACAACAGGGCAAGCACAGACTGATGGTCATGCCTGCGGGACACAGAAAGCAGTCTGCAGTGGGGCTGAAAGGAACAAACTGAATTCAACACAGAGATCTTTACACACATTCACCACAGAGATCTCTGCACACATTCACCACAGAGATCTCTGCACACATTCCACACAGAGATATCTACACACATTCACCACAGAGATCTCTACACACATTCCACACAGAGATATCTACACACATTCCACACAGAGATATCTACACACATTCCACACAGAGATATCTACACACATTCCACACAGAGATATCTACACACATTCACCACAGAGATCTTTACACACATTCCACACAGAGATATCTACACACAGTCCACACAGAGATCTCTACACACAGTCAACACAGAGATCTCTACACACATTCCACACAGAGATATCTACACACAGTCAACACAGAGATATCTACACACATTCAACACAGAGATCTCTACACACAGTCAACACGGAGATCTCTACACACATTCCACACAGAGATGTCTACACACAGTCCACACAGAGATGTCTGCCAGTGCATCTTGCTGACGTGTCACAGTGTCACGCAGCTCACTGCAGGGCAGACGACAGGGCTCTGGAGGCAAGGCACAGCCCAGAAAGAGAGGAGTGGGGGGGGGGGGGGTTCCATCCTCCCTTGTGCCAGAAAAGTTCCCCCCTCCACTAGTCAGTGAGTGATGGTCTGGGTGCTAGTCTTTGAGATGATGCGATAAACCGAGGTCTCGTGTGCTGCTGTCTACCTCTCCCTAAAGTGTGTTAATGTTGTTGTTGTTTATTTTCTAACTGGTGACTACACAAAGACCTGCTGCTGTCTACCTCCCCTAAAGTTTGTTGGTGTTGTTGTTGGTGCTTTTGCAGTTGTTGTTGATGTTGTTGTTGATGTTGTTGTTGATGTTGTTGTAGATGTTGTTGTTGATGTTGTTGATGATGTTGTTGATGTTGTTGATGTAGTTGATGTTGTTGTTGATGTTGTTGATGTAGTAGTTGTTGTTGTTGATGTTGTTGTTGTTGATGATGATGTTGTTGATGTTGTTGATCTACCTGGTGCTGACAGGTGCTGACGCTGGGATGGATGTACAACTCCTCTCAGTGGACCACTGCCTCCTACTTTGCTCCGGCTGGGCGTGAGTATCTTGCTGGCTGGCTGGCTGGCTGGCTGGCTGGCTGGTTGACTGGTTGGTTGGTTGATTGGATGGTTGGCTGGCTGGCTGGCTGGCTGGTTGGTTGGTTGATTGGATGGTTGGCTGGCTGGTTGACTGGTTGGTTGGTTGATTGATTGGATGGCTGGCTGGCTGGTTGAATGGATGGTAGGCTGGCTGGCTTGCTAGCTAGTGTGAATCTGAATAAGTAGCTTTGTCCTACCTCTTTGTGAAACTCGTGTGATTCTTTTTATTTGATGCTCCTAATGATAACTGTGGAGTTTTTCTTCCCTTTTAATTTTTGTTGTTTTTCTGCTGCCTCATCTTCTGTGACGTCCCCAGTCATGCTGTTCCCACTCCGCTCATTCCAATCTCCCCGCCACAGTCATACCCAGATTCGTCATGTCTCATCCCCAGGGTCGGAAGTCCACAGGGAGCCCATTACTATCAGGCCACTGAGGGGCCACCAGCCAGAAGGGCCCTGCACTGCTGCTTGGTCACTTTGGTGATTTTCAGTGGTGCCTGTTCTGAACTAAGATACGCAGAACACCACCTACTAAGCCCCCTACTAACGACAGTATTAGCTCAGTCGCGGAGCCAGACTAAGTGAGCTGCCCACCCGAGGTGGCAACCACCACAACGTCCCTCCAACAACCGTCCCCCGCGAACCTCCA
>CM054145.1:67438129-67445629 GCA_028751875.1 Rapana venosa
CTTTTCAGCTTTCACGTGTCACAGTTGCGCGCGTGCGCATGCATACACAAACACACAGACACAGACACAGTTTTTAGTATTTTTGATACAAAAGTGAAACCAATCCTCCTCTATGGTTCTTAAATTTGGGGTTTTCACCAGTATCATGATATTGAAAAAATACAGGTAAAAATTTGCAAAATGGTCCTGGGGGTTGGCAGAGATGTTAAAAATAATATTTGCCTTGGCGATTGTGGTAGATATCCCATTTTTGTTGACACTGTTACCAGAGTAATCAAATATTGGCTAAAAATTTTGGATATGCCTGATCATAGATATCCCAGACAATGCTACAATATGTTGTGTAGACAGGATGAAGCAGGGAGAATAAATTGGGTAACACATGTTAGAAAGATTTTATGCACCCACGGATTTGGTTATGTTTGGACAATGCAGCATTGTGGTAATTCTTCATCTTTCATGAAAGAATTCCAAATACGAATACAAGATGTGTACCAACAAAAATGGCATGACTCTCTATCAGCATACCCTGACTACTTAGATTATCACCCGATTATTTGTAGAGCAAATTATGTATGTGAAGTAGAATCTTTAGAATACCGTAGAGCTATATGTTTACTGAGGTCAAACAGATTACCTTTAAATGGGATTTCACGTTATGGCAAACCGATTACTGATCCATTCTGCTCTCAGTGTGATGGCCAACAAATTGAAGATGTTTGTCACTTTTTACTTGTATGCCCAAAATATGCTGTATTGCGAAGAAAATGTATTCCTCTGTATTATTACAGATTTCCATCGAATCTGAAAGTGCAGCTTCTTTGTATGAACACTAAACCTAGTTTGATGTTTAAAGTTAGATTATTTCTTACTAAATGTTTAGATATCAGAAGTAAGGATGTTCACCTTACATGAAAGTATATGATTAACTGTTGTTCCTATGGGCCATATGGCCTGCAAAAACTTAATTAAAATTATTGTTATTGTTATTGTTGTTATTGTTGTTATTGTTGATATTGTTATTGTAGACACAGACACAAACACACTCACGCACGCACACACACACACACACACACACACACACACACACACACGCGCGCGCGCGCGCGCGCGCGCGCGCGCGCGCGCGCCGAGAGAAAAAGAAAGAGAAGGGGAGGGGAAATCACTCATCGCCCTCTCCCTCCTCTGCTGCTCAGCTCAGACGCTGCGCTGTCAGTACTGAAGTGGCCAGCAGTCTGCAGAACCTGGGCCCTTTTCTCCAGGGGGAAGAATAGATGGGGGAGGTACGACAGGCAGGCAATGATCCCCTCTCCATGGGCCGCTGAACAAAAGCACCGCTGCGGGAGAGGGGGGGGGGGGGAGAGAGGAGGCATGCAGATGGGCGATTGTCTTCACTTCTCTCCCCCGTAACTCCTGGCGGAAATGTAATGTTCCGAGCATTGCCTGCTGTGCCTTGTTCGTACTGTTCACTTGGGCAAGTTAACTCCCCTGCACTGCAGTTTAGGCCATGTCTCCTGGGCAAGTTAAGGCCATTGCCCTGTAGTTCTCAGACTATCTCCTGGGCAATTTAGACTGCACTGCATTTTTCAGACTTTTCACCTGAGCAAGGTGACTGCATTGCACTGCATTTTTCAGACTTTTCACCTGGGCAAGGTGACTGCATTGCTCTGCATTTTTCAGAC
Organism: Rapana venosa; assembly: GCA_028751875.1. Classification (NCBI taxonomy): domain Eukaryota; kingdom Metazoa; phylum Mollusca; class Gastropoda; order Neogastropoda; family Muricidae; genus Rapana; species Rapana venosa. The sequence continues at coordinate 67,439,812 of CM054145.1, forward strand.
TTTTCACCTGAGCAAGGTGACTGCATTGCACTGCATTTTTCAGACTTTTCACCTGGGCAAGTTAATTCCATTCCACTGTACTTTTCAGAACGTATGTTTTGGGCAAGTTGACCCCATTGTACTGCACTTTTCAGAGTGTGTCTCTCGGGCAAGTTGACCCCGATGGAGTTTATCTCCTGTCAGATAGAGAGTGCATGCTGGGTATGTTTGTGTTTTCGTAACTCACCGAATGCTGGCATGAATCACACGATCTTCAACCTGTGTGGTTTTTTTAATGACATCATATTGGAATGGAATTAAGGCAATGGCAGGTCTTATCTTCAAGCTGACTGGAAGGATTGCAAAACTCCCCGCCCTTAATTCATCAGACTTCGCTGCTATATTAGATGTGAACCCACAACTCCAGATCACATTTAAACCACGCAATTCGCTGTTTTGGGGTCGTTCATTTTATTTATTTGAATGACTAGTTCTGCACAAACAAACAAAAGTTTCGTAAATCAGATTACTTCCATCACTTAACAATCATACAAGCAAACACAATCATTTTTAGTAGGCCTACTGCTTATACTCTCCTTGTCCTCTGCTTTACCCCTTTCACAATTTCATGAATCTGGTAAAGGGATCGTGACTCATAGGGATCCTGACAATTACATCAACGAACTAGACACACAAAAAATAGATAGAATAAAATATGGACATTGAATCGGTGGCTTGTGCGCGTGTAATTTTGTTTTTCAACTCTCAGCTGTTATACTTCATTTCGTCCGAAGTAAAGTGTTGTGAGGTTTAGAGCAATTTATATAAGCTGCATTATCTAACAAGAGATTCCTTATAGCCTGAGCTAAAGGGAATGGAATGGAATACCACGGACAGTCACGGCAGATTGCTGTGGCTGAATATCGGGCTGCTCTCCCCGGAGAAATTGCTTCAATCGCCACAAGAGTAGCGCCACTACTGGAATTTGCTGCTCTGCATCTACTGCTGCTGCTATTTCTACTACTGCTTTTCCTGCATCTTCTACTGCTGCTATTTCTACTACTACTGCTGCTGTTGCTGCTGCTGCTATTTCTACTACTGCTTCTCCTGCTGCATCTGCTGCTGCTGCTGTTGCTGATGCTGCTATTTCTACTACTACTCCTGCTGCATCTGCTGCTGCTGCTATTTCTACTACTACTGCTACTTCTGCTGCTACTGCTGCTGCTGTTGCTGCTGCTGCTGCTATTTCTGCATCTGCTGCTGCTCCATCTGCTGCTGATGCTGCTCTGTCGCTGCTGCTATTTCTACTACTGTTGCTGCTATTTCTACTACTGTTGCTGCTATTTCTACTACTGTTGCTGCTATTTCTACTACTGTTGCTGCTATTTCTACTACTGTTGCTGCTATTTCTACTACTGTTGCTGCTATTTCTACTGCTGTTGCTGCTATTTCTACTGCTGTTGCTGCTATTTCTACTGCTGTTGCTGCTATTTCTACTGCTGTTGCTGCTATTTCTACTGCTGTTGCTGCTATTTCTACTGCTGTTGCTGCTATTTTCTACGTGCTGCATTCGCTGCTATTTCTACTACTATTGCTGCTATTTCTACTACTGTTGCTGCTATTTCTACTGCTGTTGCTGCTATTTCTCTACTAGCTGTTGCTGCTATTTCTACTACTTGTTGCTGCTATTTCTACTGCTGTTGCTGCTATTTCTACTGCTGTTGCTGCTATTTCTACTGCTGTTGCTGTTCTATTTCTACTACTGTTGCTGCTATTTCTACACTGTTGCTGCTATTTCTACTGCTGTTGCTGCTTATTCTACTGCTGTTGCTGCTATTTCTACTGCTGTTGCTGCTATTTCTACTGCTGTTGCTGCTATTTCTACTGCTGTTGCTGCTATTTCTACTGCTGTTGCTGCTATTTCTACTGCTGTTGCTGCTATTTCTACTACTGTTGCTGCTATTTCTACTGCTGTTGCTGCTATTTCTACTGCTGTTGCTGCTATTTCTACTGCTGTTGCTGCTATTTCTACTACTGTTGCTGCTATTTCTACTGCTGTTGCTGCTATTTATTTTCTTACTACTGTTGCTGCTATTTCTACTACTGTTGCTGCTATTTCTACTGCTGTTGCTGCTATTTCTACTGCTGTTGCTGCTATTTCTACTGCTGTTGCTGCTATTTCTACTGCTGTTGCTGCTATTTTCTAACTACTGTTGCTGCTATTTCTACTGCTGTTGCTATGCTATTTCTACTGCTGTTGCTGCTATTTCTACTACTGTTGTGCTATTCTCCGCTGCTATTTCTACTGCTGTTGCTGCTATTTCTACTACTGTTGCTGCTATTTCTACTACTGTTGCTGCTATTTCTACTACTATTGCTGCTATTTCTACTGCTGTTGCTGCTATTTCTACTGCTGTTGCTGCTATTTCTACTGCTGTTGCTGCTATTTCTACTGCTGTTGCTGCTATTTCTACTGCTGTTGCTGCTATTTCTACTGCTGTTGCTGCTATTTCTACTACTGTTGCTGCTATTTCTACTACTGTTGCTGCTATTTCTACTACTGTTGCTGCTATTTCTACTGCTGTTGCTGCTATTTCTACTGCTGTTGCTGCTATTTCTACTGCTGTTGCTGCTATTTCTACTGCTGTTGCTGCTATTTCTACTGCTGTTGCTGCTATTTCTACTGCTTAGCTGCTATTTATGCTGTTGCTGCTATTTTACTCTGTGCTGCTATTCTACTCTGTTGCTGCTATTTCTACTACTGTTGCTGCTATTTCTACTACTGTTGCTGCTATTTCTACTGCTGTTGCTGCTATTTCTACTGCTGTTGCTGCTATTTCTACTGCTGTTGCTGCTATTTCTACTGCTGTTGCTGCTATTTCTACTGCTGTTGCTGCTATTTCTACTACTGTTGCTGCTATTTCTACTGCTGTTGCTGCTATTTCATGCTGTGCTGCTTCTATTTTTCTACTGCTGTTGCTGCTATTTCTACTGCTGTTGCTGCTATTTCTACTCTGTTGCTGCTATTTCTACTACTGTGCTGTCTGCTTATTTCTACTGCTGTTGCTGCTATTTCTACTGCTGTTGCTGCTATTTCTACTGCTGTTGCTGCTATTTCTACTGCTATTGCTGCTATTTCTACTGCTGTTGCTGCTATTTCTACTACTGTTGCTGCTATTTCTACTGCTGTTGCTGCTATTTCTACTGCTGTTGCTGCTATTTCTACTGCTGTTGCTGCTATTTCTACTACTGTTGCTGCTATTTCTACTGCTGTTGCTGCTATTTCTACTGCTGTTGCTGCTATTTCTACTGCTGTTGCTGCTATTTCTACTGCTGTTGCTGCTATTTCTACTGCTGTTGCTGCTATTTCTACTGCTGTTGCTGCTATTTCTACTGCTGTTGCTGCTATTTCTACTGCTGTTGCTGCTATTTCTACTGCTGTTGCTGCTATTTCTACTGCTGTTGCTGCTATTTCTACTACTGTTGCTGCTATTTCTACTGCTGTTGCTGCTATTTCTACTACTGTTGCTGCTATTTCTACTGCTGTTGCTGCTATTTCTACTGCTGTTGCTGCTATTTCTACTGCTGTTGCTGCTATTTCTACTGCTGTTGCTGCTATTTCTACTGCTGTTGCTGCTATTTATCTACTGCTGTTGCTGCTATTTCTACTGCTGTTTGCTGCTATTTCTACTACTGTTGCTGCTATTTCTACTGCTGTTGCTGCTATTTCTACTATGCTGTTGCTGCTATTTCTACTTACTGTTGCTGCTATTTCTACTGCTGTTGCTGCATTCTATTTTCTATACTGTTGCTGCTATTTCTACTGCTGTTGCTGCTATTTCTACTACGTTGCTGCTATTTCTACTGCTGTTGCTGATTTCTACTGCTGTTGCTGCTATTTCTACTGCTGTTGCTGCTATTTATCTATTCTGCTGTTGCTGCTATTTCTACTATTGCTGTATTGCTGCTATTTCTACTGCTGTTGCTGCTATTTCTACTGCTGTTGCTGCTATTTCTACTACTGTTGCTGCTATTTCTACTGCTGTTGCTGCTATTTCTACTAGCTGTTGCTGCTATTTCTACTGCTGTATTTTGCTGTTGCGCTATTTCTACTGCTGTTGCTGCTATTTCTACTGCTGTTGCTGCTATTTCTACTGCTGTTGCTGCTATTTCTACTGCTGTTGCTGCTATTTCTACTGCTGTTGCTGTTTTCTACTCTTTGCTGCTTTTTATTTTCTGCTATTTCTACTGCTGTGCTGCTATTTCTACTGCTGTTGCTGCTATTTCTACTGTGCTGCTATTTCTACTGTTTGCTGCTATTTCTACTGCTGTTATGCTGCTATTTCTACTGCTGTTGCTGCTATTTCTACTACTGTTGCTGCTATTTCTACTACTGTTGCTGCTATTTCTACTGCTGTTGCTGGCTATTTCTACTGCTGTTGCTGCTATTTCTACTGCTGTTGCTGCTATTTCTACTACTTTGCTGCTATTTCTACTGCTGTGCTGCTATTTCTACTGCTGTTGCTGCTATTTCTACTGCTGTTGCTGCTATTTCTATACTGCTGTTTTGCTGTCTATTTCTACTGCTGTTGCTGCTATTTCTACTGCTGTTGCTGCTATTTCTACTGCTGTTGCTGCTATTTCTACTGCTGTTGCTGCTATTTCTACTACTGTGCTGTTTCTGCTTATCTTCTACTACTGTTGCTGCTATTTCTACTGCTGTTGCTGCTATTTCTACTGCTGTTGCTGCTATTTCTACTACTGTTGCTGCTATTTCTACTCTGTGCATTTTTATACTGCGTTGCTGCTATTTCTACTACTGTTGCTGCTATTTCTACTGCTGTTGCTGCTATTTCTACTGCTGTTGCTGCTATTTCTACTGCTGTTGCTGCTATTTCTACTGCTGTTGCTGCTATTTCTACTGCTGTTGCTGCTATTTCTACTGCTGTTGCTGCTATTTCTACTGCTGTTGCTGCTATTTCTACTGCTGTTGCTGCTATTTCTACTGCTGTTGCTGCTATTTCTACTACTGTTGCTGCTATTTCTACTGCTGTTGCTGCTATTTCTACTGCTGTTGCTGCTATTTCTACTGCTGTTGCTGCTATTTCTACTACTGTTGCTGTTATTTCTACTGCTGTTGCTGCTATTTCTACTACTATTGCTGCTATTTCTACTGCTGTTGCTGCTATTTCTACTGCTGATGCTGCTGCTATTTCTACTGCTGATGCTGCTGCTATTTCTACTGCTGTTGCTGCTATTTCTACTGCTGATGCTGCTGCTATTTCTACTGCTGTTGCTGCTATTTCTACTGCTGTTGCTGCTATTTCTACTGCTGTTGCTGCTATTTCTACTGCTGTTGCTGCTATTTCTACTACTATTGCTGCTATTTCTACTGCTGTTGCTGCTATTTCTACTGCTGTTGCTGCTATTTCTACTGCTGTTGCTGCTATTTCTACTGCTGTTGCTGCTATTTCTACTGCTGATGCTGCTATTTCTACTACTGATGCTGCTTCCGAGGCCATTGATGATGATGGTGATGGTGATGATGATTTTCGACGACCTGATCACCATCATCGTAGATGTAGTTATTATCATCGTCGTCGTTCTCATCGGTATCATCACATCGTCGTCGTAATCGATGTCGTTATCATCATTATCACCACCACCACCACCACCACCACCACCAGCAGCAGCAGCAGTAGAAGCTGTGTCCTAATTATCATGACACCCTCCTCCTCCTCTTGGTCGAAAGCTCCGACAGCAGCAGCAGCAGCTACTGTTGTCGTCATCTCTATCAGTGGCGGCCTGTGCAACGTTCCTGATCTCTTGCCCTGCTCTC
>CM054145.1:67450629-67453129 GCA_028751875.1 Rapana venosa
CCTGCAACATTGTCCTCTTCCTCCCTTCTGTCTTCCGCCTGCAACATTGTCCTCTTCCTCCCTCCTTTCTGTCTTCCGCCTGCAACATTGTCCTCTTCCTCCCTCCTTTCTGTCTTCCGCCTGCAACATTGTCCTCTTCCTCCCTCCTTTCTGTCTTCCGCCTGCAACATTGTCCTCTTCCTCCCTTCTGTCTTCCGCCTGCAACATTGTCCTTCCTCCCTCCTTTCTGTCTTCCGCCTGCAACATTGTCCTCTTCCTCCCTCCTTTCTGTCTTCCGCCTGCAACATTGTCCTCTTCCTCCCTCCTTTCTGTCTTCCGCCTGCAACATTGTCCTCTTCCTCCCTCCTTTCTGTCTTCCGCCTGCAACATTGTCCTCTTCCTCCCTCCTTTCTGTCTTCCGCCTGCAACATTGTCCTCTTCCTCCTTTCTGTCTTCCGCCTGCAACATTGTCCTCTTCCTCCCCTTTCTGTCTTCCGCCTGCAACATTGTCCTCTTCCTCCCTCCTTTCGTCTTCCGCCTGCAACATTGTCCTCTTCCTCCCTTTCTGTCTTCCGCCTGCAACATTGTCCTCTTCCTCCCTCCTTTCTGTCTTCCGCCTGCAACATTGTCCTCTTCCCTCCTTTCTGTCTTCCGCCTGCAACATTGTCCTCTTCCCCTTTCTGTCTTCCGCCTGCAACATTGTCCTCTTCCTCCTTCTTTCTGTCTTCCGCCTGCACATTGTCCTCTTCCTCCTTTCTGTCTTCCGCCTGCAACATTGTCCTCTTCCTCCTTTCTGTCTTCCGCCTGCAACATTGTCCTCTTCCTCCTCCTTTCTGTCTTCCGCCTGCAACATTGTCCTCTTCCTCCCTTCTTCTGTCTTCCGCCTGCAACATTGTCCTCTTCCTCCTCTTCTGTCTTCCGCCTGCAACATTGTCCTCTTCCTCCTCCTTTCTGTCTTCCGCCTGCAACATTGTCCTCTTCCTCCTTTCTGTCTTTCCGCCTTCAACATTGCTCCTCTTCCCTCCTTCCTTTCTGTCTTCCGCCTGCAACATTGTCCTCTTCCTCCTTCTTTCTGTCTTCCGCCTGCAACATTGTCCTCTTCCTCCTTCTTTCTGTCTTCCGCCTGCAACATTGTCCTCTTCCTCCTTCTTTCTGTCTTCCGCCTGCAACATTGTCCTCTTCCTCCCTCTTTCTGTCTTCCGCCTGCAACATTGTCCTCTTCCTCCTCTTCTGTCTTCCGCCGCAACATTGTCCTCTTCCTCCTCCTTTCTGTCTTCCGCCTGCAACATTGTCCTCTTCCTCCTTTCTGTCTTCCGCCTGCAACATTGTCCTCTCCTCTCCTCCTTTCTGTCTTCCGCCTGCAACATTGTCCTCTTCCTCCTTTCTGTCTTCCGCCTGCAACATTGTCCTCTTCCTTCCTTCTTTCTGTCTTCCGCCTGCAACATTGTCCTCTTCCTCCTTTCTGTCTTCCGCCTGCAACATTGTCCTCTTCCTCCTTTCTGTCTTCCGCCTGCAACATTGTCCTCTTCCTTCTTCTTCTGTCTTCCGCCTGCAACATTGTCCTCTTCTCCTCTTTCTGTCTTCCGCCTGCAACATTGTCCTCTTCTCCTCCTTTCTGTCTTCCGCCTGCAACATTGTCCTCTTCCTCTTCTTTCTGTCTTCCGCCTGCAACATTGTCCTCTTCCTCCTTTCTGTCTTCCGCCTGCAACATTGTCCTCTTCCTCCTTTCTGTCTTCCGCCTGCAACATTGTCCTCTTCCTTCCTTTCTGTCTTCCGCCTGCAACATTGTCCTCTTCCTCCTTCTGTCTTCCGCCTGCAACATTGTCCTCTTCCTCCTTTCTGTCTTCCGCCTGCAACATTGTCCTCTTCCTCCCTTCTGTCTTCCGCCGCAACATTGTCCTCTTCCTCCTTTCTGTCTTCCGCCTGCAACATTGTCCTCTCCTCCTTTCTGTCTTCCGCCTGCAACATTGTCCTCTTCCTTCCTCCTTTCTGTCTTCCGCCTGCAACATTGTCCTCTTCCTTCCCTTTCTGTCTTCCGCCTGCAACATTGTCCTCTTCCTCCTTTCTGTCTTCCGCCTGCAACATTGTCCTCTTCCTCCTTTTCTGTCTTCCGCCTGCAACATTGTCTCTTCCTTCCCTTTCTGTCTTCCGCCTGCAACATTGTCCTCTTCCTCCCTTTCTGTCTTCCCCCTGCAAGCATTGTCTCTCCTCTTTCTGTCTTCCGCCTGCAAACATTGTCCCTTCCTCCTTCTGTCTTCCGCCTGAAACATTGTCCTCTTGCTCCCTCCTTTCTGTCTTCCGCCTGCAACATGTCCTCTTCCTTCCTTCTTTCGTCTTCCGCCTGCAACATTGTCCCCTTCCTCCTTTCTGTCTTCCGCCTGCAACATTGTCCTCTTCCTCCTTTCTGTCTTCGCTGAACATTGTCCTCTTCCTCCTTTCTGTCTTTCCGCCTGCAACATTGTCCTCTTCCTCCCTCCTTTCTGTCTTCCGCCTGCAACATTGTCCTCTTCCTTCCTTTTTC
>CM054145.1:67458129-67463129 GCA_028751875.1 Rapana venosa
ATAAACTAACTTCTTGGGCTGATCTGAACCACATGGCTCTTCATCCTAAAAAATCTAAGTTCATGATAGTCACAACGAGACAAAAAAGACAAAATATAAAGTCTATGTCAAGAAGTCTGAAAATTCATGATCAGATAGTAGAAGAGGTTAATAATCATAAATTACTTGGCTTTAATGTAGACAATAATCTTTCCTGGTCGAGCCATATTTCAATATTGTCAAAGAAATTATCCCAAAAGATATTTCAGCTCAATAGAATAAAGCATTTCCTTGATGAGCACACTCGAAAGTTGTTCTTTTATGGATACATACAACCAGATATTGATTATGCTTCAACATGTTGGGACCTGGCGAGTAAAAACTGCTTAAAACGACTTGAGAGTATTTACAGACGCTCCATGAAATTAATACTCCTTAAATCATCTTTGCAAAATGAAGATTACAAAAACTCATTATTTTATCATTAAATCAGAAATGCCATTTCAATAAAGTCGTATTCATGTACAAGATTATGAATAATCTTTCGCCATCCTATCTGTATGATAAATTTGTTATCAGGGTTATTCGAGGTAAAAGTATTCTATTTATTCCCCGCCCCAGGATAGACTTATTCATGTCATCCTTGGTTTATTCAGGTAGTAAGCTATGGAACAATATCCCTGATTATCTAAAACAGAAGCCTAGTGTGTCTTCATTTAAGAAAGATTATCACAGACATCTTTTTGAAATGTTATGATTGGAATTTCATTTTTGTGTTTGAAATCCTTATCTTTAGTAGTCATTAGCACACAATTCATGTTTAATTATCTGTAGTAGTCATTAGCACACAATTCATGTTTAATGGGATTTCATTCTTCACGTCTCTTTGCTGTTGTTGTTTTGTTTTGTTTTGTTTTTTGTCCGTTTCCCTGTTGATCTATCTCTGTCCTCACACTGTCCATAACTCTGTAAGCCACTCTCACCCCCCCCCCTCCCCTCACTCTCTATGTCCTTTGCTGTTTTGCCGCTGCCTGTATGTCCGTCTGCCTGTCTGTCTCTTTGTCTCTTTCTGTCTCTCTCTGTAATGTGGTTTCTGAGTCGGTGTTGTTTTTTTTATATACTTGTTTGTCTGTGTTTGTTTGTTTGTTTGCTTTTCTTTCCTTCTTCATTGTTTCCTTGTATGACATTCATCGTCATTGTATCTAGTTCTCATTTATAGTGTTTGATTATAATAATCAGTTTTGAATTTTCATTTTGGTGTCTTTAAAACTGTTGATAATGATTGTTTGCGGGTTTGTTTGGGGGGGGGGGTTGTTGTTGGGGGGGGGGGGGGGGGTTGGTGGTTTATTGAGGTTGTTGTTGTTGGGTTGTTGTTGTTTTTTTGGGGGGGGGTTGTTTTTGTGTGTGTTTTTTGAGAGCATGGTGTAAAAAAGCCCTGAGCTTATCCATTTACTCTAAATAAAAAGTTCGAGCTCTCTCTCTCTCTCTCTCTCTCTCTCTCTCTCTACTCTCTCTCTCTTCTCTCTCTCTCTCTCTCTCTCTCTCTCTCTCTCACTCGCTCTCTCTCTCTCTCTCTCTCTCTCTCTCTCTCTCTCTCTCTCTCTCTCTCTCTCTCCCTCTCTCTCTCTCTCTCTCTTCCCCCCCCCCTCTCTCTCTCCCCCAAGCGTATAGCTATATAGTGAACTATTTCATCTGCACAGAATGATAGTGAGTCTGTGTTTTAGGATGTACATATCTTCTTTAGGTTTGTTCTTTTTGGTGGTGGTGGTGTTGTCTTCCAAGATAGGACGTGATTACTGAGACAAGGACAGACACGGGCAGGGTCTGCAATAAATAAAAAGCAGTATTGAATGTAACAGTCAAGGAAAAAGGAAAGATCTCAAACAAATATTGAAAACATAACTAACCCTGCCACTTGAATCTGACTTGTTTTTTGTGTTGCTTGCTCCTGTTTGAAGTATAATATCACAAAACTTGAAAGGAGTGTGAGTTCTGGTAGAATTTGCTTTCTAGCAAACACTGCCACTTTTTGTATGTAAAAGTGAAAGAGCACACACACACACACACACACACACACACACACACACACACACACACACACACACACACACCTGGATGTATTCACATGCACGCATGTAAGCACGCTCCCACACTTCAAAATAAAATACAAGTGCACAGATTCTTACATAGAGACAGACAAGGAAAAAGACATAGAGCAGACAGACACAAAAAAGGGGCAGAAGCGAGGAGATCTATTATTTCTGAAGTCGTTCTTACTTTCCTTCCCCACAGCACAATACTCAGTTGTTATTCATCTAACCATACAGTAATACATACATACACACATACATACACACATCCATCCATCCATACATACATGCATACATACATACATATATACATACATACAGACACACACACACACACACACACTTGAACGCACGCACGCACGCACACACACATATATACATGTATACATACATACATACATACATACATACATACATACATACATACATATATACATACATACTCCATACATCCATCCATCCATCCATCCATACATACATATATACATACAGACACACACACACGAACGCACGCACGCACACACACACACACACAATACATGCATGCATGCATACATACATACATACATACATACATACATACATACATACATACATACATACATACATACATACATAAATACATAATACAGACATACAGTTCCCCGAATACTGAGTTGTTATTTATCTAACCATACATACATACATACAGCTCCCCCAGATCTCTTGGAGGTGCCTGTGATGTCAGCTGTTACCATGGGCAACAGCCAATCAACGCTCAGGGTCGGGTACTGCGCCACCTGTCTGCTGAATGACCGCAATGGGGAGATCACTCTCATAGCACTGCTGGTGTGCCTTGAGGCTTTTTGCCAGCAAGGTGAAAATGAATAGCTGTATGTGTGTGTGTGTGTGTGTGTGTGTGATGTGTGTGTGTGTGTGTATGTGTGTGTGTGTGTGTGTGTGTGAATAGAGAGCTTAGCTTCGTGATACTGGTATATACCTTTATCATAAGAATGTTGTCTACAATCTCATCAAAAGTTGAAGGTGGTTGCATTTGTCACAGGCTTCCTTTATGAGGTAGAATGTTTCCATGACATAGTTAGTCCAGGAGAAGGAAGAACATGTTCAGCATGCTGTCTGCCTGCTCTAGGGGGTCAATTTTGTTCTATCATGGTCTGTCCGTGCATCACAGGTTTACAACTACTAAAATCTTATATCTCGGCAGTTTCTTCAACCTATGCCAATGTATCATGTTTCTTCGAGGATGAAATGTAAATCTTGAAAAGGTCATCCTGTCATCATCTCATTGGGTCGGTGGTCTAGAGGTAACGCGCCTGCCTAGAAAGCAAAAATTCAGGGTCGGAAGTGTGCCGTGGTTCGAATCCCGTTTGGATCCAAAACTTTTCCCCCATCTATAAGACCATGAGTGGTGGTCTGAGCGCCAGTCCTTCGGATGAGACGATGAACCGAGGTCCCGTGTGTTACACGTAATTATTTACTGCACGTAAAAGAACCCACGGCAATAAGGGAATTGTCCCTGGTAAAATTGTGTAGAAAAAGTCACCCTGATAGGGAAACAAATACAGTTACAGACAGGGAAAAAGGGGAAAAAAATGGGTGGCGCTGCTCTTGTGGCGACGCTCTTGTGGCGCTGCTCTTGTGGCGACGCTCTCAGCCCGGGGAGTGCAGCCGGAATGTCACGCAGAGAACTCTACCGTGACTGAAAGCGGTATAAATAAATAAATAAATAAAAAATCAATAAATGTCTTTGTCAACATTGTTAGATTTGCTGTTATTTCTGTTAGATAACTAGGACTGTTAGCTTTCAAAATTGTCGGCATTATTTTTCCAGAGGCTCTGACAACTTTGCTCCTCTTTTGGGGGAAAACTTGTCTACCAGGTTTATTGTCGACGTCTTTCAGCTTGGTTATGGGTCAGTTGTCTGACTATCGCTGTTTCTTCCTCGCTGAACACTTGTGGTTCAGTTTCTGTTGATGGTGACAACAATAATTGGGAAGGGGGCGGGGGTAGTGGTTGCTGGGCTTACTGTTGTTGTTCAGTTCCTGTTGATAGTTCCTCCTGATGCAACATCTAAACTTGTTGCGTCTTTCATTCTCTCACGTCTGGACTATTGCAATTCTCTTTTAGCTGGTCTGCCAGCAACATCTATCCACTCCCTTCAACGTATACAAAACTCTGCAGCTCGCCTAGTCCTCAGAAAGAAAAAATCTGAACACATTACTCCTCTCTTGCGATCTCTCCACTGGTTGCCTGTGCCACAGAGAGTAAACTATAAGATCAGTACCCTCTGTTACAAATGTCTCCACAAAACAGCACCCGCCTACCTCTGTGAATGTCTTCACTTGTACACTCCTTCTTGTTCCCTCCGCTCTGCTGCAGATACCTTGTGCTTACGAATACCTAGATTCAACCAGTCCACCATTGGTCGTCGCTCTTTCTCTATTTCTGGTCCATCAATCTGGAACAACCTTCCTCTCTCTCTTCGACAGAGGCCTTCATATGACAAATTTAAATCCAGCCTCAAGACATATTTGTTTCAAACCTAACTTTTTCCCTCTGTTCATCTCAAAACTGCCCCTGCCTTCAACAGCCAAAATCCCATTACCCCGCCAAAGCCTACAACCTCTGTGTGTGTGTGTGTGTGTGTATGTGTGTGTGTGTGTGTGTGTGTGTGTGTGTGTGTGCACGCGCGCGTGTGTATGTATATATAGGTGCGTACATTTGAATTTTGTTTAAGCTTTTGATACTTATTGGCTGCATGACTATGTAAGAATATGTTGAATGCAAGCCCTCTGATTTGCCTTTGCAAGATATAGCGCTATACAAATTCCATTTATATTAGTAGTAGTAGTAGTAGTAGTAGTAGTAGTAGTAGTAGTAGTAGTAGTAGTAGTAGTAGTATTATAGTGACAACAATAATTGGGGGCCAGT
>CM054145.1:67465629-67470629 GCA_028751875.1 Rapana venosa
ATTGTCATTGTCATTGTCCTCTCTCTCTCTCTCTCTCTCCTCTCTCTCTCTCTCTCTCTCTCATCTCTCTCTCTCTCTCTCTCTCTCTCTCTCTGTGTTAAAATTAATAGTTTTCTTTTCCTTGCTCGTTCTTGATGTTGTGTTGTTGATATGTTGTTGTTGATCTTGATGGTGTTGTTGATATTGATATGATGATGTTGTTGTTGATGTTGTTGTTGATGATGTTGTTGTTGATGTGTTGATGATGTTGTTGTTGATGTGATGATGTTGTTGATGTTGCTGAGATGTTGTGGTGGTGGTGGTGGCTGACAGGGTGCTGTCTATAAGCTGTACCTCTGCCAGCTGCTCTGCCTCCGCCCTCAGCTCTCCTGCCGTCACTGCCAGCCGTGAGTGTGCTGTGCTGTGCTGTGCTGTGCTGTGCTGTGCTGTGCTGTGCTGTGCTGTGCTGTGTTGTGCTGTGCTGTGCTGTGCTGTGTGGTGTGTGCTGTGCTGTGGTGTGTGGTGTGGTGTGGTGTGGTGTGTGCTGTGGTGTGGTGTGGTGTGCTGTGATGTGGTGTGCTGTGGTGTGGTGTGTGTGGTGTGCTGTGCTGTGCTGTGCTGTGCTGTGCTGTGCTGTGTTGTGCTGTGCTGTTCTGTGTGGTGTGTGCTGTGCTGTGGTGTGCAGTGCTGTGTTGTGATGTGCTGTGTTGTGATGTGCTGTGTGTGATGTGCTGTGCTTGTGTGTGTGGTGTGGTGTGTGTGGTGTGCTGTGCTGTGGTGTGCTGTGGTGTGGTGTGTGCTGTGCTGTACTGTGGTGTGGTGTGGTGTGCAGTGCTGTGTTGTGATGTGCTGTGTGTGCTGTGCTGTGGTGTGCAGTGCTGTGTTGTGATGTGCTGTGTTGTGATGTGCTGTGTTGTGATGTGCTGTGCTGTGATTGCTGTGCTGTGCTGTGCTGTGCTGTGCTGTGCTGTGCTGTGCTGTGCTGTGGTGTGTGTGGTGTGGTGTGTGGTGTGTGGTGTGGTGTGCTGTGGTGTGCTGTGCTGTGCTGTGCTGTGCTGTGTTGTGCTGTGCTGTGCTGTGCTGTGTGGTGTGTGCTGTGCTGTGTGTGTGGTGTGGTTGTGGTGTGTGCTGTGGTGTGGTGTGTGTGCGTGATGTGGTGTGCTGTGGTGTGGTGTGGTGTGGTGGTGTGTGGTGTGCTGTGCTGTGCTGTGCTGTGGTGTGTTGTGCTGTGCTGTGCTGTGTGGTGTGTGCTGTGCTGTGGTGTGCAGTGCTGTGTTTGATGTGCTGTGTTTGTGGTGTGCTGTGTTGTGATGTGCTGTGCTGTGGTGTGTGGTGTGGTGTGGTGTGGTGTGCTGTGCTGTGGTGTGCTGTGGTGTGGTGTGTGCTGTGTGCTGTGCTGTACTGTGTGTGGTGTGGTGTGCTGTGCTGTGGTGTGGTGTGTGTGTGGTGTGGTGTGCTGTGCTGTGCTGTGGTGTGGTGTGTGTGCTGTGGTGTGTGCTGTGGTGTGTGCTGTGGTGTGGTGTATGTGCTGTGGGTTGCTGTGTGTGTGTGGTGTGGTGTGTGTGTGCTGTGGTGTGTGTGCTGTGTGTGTGGTGTGGTGTGTGTGCTGTGCTGTGTGGTGGTGGTGTGGTGTGGTATGGTGTGTGTGCTGTGGTGTGTGTGTGGTGTGTGTGTGGTGTGGTGTGTGTGGTGTGCTGTGTGGTGTGGTGTGGTGTGGTGTGGTGTGGTGTGGTGTGGTGTGGTATGGTGTAGTGTGGTGTGGTGTGGTGTGGTGTGGTGTGGTGTGGTGTGGTGTGGTGTGGTGTGGTGTGGTGTGTGTGTGGTGTGTGTGTGTGGTGTGGTGTGTGTGTGTGTGTGTGGTGTGTGTGTGTGTGGTGTGGTGTGGTATGGTGTGTGTGCTGTGGTGTGTGGTGTGGTGTGTGGTGTGTGTGTGTGTGTGGTGTTGTGGTGGTGTGTGGTGTGTGGGGGTGTGTGTGTGTGGGGTGGTGTGGTGTGGTGTGCTGTGGTGGCCTTGGATGGGCTGTGGAGAGTGAGGGTGGGGATGTGTCTGTTAGTGTAGCCCCCTATGAAAGACACAATTTAAAAAAAATTGTATTCTATTATATCGAGGATAATGGAATAAGCACCTATGTGCTTTTGTACATCCAGTTCCCGTGTGTATGCGGTTTTGTGAATTCTGTCATCTGTTCCCACCGGCACACAATGGCCTACTCTTACGAAAAGCGGAACAGGGTTTAACGTGTGCGCAAGATGTTGTGCATGCGTTCGCACACGGGGCCTCGGTTTATAGTCTCATCCGAAGGACTTTTGGGGAAAGTGGAGTCTGCATTGATATCAACTCCAGGGGAAAATATCCCCTTGAACGAGAATCGAACCGGGTCGTCAGATTGCCAGCGCAATGTTCTAACCACTGGGCTATCCCGTCGTAGAAAGATTATTTTTAAAAACTTCACGGCAATAAGATAATTGTCCCTGGCAAAAGGGTGTAAAAAGAACCACAAAAGCCCCTGTGACAAGGGGAAGAAACTTCCCGGTATGCAGGGCACGTGTTTGCACAAAGAGGTGGCCACGCCCCTCCCTGGGAAAAGCAGCCCCGGGTTGATGCAGGCAAGTCTGCCGTAAGGTAAAGTGAGCCGCCATACACAGCGATGACGGTACCCTGCTGTAGCCGTGTAGAGAGGCACTGACGCTGACCACAGCGCTGACCGGTGTGTGTGGGCAGTGCCGGCTGAGGAGACGCTGACCATTGTGGGCTGTGGGGTGGGGGCGGCGGCGCTGTCTCTCCTCCTCCTCCTCCTCCTCCTCCTCTGGTTTCGACACACACGACGAAAACATACACCTAAAAGTGGCGGCAGGTTGGTGTGTGTGTGTGTGTGTGTGTGTGTGTGTGTGTGTGTGTGTGTGTGTGTGTGTGTGTGTGTGTGTGTGTGTGTGTTTGTATGCATTTTCTTACTGCAAAGACAATTCATGGCTTTCTGTGCAGTGATGTGCTGTGTAAATCTAGAAGTAATAGTCCAATGACCGCAATATTCGTGTGGACATTGTAGTGGAAGACAAAACAAGTGCAGGTAACTCCTTACAACTTCTCAATCATTTTGAAAATGATTTATCACAGATTCAAATCTTAAAAGAAAAACACAAAAAGGAAAAAAACTATAGAAAATAAAATCTTCCAATGACAGCATTTTAGGCATTGCTTAGTAAGAACCATGTCTTTGGCCTGACCTGACTGGAGTTACGGCTCCTGGATGAGCCTTCATCAGAGGTCCTGGCAGTGATTGAAGCTTCACCTGCTGTGGTACCTTACAGCCAGACACTTTTCAGATAGAAATGTCAACTGCATTCACAAGTGTATTTGATATTCCTGTGGCCTTTGAAAGCTAGCATCAAAAGACGATGATAAGAGGAGAAAGCTAACAAAACACGAAATTGCCTAAAGTTGTGTAACGAAATGATTTACACACACTGCCTTACACTCTCTTTTTAGTGTAGGTTTTTATTTCTTTTTTTGTAACCTGATTTTTCCCCTCGTCCACAGACTAGCCTAGAAAGGGCCAAAAGACAAAATGATAGCATTTTAACTCTTGAGAAAACAAACTGTTCAAAGTGTGTGCGTGTGTGTGTGTGTGCGTGTGTGTGTGTGTGTGTGTGTGTGTGTGTGTGTTCTTCAATTTAACGTCTAATCCCATTAAGTAGTATTAGATACAAAAAGGCAAACAATTCAGATAAAAAGGCTAAGGAACGGTCTAACTACTGTAGCCATAATGCAATGAAAGAAATTGATTTGCCTTATGAATAATTGTATAACAAATTAACGTACAACAGGTCAAAAGATCCGCGTCATGTATTCCACCCCCCTCCCCCCCAAAAAAAAAACACTGGGGAAAAAGTAGCAATTTTGACAACTATACCACGATGGGTAGAACGCCTCTGCTTCATATCTGGAAATGACATATTTACTTGTGCTATAGCAAATTGCTAACACAGCTCTCTTTCAACAGCACAGCAATTTCACAGAGCAATGTACAGTTATTCAAAACCTTATGCAAAGATTTCTCACCAGTGGTGGAGGTGCTTTTTTAACACTTGACATTCGAAAAGAATATGAATGTTTGAGATTGCCCCACCACACACACAATGCACATTTCTATATACATTTTGGATGGAAAGCATTTAACTTCAGTCTATTAATAAAACTTATGACTGGCCTTTGGCGTGATTTATCTAACCCAAAACGAGAAGAGAGAAAGAAATTTAGGTCAACAATTGAAGTGGTACCATGGGAAAACCCCGCATCTTTTTTTGTTTTTTCCTAGCATCCTTCCAGCATGCACTTTCTATCAAGTTATAATTCTCATGAATTGACATTGGTGTAATTATTCAAGACAGCAACAGAGTTTAAATGCGCTGCCGCATTTTTAGCTTCTCTATCAACCTTTTCATTATAAAAGATATTGCAATGCAATGGTATCCAGCAAAAGGTGCCACTAGAGCCTCTTAAAATGAGAAAGTGTATAATATGGTTTATTTCAGTTATAAGATCATGTTTCATATTAGACCCAGAATTTTTAAGAGATTGTAACACAGATTTTGAATCAACATATAACAAAACCTGTAAAAAGTGTGTGTGTCTGTGTGTGTGTGTGTGTATGTGTGTGTGTGAGTGAGTGTGTGTGTGTACGTGTGTGTGTCTACGTGTGTGTGTGTGTACGTGCGTGTGTGTGTGTGTGTACGCGCGCGCGCGCGTGTGTGTGTGTGTGTGTGTGTGTACGTGTGTGTCTGTAGGACACAGGGTAATAATGTGAACTGGTTTTTAAAAAATGACCACCGTTCCAGATGCTACTCTGGTTAAAACTATCATTATATTTATCAGGCTGAAATTCTACCCTGATATTTATCAGGCTGAAACTGTACCATGATATTTATCAGGCTTAAACTGTACCATAATATTTATCAGGCTTAAACTATACCCTGATATTTATCAGGCTGAAACTGTACCATAATATTTATCAGGCTTAAAC
>CM054145.1:67475629-67480629 GCA_028751875.1 Rapana venosa
CTTTGATGGCTGGTTAGCGTTGCTGTAGTGTGGCTGCCCTTCTTTGAATCGTTGCTGCTTTGTTTCGATTGGTTGATTTTGTTCACTTCATTTCGCATTCTGACATGTTTTTTATAATAATCTGGACTGATTGTTTCATAAGAAGCCGTCAGTCGCTTTTCTGTGCTCTCTTTGCCATCTGATGGGCCGTCTTGAGCTGTCAATATTGCTCTAGGTCGACCTACATGTCTGATTGGTTGTTTAAAGCACCAGTCAAGTGCGTACACTGCCACAAGTTTTCCAGATTGGCTGCCTGAAGTACCAATCAACGAAACAAGTTGACGCGTGTTTTTCTGCTTGGCTGCTTTAAAGTTGTAGTTGTCATTTTTTGTAGGTCATATCAGGTAAAGAAGAACTTCATAAGTTGTAAAATTGTTAAATGTAGATTTGTATATATTTTTTTATTCAATGATTTTGTTATTATTTTGTAATAGTCCAGAAAGTTATGGCATTATGTTCCACTTTCGTGTTAAAAAAGCAGTTTGTGTGAGGATTGTTTTGCAGAGCTAACCAGTAAAGGAGAACAACGTCAAGAATGTCCTAATCAATAAAATGGGCATCCATGGTGTGTCAGTGTATCGGGAAGGGGAGTGGGGGCTGATTCTGTGCGTCAGCGTATGTGTCTGTGTGCCTGTGTGTCTGTGTACGTTAAAAGATGAGCCAATAGACACTGTCAGGAAGTTAATGTTGTGCTTTTTTCTTCTTCAGGAAATCCGTGAAGAATCTGCCCATCACAGCAAAACTGCCGCCACGTTGACGGAGAACAAATTGAAGAACCGCTACACCAACATACTGCCATGTCAGTCCTGCTTTGGGGCAGTGTTGTGCGGGGTGTTGGTGTTGGGCTTTTTAGGGGTGTTGGTGTTGGGCTTTTTAGGGGTGTTGTTGGTGGTTTTTCCTGTGCTGGTTTGTGTTGGGCTTTGGTAATGGAAGAGGGATTGGGGGAGGTGATGCTTGTTGTGCCTCTGCTGCGTTTGGTTTGGCTTGTTGCGTTTTGTTTGTATGTTTGATCTCGCTTTTGTTGGGCAGTTTGGTTTGGTTTGTTGCGTTTTGTTTGTATGTTTGATCTCGCTTTTGTTGGGCAGTTTGGTTTGGTTTGTTGCGTTTTGTTTGTATGTTTGATCTCGCTTTTGTCGGGCAGTTTGGTTTGGCTTGTTGCGTTTTGTTTGTATGTTTGATGTCGCTTTTGTCGGGCAGTTTGGTTTGGCTTGGTTTGGTTTCTTGTTTGGAGGGGGTTGGGGGTGTATGATTGGCTAAGATTTTAAGTTGTGGTGAGGTGTGGTGTGCATGTGATGTGGTGTGGTATAGTGTGGTATGGTGTGGTGGGTGGTTTGGTTATTGTGTTGTTTGGTGTGGTATCGTGTGGTATGGTATGGTATCTGGTATCTAAAATCGTAACTGTAATATACTGCCTTGTAAATCTACATCCTGTCTTTTTCTTCTTCTTCTTCTTCTGCTCATGGGATGTTTTTGATTGATTGACGTTAGTGCGTGATGTTAATGTGGTGTGGTGGGGTTTAATGGGGTGTGGTATGGTGTGTGGTTTCTGCTGTGGTGGGATGTAGTATAGAATGAGTGTGTTTATTGTTTGCTGTGATGTGATGTGATGATGTATGATGTGTTGTTGTGTGGTGTGATGTGGTTTGGCTTAGTATCGCATGTTTTGGTGTATTGTGATGTGTTGGTGCATGGCACGATTCAATTCGATTCAATTCAAATTCTGTATTATCTCACGAACATAATTCATGATGTGGCTTGGTGTGGTGTGACTGATAGCCGCTAAACAAAACAGTGTGGCTTGGTGTGGTGTGACTGATAGCCGCTAAACAAAACAGATCAGAACAGAAGTAAGACGATGGATGACTTTGACAGCTGTGACCTTGTTTGCAGTTGACCACTCGCGTGTGAAGCTGGTGCAGATGAATGATGACGTGACCACAGATTACATCAACGCCAACTACATTCCGGTAGGGCCTACTACATAAATGGAAAGGAATCACACACTTAGGGCTTGGCTGTTTGATCATCTGTCCCTTCACAAGTCTGGTAACATACTGTAGGGCTGGCCAGGTCATCTTTCTTTGTGGTTGCAGAAGTGGAAACAGCCTATACTTTTGATGTGGGCTACATTTTGGTGTGAACCTTGAGGGAACTTTCACAGTTCTGAAAACCGGTTATACGTAGAGATATAGCAGCTTCTGCAGCAGAGTTAAGTTGTTGCCGTTAGGTAAAACGGTTGTGTCGGCTTCACCTCGGTGTGGTGCTTAAAGGTAAAGGTGTCCCAAAACCTATAAGGTCGTAGGGGAGCGAGGCTTCAGAGACCTCGCTTCTCTAGGGGCCAGCATATTGAGGGCGGCGCCCATCTCCTCTCCCTCGCTGCTTTACCTTCCCTGACCCTAAAGAGGCCGGTACCCTTTTACAGCTGGGTGAACTGGGGAACTGTACTGAAGCTAAGGAGCGCAAACGGTCACCCATCCACGTGGTAACCACGCTTGATGCTGCTTAGCCTTTGCCGGGGGAAAGGAGTGCTCTGACCACTGAGCTCTCCCGCCCCGGTGTAGCACTTACAGCTCGGAAAACAAGTTGTACATACAGCTGGTGCCCTTCGTTCTGCATGTTTATGGTTGGTTATGTTTTGCTTTATGCTTTCTTTTCTCAGATGCAGCTCCCAGGTTCACCAGTGGTGGGATTTGCTTATGCGACCGTTTTTGCCCACCATAAAGGTAGCCGCATTCCGACTTCAGGGATGTATGCTGGGTATGTTCGTGTTCTTGTTACCCACCGAACGCTGACATGAATTACGAGATCGTTAACATGCAGGTTTAATAGTCTGCATGTGTATACACACGAAGGGAATGAAGGCACTGGCAGGTCTGCACTTGAAATCGACCTGGGAGATGGTGAAACTCCCCCATCCTTAATTCACCCAACGCCGCTGAGATCAGAACTGACGACTTCATGGATCCAAAGGATTGAAGTCGCGAGGTCTTAACCACTTGGCTGTAGAGTCTGTAATACGTTTATAACCATGCATGCGAATAGTGCATTTCCACGTATATACTAGTCTTATGCAAAAAAACGATAGTGTTAAGCCTTTACAACTGTACAAACAAACCGTACAGCCACTGCCAATGACTCGGTCAATGGCAATCTAAAATAGATCAATAAAGAAAACCAGTTGATGACAAAGAGACGACAACAACGACAAGAACGAGGACTGCACTGAGATAACAACAAGAAGAAGAACAGTGAAGATGACGACGACCACGACTTTGTTGGCGGTTTTGCGGAGGCTGACGCGTTACAGGGCTACCACAGCCAGCGGGAGTACATCGCCACACAGGGGCCCCTGCAGGCAACAGCCAGCGACTTCTGGAGGATGGTGTGGCAGCAGAAGTGTCCGGTCATCGTCATGCTGTCCGCCCTCACAGAGGGCAGGCTGGTCAGTGTGCGTGCGTGTGTGTGTGCGTGCGTGTGTGTGTGTGTGTGTGTGAGTCTCTGTGTGTGTGTGTGTGTGTTTGTGCGTGCATGCGTGCGTGTGTGTTTGTGTGTGTGCGTGCGAGCGTGTGAGTGTGTGTGTGTGCGAGCGTGTGAGTGTGTGTGTGAGAGTGTGTGTGTGTCGTGTGAGTTGTGTGTGTGTGTGAGCGTGTGAGTGTGTGTGTGTGCTGGTGTGTGTGTGTGTGTGTGTGGTGTGTGTGTGTGTGTGTGTGTGCGTGCATGCGTGTGTGTGTGTGGTGTGTGTGTGTGTGTGTGTGTGTGTGTGTGCGTGCGTGTGTGTGTGTGTGAGAGAGTATGTGCGTGTGTGTGTGTAAGTGTGTGTGTGTAAGTGTGTGTGTGTGTGTGTAGTGTGTGCGAGCGTGTGTGTGCGTGTGTATGTGTGAGTGTGTGTGTGCGTGCGTGCGAGCGGTGAGTGTTTGTGTGTGTGAGTGTGTGTGCGAGCGTGTGAGTGTGTGTGAGTGTTGCGTGTGAGTGTGTGTGCGCGTGCGTGTGAGTGTGTGTGTGTGGCGTGGGAACAGAAAATATCTCCTATTGCTCATCTCTATGAAAGAAGTACTAAACAAGGTCAAGAAGGAGGAGAAGGAGGCAAAACGAGAAGAGAAGAAGACGGAATAAAGTGAGAAGTATGTGGAGTCTGGTGTAGCAATCCTGACAGGCCAGAGCTGACGCTGCCCTTGCACCCCCTGTTGCAGACCAAGGTGTACAAGTACTTCCCTGACGAGGACCAGCTGCACGAGCCGGTCAGCTATGGCCTGGTCACCGTCACCCTGCTGCAGGTGCTTCCGCGTGACCATTATCTCGTCCGGACATTCCGCCTCAATGTGGTAAGATTCCAGCTTGTGCAACAACGTTTCTTGTCTTTGGTCTGTTGGTTCTTTCGTCTAAGTTGAGAAGCGGAGGAATCTGGTTGCAACATTTTCAGTGGTTCCCTAAAGGTCTGCTCGACTAGGAGATAGGTGAATGTGAAGCGTTTGGTAAAGATCAAAAAGAAGAACGTGTGGCTTTGAAGTCCTCTTGTTTTCACACGCATTTGAACGTCATGCATGTTCAGAAGTGTTGTGTGATGTATTATTATTGGTTTTGTGGTTTGGTGTCTGTATATTGCATGGCATTGTGTTGCCTGTGGTGCTTTTACATGTAACTGTAGAACAGTTTGAGATGACAGTCAGGACAATCAGTCTAGCTAGCCGAAAATATGAAAATGGCAGTCCCACTTTAGCACAGTGTGTGTGAGTGTGTGTGTGTGTGTGTGTGTGTGTGTGTGTGTGTGTGTGTGTGTGTTAGTTGTGTGTGTGTAGTCTGTGTGTGTGTAGTGTGTGTGTGTGTAGTGTGTGTGTGTGTGTGTGTGTGTGTGTGTGTGTGTACTTGTGTGTGTGTCTAACTAATGTAACTTGTGAGAAAAATTCCCGTTGACTTGGTGTAGGCAATCATGAAAATCCCGTCTATTCATTACCAGTGGCTAT
>CM054145.1:67485629-67503129 GCA_028751875.1 Rapana venosa
AGAATACTTTGTCCTTAGAAACAGACATGTCATTCCAATAAGATCTAGGCACATTAGTTTGTAGCCTGAATCAGCAAGTGTCTGTCGTGTGTTGACAAGAGAGGAAACAGGATTATTCAGGCACACATGGGAACAGATAAAGCTGTTTGTAAACAATTTAATATCGCATCTTTATAAAGATACATATCTGTAAGCCATGGACATCACACACAGACACAAAATTAATAAGTATCTGTATACCAACAAATGGACATGTCCACAGGCAGTTTGTGAACCAAGCTATAGTGTTCACCAAACAGGGCTAGTTTTTGTTCGTTTGTTTGTTTGCTTGTTTGTTTGCTTTGTTGCTGGTGTTGTTTTGGGAGGGTTTAGGGGCTGCTTGTTTGTTTGTTTTGTTTTTAATTTTTTTAGGGGGGGGGGGGGTATTCCTTATCTAGACCTCGAGGTTCACCAATGGTGAGGTTTGGGCCTATGTGACCTGGTAGGTAGCCGCATTCCGACTTCTGGGATGGTAGTATCTAGTTATGCAGCATGGTGGGCTGCCCCTTGGCAGAAGACGTGGCAATGTGTCACCGAGAGAAAGCGAGGCGTGGAAAACAGAAGACTGTCTGTAAGCCAGTGGAGATGTTGTACACCGAAAACAAGAAAGGAGTCTGAATCATGGCAGCTTACACGATCACAGGATCCACAATGCCAGCAAGTCAAGGAATGTCAGTGTTCGGTGGGCTACAGAAACGTGAATATACCCAGCATGCATCCTATGCAAAAAGTGAGCTGTTCTGAAGTCGGATCATATGGGCTGAGGCCAGCGGGCAGACCTCCTGCTGCAGTCACCGGCACAGGAGAGAAGGAAGACCAGGCACTGCACTGCACTGCACTGCACTGCACAGCCCGTGAAGCAACAGAGAGCGGAGGAAAGGGGATCGGTAGAAAAGGGTGGCTGCCACGTGAAGTAGTACACGTTGATACACATGGGGTTTATGAGCGAGTGCCATCTGTGAGTATGAGTACTTTTTCGTCCTTTGATATGTCTTGATGATATTGGTTCCACTACTTTTGCCTTTTATAATTTGATTGATGATGTTCATGTTTGTTTGTTATGGAACATAGGAGCAGTACGTGTTTCTGCATGAGGTGGTTGCGGAGCTGGTTCGGCGTAAAACTGAAGTTGATCGTTACGATGAGCCCATCTACTGCAATGAGCCCGTCTACGCCAACCTGGCTTTTGGTTAGTGAGGGCTCTCCCTCTCTCTCTCTCTCTCTCTCTCTTACTATCTCTCTCTCTCTCTCTCTCTCTCTCTCTCTCTTTCTCTCTCTCTCTCTCTCTCTCTCTCTCTCTCGCTCTCTCGCTCTCTCTCTCTCCTCTCTCTCTCTCTCTCTCTCTCTCTCTCTCTCTCTCTCTCTCGCTCTCTCTTTCTCTCTCTCCCTCTCTCTCACTCTCTCTCTCTCTCTCTCTCTCGCTCTCTCTTTCTCTCTCTCTCTCTCTCTCTCTCTCTCTCTCTCTCTCTCTCTCTCTCTCTCTCTCTCTCCTCTCATCTCTCTCTCTCTCTCTCTCTTTCTCACTCACTAAGATTTTGGTTTAAATTATTACATATGGATTCTGAAAGATTACCACACAAAGCTTATTGTATGTTGTTAGAATTAGATAAAAAGGGCAAACAATGCTGGGTCTCTAAAATCAGGGAAATATTCTGCATAACTGGGTTTAATATCGTTTGGTTAAACCAAGGAGTAGGAGACATAAAAATGTTCTTACGTGTCTTTAAACAAAGACTTGTAGATTGGTTTACCCAGGAATGGACTGGCACCATCAGAGATCGCAGTAGATATGATAGTTACAGAAACTTTAAGATTGTTTTTGAAAGAGAGAAGTATATTAGTGAAATGGATACATATTGCTTTCGAGTTGCAGTTACTCAAGTACGAGTGAATGCGCTACCACTTAACAATAATACACATCGCTATAGTAGTTCAAATGAAGATAAGCAGTGCCCTGTTTGTAAAGACCAAATAGAGAATGAAGAACACTTTTTATTTAATTGCCCTGTCTATGAAGATTTGAGACACAAGTTTCTTAAAGATGCGAAGAGACTTCCTTTGCACGTGCTACTCAAAGCTACAATATCTACTGATAGACATAATTTATCACGATTTATTTTTCATGCAACCAACAGAAGAAGTAAGATAACTGTATAGAAATGGATCCTTATATTGATGAAAACTACATTCAAAACATTTGTCGATTATGACGAACGTGAATTGATTTGTGATGAATATTCAAGAAATGGGTGATGTAATTTCTTTATTATTGCTGATATATCATTTCATATTTATATACATTGATAGTAATGTGTTTATAACACTCATGTCATATGTTCACTCCACACACCCGTCATTCCTTTGTATTGTGGCCTAAGGCCGATGTACAGTAAAAGTCTGAAGTCTGAAGTCTCTCACTCTCTCACTCACACACACACTCTCTCTCTCTCTCTCTCTCTCTCTCTCTCTCTCTCTCTCTCTCTCTCTCTCTTCTCTCTCTCCTCTCTCTCTCTCTCGCTCTCTCTCTCTCTCTCGCTCCTCTCTTCTCTCTCTCCCTCTCTCTCACTCTCTCCCTCTCTCATTCACTCCCTCTACTCTCCCTCTCTCTCACTCTCCCTCTCTCTCACTCTCCCTCACTCTCCTCTCTCTCACTCCTTCTCACTCACTCTCTCTCTCATCACTCTCTCACTCACCACTCTCTCCTCTCTCACTCTCCCTCCTCTCACTCTCCCTCTCTCCACTCTCCCTCACTCTCCCTCTCTCTCCCTCTCCCTCACTCTCCCTCTCTCTCACTCTCTTTCTCTCACTCACTCTCTCTCTCTCACTCTCTCTCTCTCTCTCTCTCTCTCTCTCCTCCCCTCTCTCTCTCTCTCCTCTCTCTCTCTCTCTGCTGTTTAACGCCAAATTTCAAGCTTATATTTATAATATATGAATACGTCATGTACTTCAAAACTTGCTCAGTTGTTTCCCTTTTCGCTGTTTCCAAAGCGTTTGCAGGTTGTGTCCCCTCTTGGCTGCGTGACAGTCAACTCTGCTGCCAAGACAAGTGCCCCCACCCCCACCCCCCGTGTGTGTGTGTGTGTGTGTGTGTGTGTGTGTGTGTGGTACGTGCGTGTGTGTGTGTCAAGTCAAAGTCAAACTTTTATTTTCAGATGGTACATTGAATAAGCAGTGCATTTGCTTTTTTTCATCAAGCGATCTATCTAATGAAAAAAAAAGAAACAAAATAATATAAACCATATGCAGACATAGAATAAAAAACCTAATCAATGATAAACCATACAAATCAAACACGAGAAGACAATAACAAATGCATACATGGAATTGAAAACAAAACAAAAAACCCTGAACAATATGAAACAATACAATTCAAATAATTAAAAAATCTTGAAACAGTATCCACCGTAATACAAACAGACAACCAAAAAAGATAAACCAAACCAAAACAAAGAAGACAAAACAAAATAAAAAAGACACACCAACTGCTTCCCTCCCCCCTCACACACATACACACAAAATCCTTCAGGATTGTGTGTGTGTGTGTGTGTATGTGTAAAGGGGGTGCGGTAGAAACCAGTCAAAACAGTATAAAAACGGTTAAGCATTTGGTGCAAAAACTTGGTAAAATCTTAAATATGTTGCTTCAAGGAATGCTCAGAAAGTTACGAAAATAGAGAGACAGACAGACAGACAGACAGAAACAGAGAGAGAGACAGACAGAACAGAAACAGAGAGACAGAGACAGAAGAGAGAGAGAGAGACAAACAGAGACAGAAAGAGAGACAGACATAAAGACAGACAGACAGAGAGAGAGAGAGACAGATAGACAGACAGAAACAGAGAAACAGATAGACAGACAGACAGACAGTATCAGAGAGAGAGATAGACACAGACAGACAGAGACAGAAAGAGAGACAGAGACAGAAGAAAGAAGCTTGAACCCCTTCTGCTGTCTTTCTAAGAGCAAGAAGAAAGCAGTTTAATTAATTATTTCAGAGCAAAGAGGGAAAAGTTTTAACCCTTTACTGTTATGTCATCTGTTCCACAGCAAGAAGCCAGTAGCTTTAACCCATTCTGTTATCCTGTTTTATAACAAGAAAGGAGAAGCTTTAACCCCTTCTGTTATCCTGTTTTATAACAAGAGAGGAGAAGCTTTAACCCCTTCTGTTATCCTGTTTTATAACAAGAAAGGAGAAGCTTTAACCCCTTCTGTTATTCTGTTTTATAAGAAGAAAGGAGAAACTTTAACCCTTTTCGCTACATCTTTAAGAGCAAACAAAAAGAGAAGCTTTAACCCCTTCTGTTCTCCTTCAGAGTGAGAAAAAGCTACCTGTTTCTTTCATAACAAAAGAGAAGCTTTAAACCCTTCTGTCATCTCTTCAGAACACACATAAAAAAAGAAGCTTTAACCCTTCTGTTATCTTTTTCAGCATAACAAAAGAAGCTTTAACCCTTTCTGTCATCTCTTTCAAAGCAAAAAGAAAGAACTTACGTTCTGTACCTCAGAGCGAAAGAAGCTTTAACCCTTTCTGTTATCTCTTTCAGAGCACAAATAAAGAAGCTTTAACCCTTTCTGTTATCTCTTTCAGAGCAAAAAGAAAGAAGCTTTAACCCTTTCTGTCATCTCTTTCAGAGCACAAAGAAAGAAGCTTTAACCCTTTCTGTCATCTCCTCCTCCAGAGCAAGACAGCGACTCTCCCAGCAGCAGCTCTGTCACCCAAAGCAAAGAAAGCAGCAACAGCAGCAGCAACAACAACGACAACAACACACAGCAACAGCAACAACGACAGCAGTGACAAGGAAAGCAACCCACCACCCTCCTCCATCTTCAAAGGCACCCCCTCTCGCCCCTCACGTTCACGAGCCAGCGTCATCAGTGCCCTGACCTCACGAATGTAGATGACGTAAAAGACTGCTTTGACGTCACGACATGACATACCAAAGCGCCAGTGCCTACAAGCCTAAAACAATAGAACTGTTTTTCCAAGGTTTTGAGAAATTCCCAAGACTCTATTTTCTTTTCTAAACGTGTCAAATACCAGATACATACATATATATATATATATATATATATATATATATATATATAATATATATATATATATATATATATATATACATATATATGATGAATCAGGATGTGAAGCATTATCGTTGTTTCTAGTTACAGGATCCAGCAGAACATAAATGGGATTATCTGGGAGACTTTGAACAAGGGAGTTACTGTGTTTTACCACGCGGGGTAGACCGCATGTGGGACAACTCCGGAGACAGCAGAATGCAAATGTGGCAAGTCTCCTTCCGGTGTGTGGAGGAGTACAGTTCTGGTAGTACTCGGCTTTTGATGTCCAGCCTTGTCCGCACTGTGGCTACACGGTCTTCCTGTGCCTTCTTGGTCGGTTTGTGTGTGTGTGTGTGGGCGGGTAGGGAGTTGTTGTTGTTGTTGTTTTTTAAAGAGACAAGTGATGAGATTGCTGTATGACACATATCAAAACTAGGAAGAAAGGGAACACAGGGGCAGTAGTGTTAGGAAGAGTTGTTGTTACGCATTGTAATCATGTGGCAATGATAAGAGTGATGGTTGTACTGTTGGATGCTGAGCCACCGTTTGTGAATGAGGCTGTAGTTCCCAACCTGGGATTTTATGTTCTGTGAATGAAGTCAGTGTGTTGTGTGTGTGTGTGTGTGTGTGTGTGTGGTGTGTGTGTGTGTGTGGGTGGGGGGGGATGCGTGGTGTGTGTCCGTCTGTGTGTGTGCTTGCGCGTGTGTGTGTGTGGTGTGTGTGTGTGTGTGTGTGTGTGTGTGTGTGTGTGTGTGTGTGGTGTGCGCGCGTATTCATTCACAATATTTGGACTCACTCCTAATATCAACAAGCCTTAATTAGTAGCATAACGTGTTTACATCGTGGTGTGTGTGTGGTGTGAGAGAGAGAGAGAGAGAGAGAGAGAGAGAGAAGGCCATGATTATTTTGTTGTTATTGTTTATGCGATGTTGTGTCATATGTGTGTTTTCTTTAAGTGGGTTTTTTTGGTAAATTAAGTCATTCATATTTTTTTCTCTATTGACGTTGTCTTTTATTTTTATTTTTTTTATTCTTTCATATCGAGGATAATGGAATAAGCACTTATATGCTTTTTTACATCCAGTCCCCGTGTGTATGCGGTTTTGTAAATTCTGTCATCTGTTTCCACCGGCACACAATGGCCTACTCTTCCGAAAGGTGGAACAGGATTTAACGTGTGCGCAAGATGTTCTGCGTGCGTTCGCACACGGGGTTGTGTGTGTGTGTGTGTGTGTGTGTGTGTGTGTGTGTGTGTGTGTGTGTGTGTGTGTGTGTTTAATTTGAATATGGCATCATGTTATCTGTGTATTTTTTCAAATACATGTTATGTGAATTGCGTGATACAAGATGTGGAGGGAGGGAGGGAGGGTGTGTTCTTTGTGTCATTGTGTAGATGGCTTTACCTTGCCTGCAGTTGATGTATGGAAGGTGTCCTTTGTGTGTGTAAATGCTTTAAGGATAAATCTGTGTTTTGTTTGCTTTACAAGATTCACTGCTGGGGAAAATCCACACATTATTGATCAGTTTGTCACTTGACATAATATACATGCTGAATCATCCAGTAGCATGTATATTTGACGTTTGTAAAAGTGCAATCACACGTGACCGTTTGACACAAGAGTGTCTATGTGCCTATGCTGTGCTGTTGTTTTATCAACGCAACACCTTTCACCTCCTCTCCGTTGTTGCCTTTGTGAGCATTCGTTTGTTTGCTTTTTTCTGTATTTCTAGTGCGTGTGAGTCATTGGTGGGGTGTAGATGAGTGGGAAATGCCATAAATGTTGAACACACATGTGCGTTGATATTCATGTGTGTTACTGATATTCATGAGCTTGTGTCGCCTGTGTAAATCCAACACGCATAACCGTGCAATAAACTGTGCCTATTTGACACACAAGAGTGTGCCTCCATCTTTGTATCTTGTTTCTTTATTACGATGTTGTTCTCTTCTTCCAGTCCGTGTTTATGTGTATCCATTTGTTTCCATGTGATTATGTCCTGCCACCTCCATGGTACAGTACCTGGCGTAAGACTTGCTTTGTGTGTGTGTGTGTGTGTGTGTGTGTTGTGTGTGTGTGTGTGTGTGTGTGTGTGTGTGTGTGTGTGTGTGTGTGGAAATGCTTTGATCTGTTGTTTAATGTAAGATTAATTAGATCTGCACACTCTTCTTCTTCTTTGCATTCTTCTTCTTTGTATTCTTCTTCTCCTTTGCATTCTCCTTTGCATTCTTCTTCTTTGCATTCTTCTTTTTCTTCCTCCTCTTCTTCTTTGCATTGTTCTTCTTTGCATTCCTCTTCTTCTTTGCATTGTTCTTCTTTGCATTCTCTTCTTTGCATCTTCGTCTTCCTCCTCTTCTTTGCATTCTTCTTCTTTGCAATTACATGTTTTGTATTGTATCGTTTGTGCATTGTTGTATATTGTATTGTAATTGTATGTATGTTTGTAATTGTATATTGTTTGTATGTATATGTATTGTGTATTGTATTGTATGTGTATTGTATTGTAGTTGTATTGTATTGTTATGTTGTATTGTATTGTATTGTGTATTGTATTGTATATTGTATTGTATATTGTATTGTATTGTATTGTGTATTGTATTGTATATTGTATTGTATTGTAGTATTGTATTGTATTGTATACTTGCTTTCAGACATAGATTCTTCTACGTGAAATTTGGGCTGGTCTCCCCTGGGAGAGCACATCGTCATAAGAGCAGCGCCACCCGTTTAAAAGCAATAGTATACCTATTTGTTTACCGATCAAAGTGGCTTTTTTCTATAGAATTTTGCCCGACACAACTGTCTTGTTACCGCAAGATTGAATCTTGAATCTTGACAACCGGACTGTAGGTTATCGCCCCTTCCGTGGGACTTGCCCTCATGCCCCACTCAGGTCTAGTTTCTGCTGATGACACACGAGTGTGCTGCAGTCTGTGTACTGATTTGACTTACGTACGTTTGCAGTTACGTTTGCTCCTGTGTGTTTTAACATACACGAACGTATAATCAAACGTGTGTGTGTGTGTGTTCGATTTCATTTTAAGTCTCTTCACAAACTGTGATATTAGACGGACAAGCAGGAAGTGTGTGTGTGTTGGTGGGGGGGGGGGGGGGGGGGGGGGTTCAGAGAAAAAGTCTGGATCAGGATTTGGGGGTGGAGGCACATTTACTTTGAATACCGGTGGACAAGTAAATGGAAATCAAATGACTGACCTACAATGAAAGCTAGACATGCAATTGGTGATGGGGGGGTGGGGGGGGGGTTGCGTGTGTGTGTGTGCGTGTGTGTGCCTGGCAGCACAATAGTGCAGGCATGTAGTTGTGGCTGACAGTATCTTCATAAAATTCAACAAAAGTGTGCTAAACTGTAACCAGAGTCAAGTAAAACATTCATCAATAATGTTAATAATAATAATGTAGGAATTTATATAGCGCTGAATCTTGTAAAGCAACAAATCAAAGCGCTCAGATGACTTTTTTTTTAATTTATGCTTGTGTATGCGTTTTTTAAAATTTTGTCATCTGTTCCCACCGGCACACAATGGCCTACTCTTTCGAACAGCGGAACAGGATTTAACTGTGCGCAAGATGTTCTCCCATGCGTTCGAAACACGGGCCTCGTTTAAACTCATCCGAAAGCACAACAGCGACAACATGACTGAACAATACCTGTGGGGGACTTAACAACAAGCCTGGAGAACCATCGTCCTGACGCGAACACAAACAGAAACACGCCCAGATGCCCCTATGCCTGGAGAGGATAAACTCCGGGGGGAGCACAACTTGTCACAGAACAAGTGAAATTCAGTGCATGGACAAATGATCCATGAGTTGGGGGGAGAGGGAAGAGTGTTGAGGAGGAGGAAGAGTGGTTGAGGGAGAAGGAGGACGAATTTTGAGAGGAGAAGGAGGAATGAGTTGTTGAGGAGAGAGGAAAGAGGTTGAAGACGAAGGAGGAAGAATTTTGAGGGGGATGAAGAAGGAGGAAGAAATTTTAGGGGAGAAGAAGGAGGAAGAATTTTAGGGGAGAAGTGTGAGAAGTTTGTGAGGGGGGGTTTGGGGGGAGGAAGAATTTTGAGCGGGGAAGGAGAGAGTGTGAGAGAGGAGGAAGAATTTTGAGGGGAGAAGGGAGGATAGAGTTTTGAGGGGGAGAAGGAGGAAAATTTGGGAGGAGAAGTCTGGGGGGGGAATAAGAGTGGAGGGGGAGGAGGAATAGATGCTGAGGGGGGAGAGGAGGATATGAGTGCTGGGGAGGAGAGGGAGGAATAGAGTGTGAGGAGGAGGAAGGGGTAGGAATAAAGTGTTGAGGGGGGAGAGGAATAAGAGTGCTGAGGGGGAGAAGGAGGAGGAATAAGAAGTGCTGAGGGGGAAGAGGAGGAGGATTAAGAGTGTGAGGGAGAAGGAGGAGAATAAGGATGTTGAGGGGGAGGAGAGGAATAAGTTTTGAGGGGAGGTAGGAGGGAAATTAAGGGATGAGTGAGGGGAGGGAGGGAGAATAATAGAGTGCTGAGGGGAGAGAGGAGGAATAGAGTGTTAGGGGGGGGGGGGGGAATAGATGTGAAGGGGGAGAAGGAGAGGAATAGAGGTTGAGGGGGAAGGAGGAGGAATAGGAGTGTTGAAGGGGAGAAGGAGGAGGAATAGGAGTGTTGAGGGAGGGGAGGAATAGGGGGTGATGGTTGAGGGTGAGAAGGAGGAGAATAGGAGTGTTGAAGGGGAGAAGGGGAGGAATAGGAGGTGAGAGGAGGAGGGAAGGAGGTGTTGAGGGAGGAGAGGAGGAATAGGAGTGTTGAGGGAGAGGGAGGAGGAATAGAGTGTTTGAAGGGGAGAAGGAGGAGGAATAGAGTGTTGAAGGGGAGAAGGAGGGGAATAGGAGTGTTGAGGAGGAGAGGAATAGGAGTGTTGAAAAAGGTGGGGGGGGGAGGAATAGGGTGTTGAGGGGGGGAGGAGGAATGGAGTGTTGGGGGGAGAAGGAGGAGGAATAAGGAGGTTGGGGGGAGAAGGAGGAGGAATAGGAGTGTTGAGGGGGGGAGGAGGAATAGGAGTGTTGAGGGGGGAGGAGGAATAGGAGTGTTGAGGGGGAGAAGGAGGAGGAATGAGTGTTGAGGGGAGAGGAAAAAAAGGGGGGGGAGGTGTTGGAAGGGGAGAAGGAGGAGGAATAAGAGTTTTTGAGGGGGAGGAGGAATAAGAGTGTTGGGGGGGAGGGGGAAAATAGAGTGTTGAGGGGAGGAGGAATAGGAGTGTTGAGGGGGAGAAGGAGGAGGAATAAGAGTGTTGAGGGGAGAAGGAGGAGGAATAAGAGTGCTGAGGGGGAGGTGACTGGCTGCTGCAGCCTGTGCTGAACACAGCAGCATCTCTAAGGCAGCCGACACCTGGCGGCAGAGAACGGCAGTCCTTCTGCAGTCCACAAGACTGCCGTCGTTTTGACCAGCAGCCAGTCAAAAAGATCAGTCGCTATGAAATGGAGGAATGACTCAGTCAACCAAGCAATGCATGATTTTCAGATCACGCTAATTAAAATGTTCACACTGGCAAGCATTGTTGGCAGAGCACAAGTCAGTGGATGGAATGTCTGCTGTACTGGGGGGGGGGGGGGGGGGGTCGACAGCAGAGTAAACGGCTTCTGGCCGTAACAGGTCTGAATCTGTACCTGAATCAATCAGTGAAGCATCTTAACACGAATGTAATGGATCGGATAGTTGTGTACTACGCAGACCGTGAATGATAAATCAACTAAGTACATAATACACCGAATATGCATGAATCAGTTGTTGAATTTATAATAAACAGATTGTAAATTAATCATTTGAATGTCGAATAGAAAAACGCGTACTAGTGAAGTATACAACAAATTGAACGTGAATCAGGTTAATGAGCAGAATGTGAGTAAACCAGACAACTATCGGGTAAATAGAAAGCAAATGGATCTGCGAATATCAAATAACCAGAACGTAAATACATCAGGTAATAACTAAGGAAAGGAACGGACACGAAGCAGTTACTATATGTGGTAAGCAAAACGTGAATGAGTCAGTTGTGTATCCAGTAAACAAAGCGTAAAAGAGTCAGATATAATTATTATGATGATTACAGCGCGATTCGGTCAGTTCACTAGATTCATCGACTAAACAGAATGTGAGTCAGTCAGTTCAACATCTAATAAACAGTAGGCCAATCAATGAGGTAGTATCTAAGAGTGGTAGCGTCAATCACTGAGGTAGTATCTAAGAGGTAGCGTCAATCACTGAGGTAGTATCTAAGAGGTAGCGTCAATCACTGAGGTATCTAAGAGGTAGCGTCAATCACTGAGGTAGTATCTAAGAGGTAGCGTCAATCACTGAGGTAGTATCTAAGAGGTAGCGTCAATCACTGAGGTAGTATCTAAGAGGTAGCGTCAATCACTGAGGTAGTATCTAAGAGGTAGCGTCAATCAATGAGTTACTATTCAATAAACGGGGGCTTTACAAATCCGTTAACTGACCCATTCACGTTTCGTTTAAAATTTATTCAACTGGTTTATCTGTGTTCTGTTTGTATAAACATTAATATAACAGAACGTAAACGAATCAGTGAAGTATTCATCACATTGACAGTGAACATTTAAAGTTAAGTATCTAATTGGGGACAGGATAGCTCAGTAGTCGAGCACTCGCTTTTCCCCAGCCAAGTTAAGCAGCCTCGAGCGTGGTTACCAGTTGGATGGGTGACCGTTTGCGCGCTTTGGCTTCAGTACAGTCCCCCTGTTCACCCAGCTGTAAATGGGTACCTGCCCTCTTTAGGGTCATGGAAGGTAAAGCAGTGAGGGAGAGGAGATGGGCGCCGCCCTCAATATGCTGGCCCTAGAGAAGTGAGGTCTCTGACACCTCGCTCCCCTACGACCTTATAGGTTATGGGACTCCTTTACCTTTACCTTTTTTTTTTTTTATCTAATGAATACAACCATGAATAAGTCAGTGAAAAAGCCAGGCCATTGAGCTAAAAAATGTTTAGTTGAATATCTGATCAACAGAATGTGAATGTATCAGTTAACGACTTCACGGAGAAAACGTGACACAGTCAGTCAAGAACGTAAAAGAGTCAAGTAAATATCCAGAAAGCCAGTCATGAATGAATAAGTTAACATTTGAATAATAAAAAAGATAGTGAATGAATAAGCTAACATCCACATAAACAGAATGTGAACAACATAAAATAAACCGAGTGAGATCGAGCCAGTTAGGTATCTAATCAGCAGAACATGCATAAGTCATCAAATACCTCGTGAACAGAACATATTCCCTTCTCTGGAAGAGTAGGCCATTGCGTGCCAGTGGGAACGAATGACAAAATTTACAAAACTCCATACACACATGAACTGGGTGTAAAATGAAAAGACACACGAATGCTTATTCAATCATTCTAGAAATACAAACTCTTTAAAAAGTGTGGCATGATTGTTTAACAGCGGAAATAACCAAAAGCATAGCAAAGGCTGTACCAGGCACAGTCAGCCCACACAAGCAAATAGTCCCCCACCCCACCCCCATCAGATAAAGCACCCCCACCCTTCCCC
Organism: Rapana venosa; assembly: GCA_028751875.1. Lineage (NCBI taxonomy): Eukaryota > Metazoa > Mollusca > Gastropoda > Neogastropoda > Muricidae > Rapana > Rapana venosa. Next base: position 67,498,279 of record CM054145.1, read on the forward strand.
CAGTACGTGGAGGGAGGAAAATGGGGTCAGCAAGCCATCAAACCTGTACAAATAGCCTTCCCTCCTTCCTTCCTTCCTTCCTTTACATCAAACCTGTACAAATAGCCTTCCCTCCTTCCTTCCTTCCTTCCTTGCTTTACATCAAACCTGTACAAATAGCCGTCCTCCCTCCCTCCCTCCCTTCACATCAAAAGCCCCCTGCCCAAACACATTCACCACCTTGGTGTTCACGCCCCCGTGGCCACTTCTTCAGTCAACCGTGTGGCGGTTTTCCATCCTGTTCAAACCTGTTACTTCCCCTCCTGGGGTGTTGGGCACCTGTCCGTATAACACCTATAAATAGCATCCCCCCCTTCTGGACATTCTGTGATAGGAATGGCCTCTGTCCTATCCCTCTCTTACTGTCTGCCTTGTTCCTTTTCTTCCTGTCACCACCTCCTTCTCGTCTGTTTTCTGCCTCCTTGGTCCATTCTCCTGCAGTTTTTCCAGAAAGACTTTAAAAAATAACTTCTCTGCCCCACACCGAAGTCGGATGCACTGGGCCTGACCTGTCCAGCGCTTAACGCAGTGACACGCATTTCCGCTCATTATGGAGGATAGATGCTGCTGTCTGGGCGTTGGACACAGAACCTTTTTCTGGCTTTTCCGTTTTTGTTGTCTTTTTAACGGTTTTTCTTCAGTTTACCCAAGGTGCCACACAAGGCGTGCGGAAAATGTCGTACAGGCTTCAGGTGGAGAAATCCTCTCAGCAGACAGGTGTGTGACCGTCAGCAGAATCGAATATGCTGGTAAAGCCTTGGGTGCAGGCTGGCTTTTGTTGAGTATTGGCTATCCACACACACTCATACCTTGATACTGTTGTTGATGTTGGTGGTGGTGACGGGGTTGCAGGTGTGTTGTAGTTGTTGTTGCTGCTGCTGCTGCTGCTGTTGCGCGTTCCGCCGTTTAACATACTAGGGGTCACCCAGAATTTAATGTGTACTCTGACTCACTTCAACATGGCAATCCCCATGAGATGGTGAACACACACTGGAAGATAAGTATACATGTGTGTGACTACAAATACTTACCTCGGCAATTAGGCAGCCATACTCTGACTTCAGAGGATTTTATCTCCTCTATTTATTTATTTATTTAATTATACCACTCTGTCACGGCAGATTGCTCTGCGTGAAATTCGGGCTCCTCTCCCCGTGGAGAGCTCGTCGCCACAAGAGCAGCGCCACCCATTTTTTCTCCTTTTTTCTGTCTGCAACTATATTTGTTTCCCTATCAGAGTGGCTTTTTCCTACACAATTTTGCCAGAAACAACTCTCTTGTTACCGTGGGTTCTTTTACGTGCGTTAAATAATTTTGTGTAACACACGGGACCTCGGTTTATCGTCTTATCCGAAGGACTAGCACCCAGACCACCATTCATGGTCTAATGGATGGGGGGAAGTTTCGCTTCCAAGCGGGATGCTTGTTGTTATGCTATGGGTTTATCGTGGCTGCTGAAGACACTCTCAAAGTAACAGAACAGTAGAACTGACATGCTGATACAGACACTTGCCACTTCACTGACAGCAATAACTGAGACAGCTTTAGACCTAGGCTGTAGTACGCTGTTGTGAGTTACAGGAATTACCTTGACTACACATGGTGTAGTGAGCCCACAACGCGCACAACACACACACACACACACCACCACACCCCACACAACACACACACACACACACACACACACCACCACCACCACACCACCACCACCACCACCACCAGGTGGACAAAAAACAGGAACAGTCTTAGGTTCAATTCCACCCCAACACACACACACTCTCTCTATGTGTCTGTCTGTCTGTCTGACTGTCTGTCTGTCTGTCTGTCTGTCTCTCTCTCTCTCTCTCTCTCTCCTCTCTCTCTCTCTCTCTCTCTCTCTCTCTCTCTCTCTCTCTCTCTCTCTCTTCTCTCTTCTTCTTCTTCTTCTTCTTCTTCTTCTTCTTCTTCCTTATCTTCACCATTCTTGTACACATTAATACATTCCTCACAAAACTAACTTTAATAGATGTAATCAAGACACAATTCATGGCCCTCCAAGGATGGCTTACGAATTTGCTACCTAAATATAAACCATGCAGTCAATAAAATCGAAAATAGAACAATACTCATCACAAACCAAGGCAAACCATTTCATATACTAGGTCTTTCCGAGTCAAGACTTACAGAACACATAACCAACACTGACATTTCCATTCCAGGATATAAAATCACGCGAAAAGATCCGCAAAAGCCCAAAGAAACAGGTATCTTAATCTATATTAGTGAGTCTGTAACGTTCAAACGTCTTTTCCATCTTGAACGTTATGAAGTAGAAACCATCTGGATCGAAGTAGCTATAAAAGGTGCAGCGCCTATTATAATGGGGTTCTGCTACAGAAATCCAACAGAACGAAAAAATTGGATAGACAAGTTTGACTCCATGATGAACGTAGTCCTATTAGAATCTAGGGGAATTATCTTACTAGGTGATTTTAATATTGACCTAGCAAAAGTAAACAACCAATGGACCCAAGTTATTAACTCATTCAATCTTCACCAATTAGTAACTTCACCCACAAGAGTCACATCAAATTCTAACACAATCATTGATCACATCTATGTATCAGACCCCAAAAACATCATAGAAACGTGTGTCCCTGTACACAACTGTAGCGACTACTACCCAGTCTGTACCACATGGTCAAAAAAGAAACAAAAATTCCTAAACCTGGCCATAAAACTATAACCTATCGTTCTTTTGCAAAATTTAATGAGCAGCTTTTCTTACTAGTGTTAAGCAGTTTCATGCTCTCGGAAACATTCAATATTACTGATCCAGACCTGGACATTAAGTTCTGGATAAAAGTTTTTACTGACAGCTATAACAAACATGCCCCATTAAAAACCATAAGATCAAACATGTCCGCAAACCACCTTGGTTTACAAAGGAACTAGAAGAAGCATGTTATCTTAGAGATTTCTTAAAAGAACATAAATATTATGAGGAGGCAAAAAAATTAAGAAATGCCATAAACTCGCAAAAACGGCGAGAGAAAAGGAAATATTTCCAAGATTATTTTACCCAAACAAAATCAAAGACTTTTGGAAAAGAAAACAATCAAAATAAAAATTTAAAAATTTGTTTTCCAAATCAAAGAAATTTAAAAGATATTTATGCAAAAAAACTAAAAAAATCACTTCATTAAATTTTTCACTAATTAAGAAAAATTAAGTCCAATGCTCAATGAACAAAAAAATTTCAAGAAAGCGATTCCATCAAAACTCCACATCCCTTTAAAGCTGTTTTGAGGTCTACAATTACCTGACCCCCCCAAAAAATAAAGTACCGGGTCTTGAGGAAAGTGGCAGAATACGAAACCCCAGCTAGTTTTACGACACCTGACCCCTCCCTTAAAATTTTTTTTTCATAAGAATTTTCCCCCAATCCTTAAAAACTGTTGGGTGTTTCCGATCCAAAAACTGGGGGAACTTTGACCCCCCAAAATTTATAGGCCTCTTCTATTTCCCTTTAAAACCCCCTTGAAAAACATAGAATAAACACATAGTCCCCCAAATGTTTAAAATTATTCCCCCAAATCATTGGGGTTTTAAAAAAAATCACCTTGCCATAGGGCATTGATATCTTGTAGACTTGGCTGTAAAAATTTTCAAATAACATTTGTGGGTTTTATTTGTAGATTTAAAAAAAGATGTGATAAAATGACCGCAGCTTCTCTTTAAAAAGTAGACTTTATAATTCTTCAAAACCCTTAAATTCCCTTTTGCTTCTTATTTTTAAAAACGGGCAACAATTTTTCTGTACGCCCACATCCAATTAAAAACCCTTCTTATGGGTAAAAAAGGGATCCATTAGGCCAATTTTTTTTTATTATAAAAAATGCCCTTTCCTTCCCCATACAATCAAAGCGAATTTTTTTTGTGACGACCAACCATACTACAAGCCATACTGACATTAATCCCTTGAAAAAGACCATGCAAAATAGCATGGATGATCTTGTCAAAAAGGATGAACTAAATCACAGGGGTTTTAAAAGAGGTAAAGGAAAGGAGCCCTAATTAAGGGGTTTTGGGGGAGGAGGGTTTCGAGACCTCCCACCCTAGGGCCGCATTGAGGGGGCCCCCATCCCCTCCCCCTCCCCGTTTCCCTTCCCCGCCCCTAAAGGGGCAGGTACCTTTCGGGGGGGGTGAACTGGGGAACTGACTGAACCCAAAGGGCGCGAAAACGGTCCCCCATCCAACTGGTAATGTTTTAACACCCCAAAAACAAAATGCATGTTTATAAAACCGAAAAAAGCGACAAAATCACTCAAAATTTTTCTCAATAATTGAAAAGGAAAAATGAACCACCTCCCCCAAAAAAAAGTTCTAAAAAGTAACAATTGAAAATCTACTATACCTCACATACCCCCTTGTGCAAATACATGTTAAAAGAGATACCAATTGACAAAGTCAAACTTTTTCTTGTTTTCATTCAAGAAAATATTCTTTCAAGCTTATATACAATCCTCAATAGTTTATGCTTAAACCCCTTGGGATTTTTAGTGAACAATAAAACCCTTAAAAAGTTGTAAAAACATGCTTTTCAACTGGTTTTTGAAAAAGACTCTTTCTAGAAGTGGGGAAATATATTTAAAAATTTTTCCCTAACCAAAGACTAAGATTTAACAAAGGGTCATATGTTTAACATAAAGAAGGAAAATTTTCCCCATCCTTTTAAAAAACAATTTCCCATGAATCTTCCAGAATACTGAAAGCCTGTGTCCCTCCAAAATAGATTCAATTTAAATCTAGCTTTCTTTACTCAGACCCCGG
>CM054145.1:67508129-67510629 GCA_028751875.1 Rapana venosa
CTTGAGTTCTAGTTTGTGTTTGTTTGTTGTTGGTGTTGTTGTTGTTTTGCTTCTTAAATCACAAATAGCAGGGTTCGGATTTCAGCAATGCTGAAGGGATCTAGAGAGGGGATTTTTGCTATGATCGGCCAGGTCGGCTGAAGTGCAGACCCTGCCAGTGCCTCCTTCCTCTCTGTCTGTCTGACGCCTGCAGGAAATCACCTGTGGGTCTGACAGATTCTCTTTCTGCATTTCAGCTCAGTGGTTGTGGAAAGCAGCATACAACCGGGGCCTCAGCACCGCTCTGGATTCATGCAGATAATCAGCCGTCCCCGACATGAAAATGGGCTTCCTGCCCAATGTGGTATTATAGATAGCGCCTTCATCTTGCTCCGAACATTGCAGGAAAACTGAAAGCGACGCTGAAATCTGTGATCCCTTATTGGCTATAGAGGCCATCATCATCAGCGCCTCTTCCTTAATACTGCACCTTTCCTTCTTGAGAAAACTGACAACTGCTGGTTTGTAGACCTACTGTTCCTGCGTTAATTCACCCGACACACTCATGCAGGGGATTTGTCGACAAATAATAATAAGAAGAAGAAGAAGAAGAAGAAGAAGAAGAATGTATGGAATTTATATAGCGCTCAATCTTGTAAAGCAACAAATCAAAGCGCTCAGAAAACATGATTTCTTTAAAATCAAGGATAATGGAATAAGCACTCAGGTGCTTTATTTTTTACATCCAGTCCCCTTGTGTATGCGGTTTTGTAAATTTTTTCATCTGTTCCCACCGGCACACAATGGCCTACTCTTTCGAACAGCGGAACAGGATTTAACGTGTGCGCAAGATGTTCTGCATGCGTTGGCACACGGGGCCTCGGTTTATAGTCTCATCCGAAGGACAGTTCTGACCTATATGGATTACTCTGCACGCGACGACACCATGAAAAAATCGACACCATAATTCCATAATTTCGACAAAATTAGCAAATCGAAGCTGAGCTGTATGGTGATAAAAAGCAGTGAGAGGGAGAGGGGGGTGCGGAGCGATTAGATGGCTTCTGTATGTGTGTTTTCGTGTATATGTGTGTTTCTATAGAAACGATGTCTTGAAATTACCTTCTGAAGAATGAGAAAGGAATCAGTGTGTCTAGTTTCTTTCCTCTTGATGATTTCCCCAACATGCCGACAGCTCCCTAACGGCTGGCAGCGACTGACTGACTAATCGCCCTCATCTGCACAGTCCGGCCTGGCGGAAGCCACGAGAAATTGATCGCACATGAATAACAAATAACCGCCATCAATAATGCCTCTCGCATTCAGCAAGACGGCTGCAGAAAAAGAACAGAAAAAGATCTTGCAGCGTTTCCCCCCTCACCGATGGCAGAGCAAGCCATAGTACGTCACTGTAAAGGACAACGCGAACCCTGCTTGCCTGTTTCGGTTGTGACAACCAAACACGCAGAACACGTTGACCTCCTGACGTGTGCAGCGACTGACGAGTCAGCCAATCAAAACCCGCGAAGAAGTCCTGTCGTCTGCTTTCAGTAGGCATACCTTAAAAATAAAAGAGGTTTCCATTGTTTGGTACTGCTGGGAAGAAGTCAGTAATGTTTTACGTGAGTTGACTTTGTGCATTGTTTTTGGTGATTATCGTTTGTGGAGGAGATTGTTTAGCTGGAAGTGTGAGGGCTGGACTGAACTTTCAGCAGAAGTGCTGCAATCCTGGGTGAGCAAGAACAGTGGCATGCCATGTGGCTGTGGTGTGGTGTGGTGTGTGTGTGTGTGGATTTTCCTGGTGTCAGTCGCTGACTGTTGGCAGGTGACAGGTAGGTGTAGTGGATTGGAAGATAATTACATTGGCATACGGTAGGTAGCTCTCTCTCTCTCTTCCCTCTCTCTCTCTCTCTCTCTCTCTCTCTCTCTCTCTCTCTATCTCATTGTGAGACTGTATAAGTATTGGGTTATTATTATTAAGATGTATCCCTAACGGGCGGGGTCTGGATGTAAAAAAGCACATATGTGCTTATTCATTATCCTCGAAATAAAAGAATTTGTCATTGTCATTGTCATTGTCTCAATGACTGTATAGGTTTAGATTTCATCTTTTGTTTTGTTTCTTGTTTTTATTGTGTGAATATATGGGTATTGAGTTTATTTCATTATCATGACATATAATTTGAAACGAGTATAATCAAAAATGAGTGTTGATGGTGATCATGTACTGTTTTGGGAATTATAATTGGATATTATCTTTGAAATACACACACACTCTCTCTGTCTCTGTCTGTCTCTGTCTCTCTCTCTCTCTCTCTCTTCTCTCTCTCTCATCCTCTCTCTCCTCTCTCTCTCTCACCTTTTATCGTTTTGCTTATGGTTATGGTGTATCCTGATGAAGGATTCATATTTTATATTTTCAATACTTATTGGACTTGTCCTCTGTACTTAAGTCTTAATGAGTGCCCTATTTCAATATCTTATTGTTATGTGTGTAACATGTATATGTACCATTTGACAA
>CM054145.1:67513129-67538129 GCA_028751875.1 Rapana venosa
ACACACACACAAATACACACACACATATATATATACACTAATACATATATATATATATATTTATATATATATATATATATATATATATATATATATATTATATGTTGTATGTTGTGTGTGTTGTGTGTGTTGTGTGTGTAGTAGATAGTGTGATAGATAGATAAATAGATAGTATAGATAGATAGATAGATAGATAGATAGATTATGTGTTGTGTACACATACTAAACGAATTTTGCTATGTGTGTGTCCATGGGCGTGCGCACGCGCGTGTATGCACGCGTGCGTGCGTGTTTATGTATGTCTGTCTGTATGTATGCATGCATGCACGCATGTATGTGTGTATGTATGTATGATGTATGTATGTGTATGTATGTATGTATGTATGTATGTATGTATGTATGTATGTATGTATGTATGAGTGTATGTGTATGTATATGTGTGTGTGCGTGTGCGTGCGTGCGTTTGTATGTGTGTGATGATGGAAGAAAGCAAATGCATTTCTTATTCAGTGTACCATCGGGTAACAAAAGTTTGACTTTGACACACAGAGAGAAAGAGACAGAGAGACAGACAGATAGACAGACAGACAGACAGACAGAAAGATAGACGAAAAAGACAATACACGGACAGAGACAAACGAAACAAAAGACAGTCAGAGTTTGGGGCGGGGAGTGGGAGGAGAGTTCCTTCCGTATGTCTGTGTGTGTGTGTTGTGTGTGGGGGGGGGGGGGAGGGGCAGGAGCATGCTTTGACAGCGGGGTAACGCTCCAGCTGGTGTGGCTGGATGTGGGGGTGGGGGTGGGGGTTGGGGGTGGGGGTGGTGTACCCTGGGAACGACAGGAGAGCAGGCACAGCGGCCTGGCTGGCTGTCAGGCGTGGCCGGCACAGCCTACCTACCTACCTACCTACCTATCTACTTACCTACCTACCTATCTGCCTACCTACCTACCTACCTACCTACCTATCTACCTACCTACCTACCTACCCACCCACCTACCTACCTATCTACCTACCTACCTACCTATCTGCCTACCTACCTATCTACCTATCTACCTACCTACCTACCTTACTACCTATCTACCTACCTATCTACCTACCCACCCAACTACCTACCTATCTACCTACCTACCTTCCTATCTACCTACCTGCCTACCTACCTATCTACCTACCTACCTACCTATCTACCTACCTATCTACCTACCTATCTACCTACCTACCTATCTACCTACCTGCCTACTTACACCAGGCCAGGCCAGGCCAGGCTGACGGCGGCGCCCAGTGGACCAGAGGGGCAGAAGGGACAGCGGGCTGCAGGGCTTCCGCTCTCTGCACCGTCCGAAATCTGCACCGTCCGTGTTGACCGGCCATTGACCACACCAGCCATTGACCACACCAGCCATTGACCACACCAGCCATTGACCACACCAGCCATTGACCACACCAGCCAGGCTGAGGCATGGGCCGCGTGTCCAGATAACGCTTTAGCAAACCTACCACTGTAAGGGGCTATAAAACATATCTGTTTCTGTGGGACAGAGAGAGAGGAGAGGGAGAGAGAGACAGAGAGTATCTCTCTGTCTCTCTTTGTCTCTCTCTCTCTCTCTCTCTCTCTCTCTCTCTCTCTCTCTCTCTCTCTCTCTCTCTCTCTCTCTGTCTTTCTTTCTTTCAGTATTCCCCTTATACATGAAATGCTTTATTTGATATTCATGTTTGCTTATGTATTAGGTTTTGTCAATGCTGAGTTTACCGTTGTCCTAAATACATACAATATTGCTTTCCTTCCTCATGCGTAGGCCTATACCACCCGTTTGAAATAGTAGATGGTTTGCATAGCTCCTACTTTTTTATGTAACTCTTTCAGTTTTGTTGTGTGATTTTTGTGTTTTTTGGGGGGATGGTTGCTTTAATTGTTTCATGTTAGGCTCTTTTATAACATTATGATTAACAATAATGATAATAATAATAATGATAATAATAATATATGAAATTTATATAGCGCTGAATCTTGTAAAAACAAGCAAATCGAAGCGCTTGCACTCAAATCATTTACACGCATGCAACTCTCCTTAAACATAATAAACAATAGATTTCAAATCCATGCACGCGCACGCACGTACGCGCGCGCGCACACACACACCACACACCACAAAACACAACACACACACACACACACACACACACACACACACACACACACACAGCACAACCACACACAAAGGGTAATTTGTATTTTCAATGCATTTCCTTATCGATTTTTTCCTTTTTTTAAATTTTTTTTTATTTTTTATTTTACTGGTTTAATTTAATGGTAAACGATGCAATAATGTAGTGTCTTAGTATAATCATTAGGAAATTTGTTCTTAGATAGATGGCTTGATGAAAAAAAGCAAATGCATTGCTTATTCAATGTACCATCTGGAAATAAAATTTTGACTTGACTTGACTTGACTTGACACTCGCGAACACACTTAGGAGGTGAAGGATGCTGTTGAAGATTAGGGACAGATATGAGGGGAAAAGTCTCAGGTAGGAAATAAGTGTGTTTTGAGGCTGGATTTAAAGGTATCAAGTGAAGGCTTTTGGCGAAGTGAAAGAGGGAGGTCATTCCAGGTGGATGGACCAGAAAAAGAGAAAGAGCGACGGCCAACAGTGGTTTGTTTGAATCTGGGTGTTCGAAAGCACAAAGTATCTGCGCTGAACGAAGGGAATGGGTTGGAGTGTACAGGTGAAGACAGTCACAGAGATAAGAGGGTGCAGATTTTTGGAGACATTTGAAACAGAGGGTATTGGTCTTATACTCCAGTCTTTGTGAGACAGGCAACCAGTGAAGAGATCGAAGAAGAGGAGTGATGTGTTCAGATTTTTTCTTTCTTAGGACCAGTCGAGCTGCAGAGTGTCGAATGCGTTGAAGGAAGTGGATGGATGATGCTGGTATGCCAACCAAAAGAGAATTACAGTAGTCTAAACGTGAAAGAACGAGAGATGTGACAAGCTTGGAAGTTGCGTCAGTGGACAGATACTTGCGAATCGCGCTTATGCGCGTAATTGATAGTAGCAAGACTGGCAGGTCTGGGTGATAAATTTTTTCATAAAGAGTGTGTTGTCAAGAACTACTCTTAAATACTTCACAGAGTTGGACAAAGGAACTGACGTATTGCCGACTTCTATTGAAGTGTTTGTGATAGAGGAAAGTTTATGTTTGGTTCCTATGAGCATGGCTTCGGTTTTATCGGCATTAAGTTGTAACTTGTTCTGAGTCATCCAGTCTTGAATGTCCTGAAGGCAGTAGGACATATTTGTCAGGAGGGAAGGCAAGTTTTCAACAGTATCACTGCACTGATGCTGAGTATCATCGGCATAGAAATGATGATCAATATGGTGGTTGTTTATTATATATGAGAGTGGAGCAGTGTAGAGAGTAAAGAGAACAGGGCCAAGGACTTATCCCTGCGGGACTCCACATTCCATTTTGACAGGTTTTGATTGAATTTTGTTTACAATAACTTTCTGGAATCGGTCTGTGAGGTATAAAGTAAACCAGGTGAGGGCCGTGCCATTAATACCAAACGTATTTTGGAGGCGAGAAAGAAGAATTGAGTGATCTATAGTATCAAAGGCTGCAGATAAGTCAAGAAGAGTGAGGAGAGAGATTTTTCCTGCATTAGAAGCAAGTAGAAGTGTATCCAAAGTGTGGACTAGGGTGGTTTCGGTGCTGTGGTTGGGGCGATAGGCAGATTGAAAAGGGGGAAGATCATTGGAGTGAAGGTGACTGATGAGCTGTTTGAGAACAACTTTTTTCTAGTACTTTAGAGACAAAGGGTAAGTTTGAGACAGGCCTATAATTCTTCAGAATGTTGGGATCGAGGTCGTGCTTTTTCAGTAGAGGTGTGACTATTGCGGTTTTAAGAGCTGATGGAAAATTTCCTGACACCAGAGATGAGTTTACTATTTTAGTGATAATAGGTACCAGTTGTGGAAGGCATTGTGAGAAAACAGGGGCAGGTATGGGATCAACGTCGCATGATTTTATAGTCATTTCCTTCAGAATTGTCATGATTTCTTTTTCACTTGTGGGATGGAAAGAAAAGAGAGGATTTTGCAGTGAACTGGGGCAGGGGGCCAGTGGAATGAGTCTGATCATTGGAGGTAGGGTTTCGGACTTTGTCTGATAGAAGGCAGAAAGATGGTGGATCAGACAGCTGTGGTGTTAGCAAAGGAGTTGTTTTTGCAGATCAAGGAGTTTGAGGTGAAGGAAAAGGATTTTAGCACAGAGCAACTTGGGAACATTGAATCTGTCTTTGTGATAATTAGATTGACTTTGTTTATTAGATTAGATGTTTCCATTGATAGTGTATACGTATTGTTTTAAAGAAGGGTTTTGTCTTCATTTTAGTTGATGAGTAGCGAGGACTTGCTTTGGCAACAACAAGACAGACTGGAACAATTAATTGGGCCCCTTGATCAAACTTCAAAATCACACGCGCCCACAATCAATTTATACCCCGTAATACTTGGCACAAATGTTCTGCTTCCTTTATCTGCCTGGCAAAGTAGCTGTGACAAGGTAGTTTGGGCTTGTATTGTAGCTAATCAAAATAGCCTTGACAAGGTAGTTTGGGCTTGTATTGTAGCTGATCAAAGTAGTGTGACAAGGTAATTTGGGCTTGTATTGTAGCTAATCAAAGTAGCCATGACAAGGTAATTTGGGCTTGTATTGTAGCTGATCAAAGTAGCCATGACAAGGTAATTTGGGCTTGCGTTGTAGCTAATAAAAGTAGTGTGACAAGGTAATTTGGGCTTGTAGCTAATCAAAGTAGCCATGACAAGGTAATTTGGGCTTGTAGCTAATCAAAGTAGCCATGACAAGGTAATTTGGGCTTGTAGCTAATCAAAGTAGCCATGACAAGGTAATTTGGGCTTGTATTGTAGCTGATCAAAGTAGCCATGACAAGGTAATTTGGGCTTGCATTGTAGCTAATCAAAGTAGTGTGACAAGGTAATTTGGGCTTGTAGCTAATCAAAGTAGCCATGACAAGGTAATTTGGGCTTGTAGCCAATCAAAGTAGCCATGGTAAGGTAATTTGGGCTTGTATTGTAGCTAATCAAAGTAGCCTTGACAAGGTAATTTGGGCTTGTATTGTAGCTGATCAAAGTAGTGTGACATGGTAATTTGGGCTTGTATTGTAGCTGATCAAAATAGCCTTGACAAGGTAGTTTGGGCTTGTATTGTAGCTGATCAAAGTAGTGTGACAAGGTAATTTGGGCTTGTATTGTAGCTGATCAAAGTAGTGTGACAAGGTAATTTGGGCTTGTATTGTAGCTAATCAAAGTAGCCATGACAAGGTAATTTGGGCTTGTAGCCAATCAAAGTAGCCATGACAAGGTAATTTGGGCTTGTATTGTAGCTAATCAAAGTAGCCATGACAAGGTAATTTGGGCTTGTACTGTAGCTAATCAAAGTAGTGTGACAAGGTAATTTGGGCTTGTATTGTAGCTATTCAAAGTAGCCATGACAAGGTAATTTGGGCTTGTATTGTAGCTAATCAAAGTAGTGTGACAAGGTAATTTGGGCTTGTAGCTAATCAAAGTAGCCATGACAAGGTAATTTGGGCTTGTAGCTAATCAAAGTAGCCATGACAAGGTAATTTGGGCTTGTATTGTAGCTGATCAAAGTAGCCATGACAAGGTAATTGGGGCTTGTAGCTAATCAAAGTAGTGTGACAAGGTAATTTGGGCTTGTATTGTAGCTATTCAAAGTAGCCATGACAAGGTAATTGGGGCTTGTATTGTAGCCAATCAAAGTAGCCATGACAAGGTAATTTGGGCTTGTATTGTAGCTAATCAAAATAGTGTGCCAAGGTAATTTGGGCTTGTAGCTAATCAAAGTAGCCATGACAAGGTAATTTGGGCTTGTATTGTAGCTTATCACAGTAGCCATGACAAGGTAATTTGGGCTTGTATTGTAGCTAATCAAAGTAGCCATGACAAGGTAATTTGGGCTTGTAGCTGATCAAAGTAGCTATGACAAGGTAATTTGGGTTTGTATTGTAGCTAATCAAAGTAGCCATGACAAGGTAATTTGGGTTTGTATTGTAGCCAATCAAAGTAGCCATGACAAGGTAATTTGGGCTTGTATTGTAGCTAATCAAAGTAGCCATGACAAGGTAATTTGGGTTTGTATTGTAGCTAATCAAAATAGTGTGACAAGGTAATTTGGGTTTGTATTGTAGCTAATCACAGTAGCCATGACAAGGTAATTTGGGTTTGTATTGTAGCTAATCAAAGTAGCCATGGCAAGGTAATTTGGGCTTGTATTGTAGCTAATCAAAGTAGCAATGACAAGGTAATTTGGGTTTGTATTGTAGCTAATCAAAATAGTGTGACAAGGTAATTTGGGTTTGTATTGTAGCTAATCACAGTAGCCATGACAAGGTAATTGGGCTTGTATTGTAGCTAATCAAAATAGTGTGACAAGGTAATTTGGGCTTGTAGCTAATCAAAGTAGCCATGACAAGGTAATTTGGGCTTGTATTGTAGCTAATCAAAGTAGCCATGACAAGGTAATTTGGGCTTGTATTGTAGCTGATCAAAGTAGCCATGACAAGGTAATTTGGGCTTGTATTGTAGCTAATCAAAGTAGTGTGCCAAGGTAATTTGGGCTTGTATTGTAGCTAATCAAAGTAGTGTGACTAGGTAATTTGGGCTTGTATTGTAGCTAATCAAAGTAGCCTTGACAAGGTAATTTGGGCTTGTATTGTAGCTAATCACAGTAGCCATGACAAGGTAATTTGGGCTTGTATTGTAGCTAATCACAGTAGCCATGACAAGGTAATTTGGGCTTGTATTGTAGCTAATCAAAGTAGCCATGACAAGGTAATTTGTGCTTGTATTGTAGCTAATCACAGTAGCCATGACAAGGTAATTTGTGCTTGTATTGTAGCTAATCACAGTAGCCATGACAAGGTAATTTGGGCTCGTATTGTAGCTAATCAAAGTAGCCATGACAAGGTAATTCGGGCTTGTATTGTAGCTAATCACAGTAGCCATGACAAGGTAATTTGGGCTTGTATTGTAGCTAATCACAGTAGCCATGACAAGGTAATTTGGGCTTGTATTGTAGCTTATCAAAGTAGTGTGACAAGGTAATAAAGCTAATCAAACTTGTGATTGGGTTCCCGGATCGATGTAATGATGATCAATGGCGTGACTGTGCAGGCGGTCAATCCATATTGACATGCAGGTGTGGTGTCGTGTGGGCATCGCAACCCTGGGGCCCTGAAAATTAATGTTTGCAAGGAAATGTTAGACACTTGTCTGGCTATAAATAGAGTCGGTAGGATGGAAGGTGGGTGGGTGGTGGTGGTAAGTGTGCATGGGTGTGTGTATGTGCGTGTGGTGGGGGGAGGAGGGTAGAGAAGATAGAAAGACAGACAGAGTAAATGGATGAATGAATGAGAGTGAGTGTGACTCTCTCTCTCTCTGCCTCTCTCTCTGTCTGTCTGCCTCTCTGTCTGTCTCTCTGTCAGTATGTATCTCTATCGCTGTCTGTCTGTCTGTCTGTCTGTCTGTTCTCTCTCTGTCTCTCTCTCTTTTCTCTCTCTCTCTCTCTGTCTCTGTCTCTGTCTCTCTCTCTCTCTCTCTCTCTCTCTCTCTCTCTCTCCTCTCTCTCTCTCTCTCTCTCTGTGGCAGTGGTCTGGTCAGATTTCAGGTCAGGCTGATCACGACAATCTGCCAGAAACTAATCAGCTAAGCGTGCTCTCAAGGCCACTACACCTCCGCCTTTGCTTTGCCGGTAAAAGGTTTAGAGGTAGTCTGTCTGTCTGTCTGTTTGTCTGTCTGTCTGTCTGTCTGTCTGTGCCCCCTCTCTCTGTTATTATGTATTGTTAAATATACACTTATCTCTTTTTAAATCATGTTGCCGTTGTTGTAGTGGGGTTTTTTCTCCTTGTTTTGTTGATAGTCCCTAATCAGGGCCGGATGAAAAAAAGTATGCGTATGCTTATTCTGTTACCTTGAAAAATAAAGATTCATTGATTAATTCATTCAAAGATTCAAAGACTGATTCATTCCTTCACTCTCTCTCTCTCTCTCTCTCTCTCTCTCTCTCTCTCTCTCTCTCTCTCTCTCTCTCTCTGAAAGTGAGCTGAACTAGTGGGTTGTGTTTGACGTGGCTCTTCAGTATTACCTAATTTGATGGTGATCAAAGTCATCAACAGTTGTGAAATTTTGTGAACTGGTGTGTGAAGCCCCTTTGAGTGCGACTGTGAAGTTAGAGTGTGGTAGAGACTTTCAAAAGGTGCGTAATCAATTAATTAATAATTAGTAAACTTAAAGAAGAGCATTTGAATTTCAAAATATAAACAGTAATCACAGCTTTTCCTTGTCCACACCTATGTGTACCATCTGTGCACGTGCAAGTTGAGCCTACACACGTGGGTTTTGTTGTTGTTTATCAAAGGGCATGAACTGTTAAAATCTGGTCGAACACAGGCACCACACAAAACTGAATTCTTTGACCACTATTTTTATATCAAGAAAATCAATAACAATTTGAAAAGTATGTTGTATAAGATGAATTGAAATGGTGAAACTATGAATTGAAGCAGCAATCCCACGAGACAATGTCTGTGATTGAAAGAGTGGATGTGAAAATGGTGATTCTCTTCAATTATGGAACACCCACCATCTGTCAAAGAAAATAAACTTCAGGCAACTTTGGATTCGATTCAGAAACGTTTCTCTTGCCCTGAAAAAGAGCTAACAGCATGGCGAAACAGCTTAATTTACAGATACTCTGCTGTCACAGAAGAACTTGTCAGAATTGAATTCACTGATTTCGATGATGATGACAATGTTATTTCTCTTCCCAACTGGATCAGCTACCCTTTCCACAGGTCTCTGCAAATCAGTCATTAGAATTTACGTGGAGGACTCTAAAAGAATAACCCTGTCTCTATACTTTAAAAAGGAAGGCACAGGCACCTTACTCTGTCAAGGTAATGACTGCAGGCAGTGGGACAAAAAAGAATGTGAACTTCTCCGAGATCTTGTGTCTGATTTTTGTCTGAATGACAACATTGACAGTCTGCAAAATCAACTGATAGCTCATCCTATTTCTTTCCTCGAAGATGTTTATCATTCTATCCAGCTTTCTCCTCCTGTACGTATGACTTCTACAGCCCGTATCCTACTCACCCCTATATCCTCTCTCCTTAGCAGTTTCAGCGATGAGACTGACACTGAACTCAAGGCAGCTGTCCCTGTTGAAAATTATGATGGTATTTCGAAAGAGAATGCAGTCAGAGGATTTCAAGAAACACCGCAGACAACTCCAACAAAAGAGGAGGGTGACTCCTCAGTAGGCCTGGCTTCTAACCTTGATCATGCGATGTCTGGAACCATTAAGTCACACAAGCAAACACACAGCAAACGAAGTAGAAGGCGCACAATGTGTCCTAAAAGACTTTTTGACCACTCTATGGACCTAAAACTGAAACTCCTTGAAGAAAGTCACGAGCTTGTGACAGTGCAACTTGGTGACCTTGAAAACAGACTCACCTCTCAACTGTATGATGCACAGGTTTCCATCAAAAATGAAATCAAGCAACATTTGAATAGCAAAATAGAAAGTATGGAACTGAAATTGGAAAACCTTAACAAGTATATTTCTCAACTGGAAACCCAGATCAATACCACAAGCAAAGAAAATCATTCATTAAAAACACATGTGGGTACACTTCAATCAAACTAAAACTCCTGATGAACAAAGCTCAGTCATGACAAGCTCAACCCAGTGCGACATGGTGAGGATGAAAGCAGATGAGCAGGCCTTTGAGGCTGCAGAGCCCAGATCCTTATTTGCTTCCAGAACTTGAGGAAGACAACACATGCAAGGTTACAACCAGTGCTGACAGTAGTGTTAAAATAGATACTCCAGAACGATTCACTGCAACAGAATGTATAGCTAAAACTCCTGAACCCCATCTCCACATAACATCCCCTGTGTCGATACAAAATCGGTTTGACCCATTATCGAACCCGACACCTGATCTCGAGGGTAAAAACAAAGTGGGTACGGCTATTTCTGACACTCAAAATGCCTCAGAACAAAATCTGCTCAATGAGAATTCATCCGAGAAAAAAAACCCTGAGCAAATTCTTCAAGAAATTAAAATTCCAGACAATTCCAACTCTGTCCTTGTAGGAGATTCTGGCATAAGACACATCGATACAAGACGGTTAGGAAGTCAACAGAACCGTGTGTTTAAGCTGTGCATACCTGGTGTGACACTACAGCACTTGACAAAATGGCTTACAACACTTCCAGCAAAATGCAGACATGTTCAGAAACTGATAGTCCATGTTGGCGTAAATGACTGTCCTGCAGGACTGATATCTACCAAGCAATGGGTGGAGCTGATGACACTGTTTAAAGAATCCTTTCCTGAAGCAAACATAGCCTTCAGTTCAATTATTCCAGCTTGGGGACGACATCCTCTCAATAATGCAATCTTGCCCTCCAACAAAAATCTGCATACAGCCTGTGCCACAGCCCGGGTAAACCTGATTAATAACCAGGACACTTTCCTGACGCCGAATGGTGCCCCTAGACAGGCACTTTATAAAGACTCTATTCACCCAGCCTGAAGGGAGTGGCCAGGCTAGCTGTCAACTTCAAGCAGTTCCTCCTCGGGCAGCTCACTCACATCAACATCCTGAGGAGGCTGGTCCGCCTGGTGGTGTGCTCATGCACGAGCTGCCGGCAGAACATCTCAGTGCAGTTGACGACACGAGACAAGGCAGGACGGTGTCTTTTAACGGACCTCGCCCATCCCGTGGACGTGACACTTGGGCACCTGCAGTACCTGCCGTCTCCTCCATGACGCACTACCCCATGCTGCCTTCCCGGAGAAGAGGTCAGCAGACCAACAGACAGCCACCTCTACATGACGGTCCTGCCCCTGCCCACTGGGTCCCTTCAGAGCCACCAGCTGACTCCAGGAGTCAGCCCTTCCAGTCCTCTTCATCTTCCTCTACACAGCTTCATAACGGTGAAAATGCAAATGTTCAGCAATCCTCTGATGTTCCCATTCCCCTTCATCCCAGACCATGCCCCTACCCCTTCCAGACCCAATGGAATCCTTCCCCTTCACTTCCCTATCCCCTTATCCCATTCCTCCCCAGCCCCTACAGACTGTTGCTGCACCAGTGCCACCACCCAGCACCCAGTGGCCCGACCCCCGTCTGGTGTCCCAACCAGGACAATATGCTTACCAACTTCTCAATATGGCATCCCAAATTCTTTCTCAGTGTAGACCCTCATGAAGAGTTTTTTCTCCCCCTCAATGAAGAATGATCACACTGTAGTGATTTTGTCGCTTTGTTTACATTTATTAAAAGTGTTATCATGAAGTAGAACTCTTGAAGTGCAAATCACTAATGTCAAAAGTTGTGAGTGGCAGCAAACATGCTTTAACAAAAACAAACAAACTAGCTAGAAAAAGAAAATCATAATACTATTCTCCCTCCTTCAAGACTGGTTCAATCAGAAAAAAGCTTACAGTTAGATTAATGTGTGTGTGTGTGTGTGTGTGTGTGTGTGTTGTGTGCATCCATGTGAAAATGTCTGTTGTGCCTACTTGTGGGTGCATGCCTGCTGTGCTTGGTGGAAGGAGCGTGCATTTATCGCTTCCTGGGTGGTTGATGTATGTTGTTCTTGATGGGAGGTACATGCATGCTGTGCATCCTGAAACTACAAGTATGCTGTGCTTCCTGGGGGGTCATGCGGCTGTGCTTACTGAGGAGGGGGTGTGTGTGTGTGCATGTTCTATTTTCCTATGGCACGTGCCTTATGTGCATGTACGTTGTGCACCCTGGGGGTGGGAGGGGGGAGGGGGGGCACGCGCGCAGTGCTCTGCAGGCTGGACTGGGTGTGCATGGTGCAGACCGTAGGGGAGGCATGCAGGCGGTGCTTCGTGAGGCACAGGTGCATGTTTTGATTGCATATGGGTGTATGTATTTCAGCGCGCGCGCGCGCGCGTGTGTGTGTGTGTGTGTGTGTGAACAGACATTGACTCTGTGGGATGTTGAAATGAACTGATTAAGATAATAAAGTCAGGCAAGAGTATTTTCTCTTGATAAAATTTATGAGTGTTGTTTAATACTGGTCATTCAAGGTTACTTTTGGATTAATTCAGAGTTTGCAGTTTGTTTCACATTGGCTTTGAAGTTGTGTTTGCTTTCGCTTTCTTTGCTTACTTAATTTTGTATTAGACTGGTATTTTCATTTCCAAATTTTGACTTTCTGCTCTTTGCTTTTGTGCTTGTTGGTGGTGTAAATGTTGTAGAGATATAATTTTGCATTAATTATAAGTCTACTTTTGAAACTTTTTTGTATTGTGGGTTTGCTAAAATTGTGCGAGTTCAGAATAAGATTGTTAGAGTGAACAATTTTTTTTTAGTTTTAGTTTTTCCTAATTGTATACAATATGGCAAAACTGTCCAATTCCAATGGTTGGCTAACTAGATGTGGATTCAAAGTAGGCTTTTTAAATGTTTGTCATCTGCTAAATAAAGTTTCAGACTTGCCTTCCATTTTACCAAATGTAAATAGTCCCTTTCATATTTTTGGCTTTTCTGAGTCAAGGTTGTCACATAATGTAGCAGATGATATAATATCAGTTCCGAGCTATAATTCTATCAGACGAGATGCCAAAACCAAATTAGAAACAGGGTTAATAACCTATATACATCATTCAGTAAATTATAAGCAGATAACATTATTTGATAACTATGGCATTGGATGTATGTGGCTAGAAATACGCCTGAAAGGAGCCAAACCAATACTAGTTGGATTTTTGTATCAAAACCCAGATGAACGCATTAGTTGGTTTGATAATTTTGAACAAATGATGGATGATGTTTGTAGCTACTCAACTGAATTAATCTTACTTGGTGATTTCAATATTGATTTACTTAAGCCTAATGATAAATGGAAAAGAATCTTTGAGGTGTATAATCTGTCACAATTGGTAACTACTCCTACAAGGAAAACTCTACGTTCTGAAACACTGATTGACCATATATACACAACCACTCCATCTAACATTGTAGAACTGTCTGTACCTGTATATGGTCTTAGTGATCACTATCCTGTATGCTTTACTTGGTCAAAAAAGGTGCTAAAATACCCATATGCAAACACAAATACATTTCTTTCCGCAGCTATAGAACGTTTAATGAAAAAAAATTTTGTCCGACTTATGTAAAGCTAACTTCTCCGATGTCTATCAGTTTACTGACCCAGATGAAGCACTTGAAATTTGGTATAATATTTTTTCATCTATCTTTGATAGTCACGCCCCTCTTAGAATCAAACGTGTAAAAGCTAAAGATAAACCACCCTGGTTAACTGATGAAATCACTGAAGCCATAACCGTCCGAGATAATTTACTAAAATCAACAGGAAGAGATGAAAAATTTAAGGAACAACGTAACAGAGTGACATTCATGAAACGAATTGCAAAAAAGAAATATTTCAGTGAGTTAATATCATCTAAGGACCCAAAGTCTCTCTGGAAAGCAATTAATCAGTTAGCCGGTAAATCATCTTCATCAAGTGCTTCATCAGGTACAGGTCTATCTGCAGATAATATAAATCAACACTTTTGTTCTATTGCTGAAAAAATTGTAAATATTGACCGCTCAGAATTCAATTACTTACCAATTTTACAGGAATATTGTAGCTCTAAGTCAACAAAGTCTAAACTGTCATTCAAATATATTGGTGTGCATGAAGTGCATAAGGAGTTGTGTTCATTAAAACAAACAAAATCCAGTGGCTTAGATAATTTAGACAGCAAAATTTTGAAGATTTCCGCGCAAGTAATATCTGAACATTTTACATATATCTATAATCTCTGCATTGAAAAAAGTTCCTATCCTCAAATGTTTAAAGTTGCCAAAGTTGTACCTATTCTTAAATCTGGAGATCCAAATGACCCTTCCAACTATCGACCTATTTCGATTCTATCTATTTTATCTAAACCTTTAGAAAGCATTTAAAGCAACATCTTCTGTCATACTTTACTGAGCATAACTTATTTCATCCTAATCAAAGCGGCTTTAGAGAAAATTATTCATGTCATACTGCACTCAGTAATCTCATAGAGCAATGGCATTTAAATATAAACAATAACATCTTAACTGGAGCAGTTTTTGTAGACTTTGCCAAGGCATTTGACTGTATTGACCACAAACTCTTAGTAAAGAAACTGGCTATGTATGGTTTATGCGCAGACTCTCTAAAACTGATTACCTCGTTTCTTGATAAAAGGCGACAAGCTGTTTATCAAGATTCAATTATGTCGTCCCTTTTGCCTGTGAAGTATGGTATTCCTCAAGGTTCCGTGCTAGGGCCAGTCCTCTTTTCTATATATATCAACGATCTTCCTCTCCATGTTTCATCCACTTGTGAACTCTTTGCTGACGATACTACCATACATACAGCTGATCATGATGTAAACTCTGTAGCTACTATATTGCAAGAAGACTTAAACAATCTAGCAGCGTGGTCAGAGTCTAATCACATGGCTCTCCATCCTTTGAAATCAAAATTCATGGTGATTGCCACAAGACAAAAGCGCCAAAACTTTAAAATCAAACTAAATGGAATAAAGATTTACGATAAAATACTAGAAGAAGTCAGTTCATATAAACTACTTGGTCTAAATATCGATAATAATTTGTCATGGTCAGATCATGTTTTTAGTGTTTCTAAAAAAATATCTAAGAAGCTATTCCAGCTTAATCGAATAAAACATTTCCTGGATCAACATACTCGAAAACTATTCTTCTATGCTTACATAAAACTGATCTTGACTATGCATCTACATGCTGGGATTTGGCAAGTAAAAACTGTATACGACAACTTGAGAGAGTATATAAACGGTCTCTCAAGTTAATTCTCCTTAGAACTACTTCCTTAGAAACTAATAGCTACAAAGAGTTAAACATTCTTCCTTTTAGTTTACATTGTCTCTTTAATATAGGTGTATTTATGTATAAGATCATGAATAAACTAGCTCCTCCTTATCTTTGTCAGAGGTTCCCTGTTAAAACTGTTCGTAACAAAAGCAGTGTTGTTACTCCTCATCCAAGAACCGATCTCTTCATGTCATCTCTTGTTTATTCTGGCAGCAAATTATGGAACGAAATCCCAGTCTTTATAAAAGAGAAAAGTAGCATATCATCTTTTAAAAAAGCGTACCACACACACTTGTTTAATTTCCTGTAATATACATTGGGTGAGCATGCTTGTTGAACTGTGTGTGTGTGTGTTGTGTGTGTGTGTGTGTGTGTGTGTGTTGTGTGTGTGTGTGTGTGTGTGTGTGTGTGTGTGTATGTGTGTGTGTGTGTGTGTGTGTGCTGATGCTCTACTGCTTGTTTGTTAGGGTGTTGTGTGGTTGTTGTGGGTTGGTGTTTTTTTTGTGTTTGTTTGTTTGTTTGTTTTTTTGTTTTTGTTGTTGTTGTTGCTTTTTGGGGGGGATGTTGTTGTTTTTTCATGCTTCAACTAATGCTCATTGTTTGATGCCGTGCAAATGTGTGGCTATGATACTTTGATTATTATGACGTAAGGCTATTATAAAAATTTAATGTGAGATGTAAAATTTGAGGAGATGTGTGTGTGCGTGTCTGTGCATATGTACACGCAATGTGTGTGTGTGTGTGTGTGTGTGTGTGCGCGCGCGCGTACGTTCGTTGTGTGTGAGTAAGTGTGTGTGTGAGTGTGCTTGCGCGCGTGCGTTGTGTGTGAGGGTGTTTGCGCGCGCGCGTGTGTGTGTATGTGTGAGTGTGTGGGTGTGGGTGTGGGTGTGTGTGTATGTCTCTGTGTGTATCTGTGTGTGTGCGTGTATGTGAGGTTGTTTTTTTTGGGGGGGGGGGTTTGTTTTTTAAAGTGGAGGGGGGTGCCAGGAGGGGAGTTTGTCAGTGTTTAAAGGGTCTTTTTTTATTAAATCGATGGTTTAATTTTGTGGTTTTTCATTGATTTCTTGATTTCCTTTGATGGAAAATTGTGGATTCATTTTATTGTTTTTTTGACACTTTTTTAAAATTTGTTTTCAGGTTTATTCAGTTTTGTTTACTTTTGCCCATGGGGGCTGGGTAAAAAGCCTCGGGCTTACCCAATTCCCTCTTTAAAAAATTTTCGAGTTCGAGTTCGAGTTTCTCCCCCCCCCCCCCCCAAGTTGTCTACCACTTTGCTTCTGTAAACGTTTTCTGTCTGTCTGCCCGTTTTTTTTTTCTGTCTGCCTATCTCTGAAGGGTTGGGGGGTTTAGGACTGTGGGGTTGGGTGATAGTGCAGACAAATGTAAAAAGTTGTGCGAGAATGCATTTTCATCCCCTGTACAAAATGTTGCTGCTTATTTTAATTAAGTTTTGAAAACGAAATTTCTGAGGTTCAGTTCTTGTCCCAAATTTACCTGTCGTTTAGTTTTTTTGTACGAGAATTATTACCTTAAGAACTTGTTATCGGTTTTGTTTGCTTTACCCAGAAAGAGAGTGGATATGCACACCAGAACGTAACCCTACTGTTTTGCTGTGTTCGTCTTTTTCACGTGGGGGAACGCGAGCAGCGCCCCACACCCCCCCCTTGTTGCCCTTCCCCGAAACACACGGACCCGCACCCCCAGGCGGCAGCTGACGTGGCTTGTAATAGGACCCCGTCAAACAAAAAGCAAAAACAACAACAAAACAAAAACCCCGTCTCCCAGATCTCGACAGATTTGAAGACAGTGCTCAATGCTAGTGCGGCAGTACAAAAAGCCGACTGTTTGTGTGGGCCCCCGTAACAGGGACTGGTGTGGCCCCGTAGCGTGTGTGTTGGGCTGTGTGTGGCCCAATAAAAGTGTGGTGTGTTGTGTGAAAGTTCCCCTGAACAGTGGGTGTGTGTGACTGGGCCATGTAGACAGGGGTGAGTTGTGTGACTGTTGCCCTGTAGACAGTGGTTGTGGTGACTGGTCCCTGTAGACAGTGTGGTGTGTGTATGTGTGCCCCCCGTAGCAGGTGGTGTGTGTGTGTGACTTGTGCCCAATTTTAAACTTTTTGTGTGTTTGTGCCCCTGTAACGTGTGGTGTGTGGTTTTGTTGCTTGTGTGTGTTGTGTGTTTTGTGTGTTTTTGGGGGGTCTGTGTGTTGGTGGTTTTGTTTGGTGGTTGTTTCTTGTTTTGGTTGTGTGGTGGTTTAGTGTGTGTGTGTTGTGTGGGTTTTTTTTGGTGCTGTGTGGTTTTGTTGTTCTTGTGTGTGTGTGTGGTGTGTGTGTGGGTGCTTTTTTTTTGTGTGTGTGGTGTGTGTGTGTGTGTAGTGTGTGTGTTTTGTTTTGTGGTGTGCTGTTGTGTGTGTGTGTGTGGTGGGTGGTGTGTGTGCTTGTGGTGTGGTGTGTCCTGTGTGTGTGTGTGTGTGTCCGGTTTGGGGTGCTTTGTGGTGGTTGTGTCTGTGTGTGTGTGTGGTGTGGTGTGGGGCTGTGTGTGTTGTGTGTGTGTTTGTTGTGGTATTTTGTGGTGTGTTGTGTTGTTTTGGTGTGTGTGGTTTGTTGTGTGTGGGGGTTTTTTGTGTGGTGTGTGGGCTTGTTGGTGTCTGTTTGTGCTGGGTGTTGTGGTTGTGTGTGCTGTGTGTGTGTGTGTGCTGTGTGTGTGTGTGCTGTGTGTGTGTGTGTGTGTGTCTGTGTGTGGTGTGTGTCTGTGTGTGTCTGTATGTGTTTCTGTGTGTGTGTGTGTGTGTGTGTGTGGTGTTGCTGTGTGTGTGTGTGTTGCTGTGTCTGTTGGTGTGTGTGTGTGTGTTTTGTGTGTCTGTTGTGTGTGCTGTGTGGTTGTGTGCGGTGCTGTGTGTGTGCTGTGTGTGTGTGTGTGTGTGTGTGTGTGTGTGGGGGCTGTGTGTGTGTGTGTGTGTGTGTGTGTCGTGTGAGTGGTGTGTGTGTGTGTGGGGGTGTGTTGTGTGTGTGTGTGTTGTGTGTGCTGTGTGTGCTGTGTGTGTGTGTGTGTGTTGTGTGTGGGGGCGTGTGTGTGTCTGTGTGTGTGTGTTGTGTTGTGTGTTGTGTGTGTGTGTGGTGTTTTGTGGTGTGTGTGCTGTGTGTGTGCTGTGTGTGTGTGTGTGTGTGTGTGTGTGTGTGCTGTGTGATGTGTGTGTGTGTGTGTGGTGTGTGTGTGTGTGTGTGCTGTGGTGTGGGGTTTTGTGTGTGTGCTGTGTGTGTGTGTGTTGTGTGTGTGTGTGTGTGTTGTGTGTGTGGTGTATGGTGTGTGTTGTGTGTTGTGAGTTGGGTGTGTGTGTGTGTGTGGTAGTGTGTGTGTTGGTGTGTTTTGTGTGTTTGTGTGTGTGTTGTATGGTGTGTGTATGTTGTGTTGGGACTGGTGTGTGTGTATGTGTGTGTGTGTGTGTGTTGTGTGTAATACGTGGTGTGTGTGTGTGTGTAGTGTATGTGTCAGTGAGTGTGTGTGTGTTGTATGTGTGTGTGTGTGTGTGTGTGGTATTGTTTGTTGGGTGTGTGCTTGTGTTTTGTGCTGTGTGTGTGTGTTATGTTGGTGTGTTGTGGGGTGCTGTGTGAGTGTGTGTGTGGTGTATGTTGTGTGGTGTGCGTGTGTGTTGTTTTGTGTGTGTGTCTGTGTGTGTCTGTGTGTGTGTGCTGTGTGGTGTGTGTGTGTGGTGCTTGTGTGTGCGGTGTGTGCGTGTGTGTGTGTGTGTGTGAGAGTGTATGGTGTGTGTGACTGTGTGTGTGTGTGTGTGTGTGTGTGTACTGTTGTGTGTGTGTGTGTGTGGTGTGTGTATGTGTGGTGTGGTGTGTGTCTGTGTGTGTGTGGGTGTGTGTGTGTCTGTTGTGTGTGTGTGTGTGTGTGTGTGCTGTGTGTGTGTGTTTGTGGTGTGTTTGTGCTGTGTGTTTGGTGTGTGTTTGTTGGTGTGTGTCTGTGTGTGTGTGTGTGTTGTGGTGGTGTGTTGCTGAGGTGTTGTGTGTGTGGGTCTGTGTATTGTTTGTGCCTTGTGTGGTTGTGTGTGTTGTGAGTTGTGTGTATGTATGTGTGTGGTGTGTGTCTGTGTTTGTGTGTGTTGTGTTGTGTGTCTGTGGTGGTGTGTGTGTGTGTCCTGTGTGTGTGTTGTCTGTGTGTGTGTGTGCTGTGTGTGTGTGTCTGTGTGTCTGTGTGTGTGTGTCTGTGTGAGTGTTGTGTGTGTGTTGGTGTGTGTGTGTGGTGTGCTGTGTGTGTGTGTTATGTTGTGTGTGTGTGTGCTGGTGTGTTGTGTGTGTGAGTGTGTGTGTGCTGAGTTGTTGTGTGGTGTCAGGTGTGTGTGTGTAGGTTCTGTAGTGTGTGTGTGTGTTGTGTGTGTGTGTGTGTGCTGTGTGTGTTGTGTGGTGTTGTGTGTGTGTGTAGTGTGTGTGTGGCTTTGTTGTGTGTGTGAGTCTGTGCTGTGTGTGTGTGTGGGTGGTGTGCTGTGTGTGTGTGTGTGTGTGGTGTGCTTTTGGTGTGTGTGTGTGTGTGTGTGTGTTGTGTGTGGGAGTGGGGGTGGTGTGTGGGGTGATTGTGGGTATGTGTGTGGTGTGTGTGTATGTGTGTGTGTGCTGGATGTGTGTGTGTGTGTGGTACTGAAGGCGCTGTGTCAGGCGGGGTGCTGTTTTCAGCAGCCTGTCCATCCCTACCCCTCGTGTGTGTGGAGGAGCATGAGACGCTGTGTCCCCGCCAGCTTGAGGAAGGCAGTGAGCACGTGCATGGTGACAGCAGTGAGCAGCGTGCTAGGTGACGCATGAGCACGTGCAGGGGGACGCGGCGAGCAGCGTGCAGGTGACGCGGGATGAGCAGCGTGAGGGTGACGCCAGTGATCAGCGTGCACAGGGGGGCCGGTGAGCACGTGCCGGGGACGGCGGCAACAAGCGTGCAGACGGGGCGGTGAGCAGCGTGCATATTGGGCGGGCGGCGGAGCAGCGAGCAGGGGGCGCCGGTGAGCAGCGTGCAGGGTGGCAGCGGTGGCAGCGCGTCAGGGGTGGCGCGTGTGAGCAGCGTGCATGGGGGGCGCGGTGGAGCCGCGTGCATAGGGGCGCGGAGTGTAGCAGCGTGACAAGGGGGGGGGGCGCGGTGACAGCGTGTCAGGGGGGGGGGGGTGGGGGTGCGCGGTGAGCCGCGATGCAGAGGGGGTGCAGCGCGGTGAGCACGAGCAGGGGGGGGCGCGGGTGAGCATCGTGCAGAAGGGGGGGGGGGCGCGGTGAGCATCGTGCAGGGGAAGAACGCAGTGAGCAGTCGTGGCAAGGGGGCAGCAGTGAGCACGGAGGGGGGACGCAGCCTGGGCATCTGGACACAGGGGATGGGGCACAAACATGACGATCGGGTTCACCTCATCAAGCTGACATGGCGGCCATAGTCTATAAGGGCCAAACCACACATTGCAGTTGAGAAAGACCTGAACTTATTGAGAAACAGCAGTAGGCATGATTGTGCTTCTGTGACTGACTCCGTTATCTGCATGTTGGCTGTCTGGCCTGTGTAATGCCAACACCCAAATGGCGTCCAAGTGCATGTGACAGCGGTACCTTGGATGGAATCTGACCTGTATGGGCTGTGTGGACTGAGGCTTTGAACAGAAAGCATAAATGGCAAATAAGCTGTGTTGAACAAGATGTCGTAATAACCCTGTCTGTGCAGAAGTGATCAACGTTACATTTTTTCCATCGAAAAAAATATTGATCGTTTTGGTTGGCATTCCGATTCGTGCAATGTCTCACTTCTCCTCAAGATAAAATCACGCAGCCTTGGTGAACACTTGTTTTTTCAGAACCTTTCCTACGCAGTGGCCGAAAGTACCCATCCCATTGTGGTGACTAGAAAGACAGGAACCGTGCTGTTTTAGTGCTCTGCCGACATGGACAGTTACAGACACCAGATTGAATACATATAAGCTTTAGACAGTCCTCCAAATGTCAGTTCAATGACTATCAAAATATAAAAAACTCGATAAAGACGACGAATAAGTAGTTAAACATTTCTATAAAGCTACATTTTCCAGGCAACTAAAAAAGGCTGACCACCAAAAAGGACAGCGATCAATGCCGGAAATGCCTGTCAGTGTGGAGTCAGCCCATAAGCATTGAGGATAAACGGGCCGGCGATTGTTGCGGGAAGAAGTCAGGGGGCAGAGGGTGGAGCTGCTGTGTCCTGTACACAGGACCTGGCCGACCATACGACGTCTTCACCAAGACGGACCCCAAGTGCCGTGCACTTCCTCAACATTTCGGCCAGTGAAGAGTTCGCCAGACGGAGGCCATCCGGGATCCACGCCTCAACCCCAAGGTAGGCAGCCCTGCTGTCCTCTCCTCCCCTCCTCCTCCTCGTTGTTCTTCATATTGAATATTATACTGTTATTGTTATGGTTAATGTTAATACATCAATCACCGTTTTTGTTGCCTCGTGCAAAGAGACACCAGCAAGTGTGCCTGAAAAACAGGCAGAAACGTAGATGTAGTAGACCTTATCCACAAAATTGTGGACACAGCAGAGTTAGGCTTTGATGTGTCATTGTGGTTTTTATATAAGAAAACAACTGAATATCAATTGTCACCCGGCAACCGGTATTTTTTTACAAGGTTTACAGACCACCATCATGCTTTTTAATAATAATAAGCGAATAATAATAAAAAAAATAAAAATAATAACTGGAATTTATATAGCGCTATATCTTGCAGAGACTCATCAAAGCGCTTGCACCAACTCATTCTTACACAGTCATACAACCAGTGAAAGTAATAGTTCCATCAAATCCAAATGTGCACCAACACACACACCACACAAAACAACACACACACCCCCACACCACAAACATAAGAAAGGGCACACACCCCGGCCCGGGGAGTTTGAATCTTGGCTGAAAGAATAAAACTGTAGTGTTATCAAACTTATCGGTAATGCTTATTAATTACAATAAAATACCACACGAAATTTCAGTTCTATTGCTGAACATATTCTTTAGTGAGAATCATATGAATTTGTCGCGGTGATCATTATAATTTTGTGATTAAAAGATAATGCATAATTATGCTATTACGATGAAGATAATGCAGATACTAGTATGATGAAGATAATGCAGATGATACTACGAGGAAGATAATGCAGATGATACTACGAGGAAGATCATGCAGATGCCAGTACGATGCAAATAATGCATATACAAGGAAGATAATGCTGGTGCTAGCAGGATAAAGATAATGCAGATGCTAGTAGGATGAAGACAATGCAGATGTTAGTAGGATGAAGATAATGCAGGTGCTAGCAGGATGAAGATAATGTAGGTGCTAGTAGGATGAAGATAATGCAGATGCTAGTAGGATGAAGATAATGCAGGTGCTAGTAGGATGAAGATAACGCAGGTGCTAGTAGGATGAAGATAATGCAGATGCTAGTAGGATGAAGACAATGCAGATGCTAGTAGGATGAAGATAATGCAGATGCTAGTAGGATGAAGATAATGCAGATGCTACTACGAGCAAAATCATGCAGATGCCAGTACGATGCAGATAATGCAAATACAAGGAAGATAATGCAGGTGCTAGTTGGATGAAGATAACGCAGGTGCTAGTAGGATGAAGATAATGCAGATGCTAGTAGGATGAAGATAAAGCAGATGCTATTAGGGTGAAGATAATGCAGATGCTATTGGGATGAAGATAATGCAGATTCTAGTAGGATGAAGATAATGCAGATTCTAGTAGGATGAAGATAATGCAGATGCTAGTAGGATGAAGATAATGCAGATGCTAGTAGGGTGAAGACAATGCAGATGCTAGTAGGGTGAAGACAATGCAGATGCCAGTAGGATGAAGATAATGCAGATGCTAGTAGGATGAAGATAATGCAGATGCTAGTAGGATGAAGATAATGCAGATGCTAGTAGGATGAAGATAATGCAGATGCTAGTAGGATGAAGATAATGCAGATGCTAGTAGGGTGAAGACAATGCAGATGCTAGTAGGATGAAGATAATGCAGATGCTAGTAGGATGAATAAATGCAGATGCTAGTAGGATGAAGATAATGCAGATGCTAGTAGGATGAAGATAATGCAGATGCATAGTAGGATGAAGATAATGCAGATGCTAGTAGGATGAAGATAATGCAGATGCTAGTAGGATGAAGATAATGCAGATGCTAGTAGGATGAAGATAATGCAGATGCTAGTAGGATGAAGATAATGCAGATGCTAGTAGGATGAAGATAATGCAGATGCTAGTAGGATGAAGATAATGCAGATGCTAGTAGGATGAAGATAATGCAGATGCTAGTAGGATGAAGATAATGCAGATGCTAGTAGGATGAAGATAATGCAGATGCTAGTAGGGTGAAGACAATGCAGATGCTAGTAGGATGAAGATAATGCAGATGCTAGTAGGATGAAGATAATGCAGATGCTAGTAGGATGAAGATAATGCAGATGCTAGTAGGATGAAGATAATGCAGATGCTAGTAGGATGAAGACAATGCAGATGCTAGTAGGATGAAGATAATGCAGATGCTAGTAGGATGAAGATAATGCAGATGCTAGTAGGATGAAGATAATGCAGATGCTAGTAGGATGAAGATAATGCAGATGCTAGTAGGATGAAGATAATGCAGATGCTACTACGAGGAAGATCATGCAGATGCCAGTACGATGCAGATCATGCATATACAAGGAAGATAATGCAGGTGCTAGTAGGATGAAGATAATGCAGATGCTACTACGAGGAAGATCATGCAGATGCCAGTACGATGCAGATAATGCATATACAAGGAAGATAATGCAGGTGCTAGTAGGATGAAGACAATGCAGATGCTAGTAGGATGAAGATAATGCAGATGCTAGTAGGATGAAGATAATGCAGATGCTAGTAGGATGAAGATAATGCAGATGCTAGTAGGATGAAGATAATGCAGATGCTAGTAGGAGGCACACCACGTAGTAGCTAGCATCATGCCAGTTAAGGAAGCAGTGGATGCAGGCAGCCGTGCTGGTCTTCATGGAGAGGTCTGGTGCCAGGCCAGTGGCTGTGCTGTGCTTCCCTCTCCACCCCCACCTCTGTGTCCACGCCGCTTCGTCCTCCTCTCTTCCTCTTCCTCACAGCTTCTGTTCTTCTCTTGCTGAGGGATCGATCCACAGCTCTTCTGAAGAGATGCTTTAGTGTGTGTGTGTGTGTGTGTGTGTGTGTGTGTGTGTGTGTGTGTGTGTGTGTGTGTGTGTGTTATGTGTTTGTGTGTGTGTAGTGTTGTGTGTGTGTGTGTGTATGTGTGTGTATGGTGTGTGTGTATATGTGTGTGTGTATATGTGTATGTGTGTGGTGTGTGTGTATGTATGTGTGTATGTGTGTGGTGTGTGTGTATGTGTGTGTATGTGTGTATGGTGTGTGGTGTGGTATGTGTGTGTATATATGTGTGTGTGTGTGTATGTGTGTGTGTATGTGGTGTATGTGTGTGTGTATGTGTGTGTATGTGTGTAGTATGTGTGTGTATGGTGTGTGTGTATATGTGTGTGTGTTATGTGTGTGTGTGGTGTGTATGTGTGTGTGGTGTGTGTGTGTGTGTGTGTGTTTGTGTGTGTGTATGTGTGTGTATGGTGTGTGTGTATATGTGGTATGTGTGTGTGTGTGTGTGTGTGGTGTTTGTGTGTGTATGTGTGTGTGTATGTGTGTGTATGGTGTGTGTGTGTATGTATGTGTGTATGTGTGTGGTTGTGTGTGATGTGTGTGTGTATATGTGTGTGTGTATATGTATATGTGTGTATGTGGTGTGTGTTGCAGTTTGTGGAGTCCTTCATGCTGGAGTATGACGACCATGTCCAGCAGCAGCTCATGTTCTCTGTCTACGACATCGACAGCAGGTAGTGCACATGTGCGCGGGCACGCCTACACATACATACACACGCACACACTTACAACACCACACACAGTGCGTAATTCCTTTCACCCGTTTGGGGTTGGGAAAAACTACACAACAAGTTTAGA
>CM054145.1:67543129-67547161 GCA_028751875.1 Rapana venosa
GATAGATACTATAAACGGAGATAGGGTTTGTTGTTTTCAGTTGACTGACAACCTAAGATAGATACTATAACGGAGATGGGGCCCCAATGTAAGCTCAAAAGTGTGAGGGAAAGAAGAAAATTTCTTTGAATTTGATTATGACAGATAGTGATCAGGAAAACAGGCACAGCGTGCAGTAACAAGAAGATGAGCTCTAGGCGCTGGGCTGTCAGAACACAGGTGAGCTCAGCAGAAAGGAACGGGGGCCCGACAGGGGAAGGGGGGCCCCGACGGGGAACGGGTGACATTTTTGGCTGGCAATAGGAAATAGAAACAGAAAGCCACGATGAACAGAAACGAATATTCAGGTTTTTTCATTTTTATTTATTTATTTTATTCTTTTATATCGAGGATAAGGGGTTAAAGCACGTATCTGCTTTATTACGTCCAGTCCCCGTGTGTATGCGGTTTTGTCAATTCTGTCATCTGTTCCCACTGGCACACTTTGGGCCTACCTTACAAAAGCGGAACCCGGATTTAACGTGTGCACAAGATGTTCTGAGAGGTGGGGAGGTGAGGAGCTGTCCAATCTGTCAGTCAGTATGGGACAGCAGTACCTAATGAAAACTGTGGCCTGGGACAACTCTGTGCGTGTGTGTAGTAGTAGTAGTAGTAGCAGCAGCAGCAGCAGCAGCAGCAGCAGCGCAGCAAATAGTAGTAGCAGCAGCAGCAGCAGCAGCAAATAGTATAGTAGTGCAGCAGCAGCAGCAGAAGCGTAGTAGTAGTAGTAGCGCAGCAGCAGCAGCAGCAACGTAGTATAGTAGTAGTAGTAGTAGTAGTAAAAGTAGTAGTAGTAGTAGTAGTAGTAGTAGTATAGTAGTAAGTAGTAGTTTTGTAGTAGTAGCAGCAGCAGCAGCAGCAGCAGTATGGTAGTAGCAGCAGCAGCAGCAGAAGTAGTAGTATAGTAAACCCGTAGCTGTAGTAGTAAAAGTTAATAGTAGTATAGTAGTAGTAGTAATAGTAGTTAGTGTAAAATAGTAGTAGTTAGTAGTAATAGTAGTAGTAGTAGTAGTAGTAGTAGTAATAGTAGTAGTGTAGTAGTAATAGTAGTAGTAGTAGTAGTAGTAGTCGCAGTAGTAGTAGCATAGTAGCAGTGTAGTAGTAAATAGCAGCAGCAGCAGCAGTAGTAGTAGTAGCAGCAGCAAACAGCACAGTAAGCAGCAGCAGTAGTAATAGTAATAGTAGTAGTTCTTCATTTTAACGTGCTTCCACTAAAATAGTGATATCAGACGGAAAGTGGTGTGTGTGTGTGTTTGTGTGTGTATGTCTTTGTGTGTGGGGGTTTTTGTTTTGTGTGTGTGTCTTTGTGTGTGTGTGTGTTTTTTGTGGTGTGTGTGTGTTTATGTGTGTGTGTATGTGTGTGTGTGTTTATGTGTGTGTATGTGTATGTGTGTGTATGTGGTGTTATGTGTGTGTGTATGTGTGGGTATTGTGTGTATGTGTGTGTGTATGTGTGTGTGTCTTTATGTGTGTGTGTTTATGTGTGTGTTGTCTTTATGTGTTGTGGGTGGGTGTATGTGTGTTGTGTGTGCTTTATGTGTGTGTCTTTATGTGTGTGTGGGTGTGTGTATGTGTTTTGTTGTCCTTATGTGTGTGTGTGTCTTTATGTGTATGTGTCTTTATGTGTGTGGTTTTCTTTGGGGTGTGTGTTTTCTTTATGTGGGTGTGGGGGTGTATTTGTGTGTGTGTGTGTGTGTGTATGTGTTGTGGGTGGGGGGGTGTGTGTCTTTATGTGTATGCGTCTTTATGTGTGTGTGTGTCTTTTTTGTGTGTGGTGTGTGTCTTTATGTGTATGTGTCTTTTTGTGTGTGTGTGTCTTTGTGTGTGTGTGTGTCTTTATGCGTGTGTGGGGTGTGTGTGTGGGTGTGTGTCTTTAAAGCGTGTGTGTGGGTGTGTGGGGGTGGTCTTTATGTGTATGCGTCTTTATGTGTGTGTGTCTTTATGTGTGTGTGTCTTTAAAGTGTTGTGTGGGTGGGTGGGTGTGTGTCTTTATTGTATGCGTCTTTATGTGTGTGTGTCTTTTGTGTGTGGTGTGTGCGCGTTGTGTCTTTATGTGGTGTCTTTATGTGTGTGGGTGTGTGGGTGTCTTTGTGTGTGTGTGTCTTTATGTGTGTGTGTGGGGGGGTGGGGGGTGTATTTGTGTGTGTGTGTGTGTGGGGTGGGTGTGTGGGTGTGTGCTTTATGTGTATGCGTCTTTTTGTGTGTGTGTGTGTGTCTTTGTGTGTGTGTGTGTGTGTTTTCTTTATGTGTGTGTGTCTTTGTGTGGGTGGGGGTATGTGTGTGTGTGTGTCTTTATGTGTGTGTGTGTCTTTATGTGTGTGTGTCTTTATGTGTATGTTCTTTATGTGTGTGTGTGTCTTTGTGTGTGTGTGTGTGTGTCTTTATGTGTGTGTGTGTGTGGTGGGTGTGTGTGTGTATTTGTTGGGGTGTGTGTGTGTTGTGGGTGTAGTGTGTGTGTGTGTGGGTGTCTTTGTGTGTGTGGGTGGGTGGGTGTGTGTCTTTATGTGTATGTGTCTTATGTGGGTGTGTCTTTATGTGTGTGTTATGTGTGTGGGTGTGGGTGTTGCAGCCGGGACATTTTTCTGGAGGGGGGCAGAAACCATAGCAGCAATCAGCTTCCATCCGTCTTCCGCACCGAGGGCCTGCCTAAGACACGTCACCCTGGTTGGGTGGGGGGTGTGGGTGTGTGTGTGGTATTTGTCTGTTTGTGTGTGTGGTGTGTGTGTGTGTTGTCTGTGTCTGTTGTGTCTGTGTGTGTGTGTGTCTCTGTGTGTGTGTGTGTGTGTGTGTGTCTGTGTCTGTGTGTGTGTTGTGTGTGTCTGTGTGTGGTGTGTGTGTGTGGGTGGGTTTGGGGGTGTGTGTGTGGGTGTGTGTGTGTCTGTGTGGTGCGTGTGTGTGTGTGTGTGTCTGTGTTGTGTGCGTGTGTGTGGGGGGGGGGTTTTTGTGGGTGTGTGTGTGTGTCTTTTGTGTGTGGGGGTGTGTGTGTGGGTGTGAGTGTTTTCTGTGAATCGGACCCTGTAACGCCGTTCCAAATTCAAATGGTTTGACTGCTCAAAGTGTGTGTTAGTGTGTGTTTGGGTGGTGGTGTGTGTTTGTTTTGGTGTGTGTTGTTTGTGTGGTGTGTGTGTGTGTTTGTGTGGGTGTGTGTGTGTTTTGTGTGTGGTATTTGTCCCGTTTGTGGTGGTGGTGTGTGTTTTTGTGTGTGGTATTTGTTTGTGTGGTGTGTGTGTGTTTTGGTGTGATATTTGTCTGTTTGTGGTGTGTGTGTGTGTGTGTTTGGGGTGTGGTATTTGTCTGTTTGTGTGGGTTGGTGTGTTGTTTGTGTGTGGTATTTGTCTGTTTGTGTGTGTGGGGTGTTTGTTGTGTATTTTTCTGGGTTTTTGGTGTGTGTGTGTGTTTGTTTGTGTGTGGGATTTGTCTGTTTGTGTGGTGTGTGGGTGTGTGTTTGTGTGTGGTATTTGTCTCTTTGTGTGATTTTGTGTGTTTGTGTGTGGTATTTGTCTGTTTGTGGTGTGTGTCAAGTTTAAGTCAAGTCAAGTCAAAATTTTTTTTCCCGATTTGGTACATTGAATACCAATGCATTTTCTTTTTTTTCATCAAGCCATCTATCTAAGAACAATTTTCGTAATGATTATACTAAGACATACATTATTGCATTATTTACCGTTAAATTAAACCAGTAAAAAAGAGGAAAAAATCGATAAGGGGAAAAACATTGAAAATACAAATTACCACATATACATTACACGCAACACACATACTCATGCCACCTGAGCGCGTGCGCGCTCCGGGCCACACACACATTTAAATAAAAATGTTTTAAGAATTAAAAAAAGAAAATCATAAAACGTCAGGACAAACAAGTTACTTCACCTACTGTTTCATCCATTCTTTCACGTTTATAAATTTAGATAATAAAAAAGGTACGGGAAAAAAACTTTTTTGAAAAAAAGGGATTGTCTTACGACAATATTAACCCTTTAAAAGACCTCC
>CM054145.1:67547661-67550161 GCA_028751875.1 Rapana venosa
GTGGTGTGTGTGTGTGTGTGTGTGTGTGTGTGTGTGTGCTGTGTGTGTGTGTGTGTGTGTGTGTGTGTGTGTGTGTGTGTGGTGTGTGTGTGTGTGTGCTGTGTGTGTGTGTGTGTGTGTGTGTATGTGTGTGTGTGCTGTGTGTGTGTGTGTGTGTGTGACTGAAGGCGCTGTGTCAGGCTGGGGTGGCTGTTTTCAGCAGCGCTGTCCCTCCCTAGCCACCCCGGGTGTGTGTGGATGGAGCAGTGAGCGCTGTGTCCCCGCCAGCTGAGGAAGGCAGTGAGCAGCGTGCATGGTGACGCAGTGAGCAGCGTGCAGGGTGACGCAGTGAGCAGCGTGCAGGGGGACGCGGTGAGCAGCGTGCAGGGTGACGCGGTGAGCAGCGTGCAGGGTGACGCAGTGAGCAGCGTGCAGGGGGGCGCGGTGAGCAGCGTGCAGGGGGACGCGGTAAGCAGCGTGCAGGGGGGCGCGGTGAGCAGCGTGCAGGGGGGGCGCGGTGAGCAGCGTGCAGGGGGGCGCGGTGAGCAGCGTGCAGGGGGGCGCGGTGGGCAGCGTGCAGGGGGGCGCGCGGTGAGCAGCGTGCAGGGGGGCGCGGTGAGCAGCGTGCAGGGGGGCGCGGTGAGCAGCGTGCAGGGGGGGGGGGCGCGGTGAGCAGCGTGCAGGGGGGGGGGGGGGGGGCGCGGTGAGCAGCGTGCAGGGGGGGCGCGCGGTGAGCAGCGTGCAGGGGGGGGGGCGCGGTGAGCAGCGTGCAGGGGGGGGGGCGCGGTGAGCAGCGTGCAGGGGGACGCAGTGAGCAGCGTGCAGGGGGCGCAGTGAGCAGCGTGCAGGGGGACGCAGCCTGGGCAGCTGGCAGCAGGGGATGGGGCCACAACATGACGTCGGGTTCATCCTCTCAGCTGACATGGCGGCGACATAGTCTAGGCCAAACCACACATTGCAGTTGAGAGAAGCCTGATCTTTATTGGAAACAGCAGTAGGCATGATTGTGCTTCTGTGACTGCTCCGTTATCCCTGGTTGGCTGTCTGGCCTGTGTATTGCCAACACCTCAAGGGCGTCAGTGGCATGGTGACAGCGGTTCCTTGGATGGATCTGGACTGTAGGGGCTGTGTGGACTGAGGGCTTTGAACAGAAAGATAAATGGCATAAGCTTGGTGTTGAACAAGATGTCGTTATAACCTGTCTGTGCAGAAGTGATCAACGTATACATTTGTTTTCCTTCTGAAAAAAATATTGATTTCGTTTTGTGTGGCATTCTCGTCTTCGTGCAATGTCTCACTCTCAAGATAAAATCACGCTGCATTGGTGAACACGTTGTTCTTTCAGAGCTTTCCTACAGCAGTGTGCCGATTACCCATCCCATTGTGGTGACAAGAAAGAAGGAACCGTGCTGTTTAGTGCTCTGCCAACATGTGACAGTTACAGACAACCAGATTTGAATACATCCGCTTTAGACAGTCCTCCAAAATGTCAGTTCAATGAATACAAAATATCAAAACTCGATAAAGACTGACTGAAGAAGTATTTAAACATTTCTATAAAGCTACATTTTCCAGCAACTAAAAAAAGGCCACCAAAAGGACAGCGATCAATGCCGGAAATGCCTGTCAGTGTGGAGTCAGCCAATAAGCATTGAGGATGAACGGGCCGGCGATTGGCGGGAAGAAGTCAGGGGGCAGGGTGGAGCTGCTGGTGTCCTGTCAGGACCTGGCCGACCTCGACGTCTTCACCAAGACGGACCCCATGTGCGTGCTCTTCCTCAAGCAGTTCGGCCAGTGGAAGGAGTTCGCCAGGACGGAGGCCATCCGGTCCACCCTCAACCCCAAGGTAGGCAGGCCCTGCTGTCCTCCTCCTCCTCCTCCTCGTGGTTATTATTATTATTATTATTATTGTTATTGTTATTGTTATTGTTAATATTAATCACCGTTTTTGCCTCTTGCAAAGACACCAGCAGTGTGCTGAAAACTGGCAGAAACGTAGATTTAGTAGACCTGTATCACAAAATGTGGACAAAGCAGAGTTAGGCTTTGATGTGTCATTTGTTATAAGAAAAAACTGAATATCAATTCACCCGGCAACCGTTATTTTTTTACAAGGTTTTGCATGTCAACATCTTGCTTTTAATAATAATAATAATAATAATAATAATAATAATAATAATAAATGGAATTTATATAGCGCTATATCTTGCAGAGACAAATCAAAGCGCTTGCACTCAACTCATTCTTACACAGTCATACAACCAGTGACAAGTAATAGTTCCATCAAGTCCAAATGTGCACACACACCACACACACACACACACACACACACACACACACACACACACACATACAGAGGTCACACACCCTGGCAGGGCAGTAGAATCTTGGCTGAAAGAATAAAACTGTAGTGTTATCAAACTTATCGGTAATGCTTATTAATTACTATATAAAATACCACACGAAATTTCAGTTCTATTGCTGAACATATTCTTTAGTGAGAATCATATGAATTTGTCGC
>CM054145.1:67555161-67557661 GCA_028751875.1 Rapana venosa
TGAGAACGACCATGTCACCAGCACGGTTTTACGGGTTTAAACCCAAAGGGGTTGGGTCACTGTAGCAACTTTGTGTGAACGACCCATGTCACCAGCACTTTACGGTACCAGGTGAGTTCACTTGTAGCAAGAAATTGGGGTGAGAAACGACCCATGTCACCGGGACTTTGCGGTACACTTGTAGCAAGCATTGTGTGAGAACGACCATGTCACCAGCACTTTACCGGTAGTTCACTTGTAGCAAGCATTGTGTGAGAACGACCCATGTCACCAGCACTTTACGGTACAGGTGATTCACTTGTAGCAAGCATTGTGTGAGAACGACCCATGTCACCGGGACTTTAACGGGTACACTTGTAGCAAGCATTGTGTGAGAACGACCCATGTCACCAGGACTTTCGGGTACACTTGTAGCAAGCATTGTGTGAGAACGACCCATGTCACCAGGACTTTGGGGGTACACTTGTAGCAAGCATTGTTTTGAGAACGACCCATGTCACCAGACTTTACGGGTACACTTGTAGCAAGCATTGTGTGAGAACGACCCATGTCACCAGGACTTTGCGGGTACACTTGTAGCAAGCATTGTGTGAGAACGACCCATGTCACCAGATTTTTACGGGTAAATTTGTAGCAAGCTTGTGTAGAACGAACCATGTCACCAGGACTTGCGGGTACACTTGTAGCAAGCATTGTGGTGAGAACGACCCATGTCACCAGACTTTACGTACCGGGTGAGTTCACTTGTACAAGCATTGTGTGAGAACGACCCATGTCACCAGCATTTTACGTACCAGGTGAGTTCACTTGTAGCAAGCATTGTGTGGAGAACGACCCATGTCACCAGGACTTTACGGGTACCAGGTCGGTGCAGCCAGTCCAAGCTACCATGACTGAGGGGTGGAACATAAACTGCCACATGGCCGTCTGAGCCAGACGAGGTATCAACGAAAAATTTAATGATCCCCTGAAGTCGACATGCGGCTACCCCAAAGGTGGCTGTAATGTCCACAGTCCCCAAACTCACCGCTGGCTGAACCTCTGACCTCTGGGGCCCAAGAAGGGGGGAAAAGGGGAGAGAACAGAAGAGAGAAAACAGGGAGAACAGAGGAGAGAGAGACACAGAGAGAGACAAAGAAGACAAGAGAGAGGAGGGGAGAAGAGAAAGAAACAAGGGGAGAGGAGACAGAGAAGAGAGAGGGGGAAAGAGAGAGGACAGGAAAGAGGGAGAAGACAGAGAAAGAGACAAGGGATAGGGGGAGAAAGACAAGAAGGGCAGAGAGAGAGAACAGAGAAGAGACAGAGAGAGAGAAAGAAGAGAGACACAAGGAAGAAGGGGACAGAGAGAGGAAAAGAGAGAAAGACAGAGAGACAGAGAGAGAAGACAGAGAGAGAGAGAATAGAGAACGAGAACGAGAGAAAAAAGAGAGGGGACAGGAGAGGAAGAAGAGGGGGAGACAGGGGAGAGAGGGGGGGGAAGACCCGAGAGAGAAGAGAGAGAGGACAAAAGAGAGAGACAGAGAGAGAAGGACAAAAGAGAGAGAAAACCCCACCCACACGGAAACGAGGGGCCCCCAGCAGGGAAGCAGGGCCCGGTTGATGCCCCAGCTAACAGCTCTGCCCGGTTTCGAAGTGTGGAAATTGGCCCCCGTTGAGGGTGGTGGTTCAGAAACACCCCTCCGTACATGTCGTCCACTTTACCCCCGTTTCCCCAACACGGGTGCGGCTGCCCCACCGGTGTGGCAGTTAGGCTGACTTCTTCAGTCCCCTGCCCTTTGGGGGCCGCTGTCCCTTTGGCTTCTTGTTGACTTTTGTCTCTGCAGGGAAAGACGGTTCCTTACAACTGTCATCCCTAAAGCTGATTGGTATTTTACTTTGTCACTGCAGAATGACGGTGTCCTTACAATCCTCACCCAACGTGATTGGATTTTTACTTTTGTCCCTGCAGGAATGACGGTGTCCTTACAATCTGTCAGTCCCTAACGCTCATTGGTATTTCCACTATTGTTACTGCAGGAATGACGGTGTCCTTACAATCCGTCAGTCCCTAACGCTGATTGGTATTCCCACTCTGGTGCTGTGCAGGGGACCCCAAAGCACGCGGCACGCTGTGCGTGACGTCAGAGGTGGTGCGGGCCACGCGCAGCAAGGTGCAGATGCAGGTGGTGGGCCACAAGCTGGACAAGGTCGGCTTCCTCCAGCGAAAGGTGTGGGGGCAGACCTGTGGCGTCAGACCTGTGGCGTCTGACCTGTGTCTGACCTGTGGCGTCTGACCTGTGGCGTCTGACCTGTGGCGTCAGACCTGTGGCGTCAGACCTGTGGCGTCTGACCCGTGGCGGCAGATTCCGCTTTGTTTATCTCCTGTTCTTTACCAGTAGCTGCCTACTATCATGTGTTCGATGTATTGACAGTGGAGAGCTGTGCGATTGTGTGTGTGTGTGTGTGTGTGTGCGTGGTGGTGTGTGTGTGTGTGTGTGTGTGTGTGTGTGTGTGTGTGTGT
>CM054145.1:67562661-67572661 GCA_028751875.1 Rapana venosa
TTCCACTTGTTTTCAACATTGCAGATTATTTACTAGCTTGCATA
Source organism: Rapana venosa (assembly GCA_028751875.1). Classification (NCBI taxonomy): domain Eukaryota; kingdom Metazoa; phylum Mollusca; class Gastropoda; order Neogastropoda; family Muricidae; genus Rapana; species Rapana venosa. Next base: position 67,562,706 of record CM054145.1, read on the forward strand.
GATTACTCTAACTTCTCTGCATAAATTAGTGTGCCTCTGTCCTGCAATCCCCCCCCCCCCCCCCCCTTTTTCCCCTCCACACTATACAGTGTGGTGACTGTAGAATTTCTAGTCACAGGTAAGACATACTTGATTTTTTGTTGTAAGGAATTCCATTAGTGCTGGTAAAGTAGGTATGGTGATTTCCGTATTAATCATGGTTGATTTGCCTTATTAGTCAATTCCTAGGAAAAGCATTCATGCATTTAAATGGCTTTTTAGCTGTGTCTTGAACTGATTTTTGTTTTTGGATACATTGTAAGCGTTTTTGGGAGCTTGTTCCATACGTCACTACCTGAGTACAAGAAGCTTGTTTGTAAAGGATTATTTCTTGGTCTCGGAAATGTTAGTAGATGATTAGTCTGTGTTCATTGATTTGGAAGCTATTGGGATCTTTTGGCGGGGCATTACCATGACCATCTTTCTGGACAATAGAGCTTTATTTAGAGAAACTGTTATTGAAGTTAGGTTATTTTGTTTTCTTATAATCGTTGATGGTTAGGGAGCTTGATTTAGTAGAACAAGTTCAGTGCTCTTTTATATAATTCTATGAATCAATTTTAGATTTGTATCACTCAGCTGTCCCAAAGAGATGAAGCATATCAACTATAGGCAAAATATATGCCGCAAAAAAAAGGTTTGCGAAGGTGGTTTTTTTTCTTGTTTTTTTTTATCAGAAAATGTTATTTTTGATAACTGAAGGTAAGCTTGTAAGAATGACGTTTTCCTAGCGCCATCACAAGGTCAGTCCCAAGTAAGATTTTGTCCAATAACTACACCCAAATCGTGGGATCAACTTCCTTCATTACTCTTTTTACCTATCAACAGAAGTTGGAATTTATCTTTCATTTATTGTCTCTTTTGTCTTCTAGTAATACATACACTTAGTTCTCCGTATTTAAGGGACATATGGTTTAGCTGATCCAAGGTAACCAATCTGTCAATATTGTGTTGAAGTTGATTGTAAGTCTTGTGGGGGTCAGAATCCACATACACTAGAGGGATGTGTCATCAGCAAACATTTCACAGCTAACATTCTAGATATTGGGGTAAGTCCATTTACATAATTGAAAATAGAAGTGGGACCCAATATTGACCCTTGTGGTACTCCATGTTTAATAGTACTAAGTTCTAAATGTTTGATTATTTCAGTTACTAGCTCTGCCTATTCACATAAAGCTTTTCAAAAGATTTATCGTTTCGGGTGTAGTTTAATACAATGAAGTTTTACGGCAATATAAGAATGATTGATTACACAAATGCTTTTTGCAAAGTCAATCAAAAATAAGGCCTGTAATTTATTTCATTGATAGTGTGGTAGAGACTGTCTGTAATTTGTGTAAGAGTTGGTGTACAGGAATATGTTTTACGGAAAACCTGTCGATCTTCCATTTAATAGATTGTGTTTACAAAGTAGGACTATACGGATTTTTGGATTGTTTTGCGAAGGGTTTAGATAAGACAGACAGAATTGAACATTGGCTCCCTGTAATTTGAAGGACAAGCAGTATCACCTGATTTGTGGACTGGTATGATTTTTGCCTTTTTAAATATGACAGGAAAGTTGTTTTTCTCTATGCACAAGTTATACAAGTATGTCAGTGTTCCAGCTATAACTTGACCACAAAGCTTAATTATTCTTCCATCTAGATTGTCTAAACCACGTGTTCTGGAACTTTTTTGAAGAGACAGGCTTTCCAAGACGTCTGTGATTGTCATTGGCAGTAGTTCAAATGGGAATTTTATTTCTTTTGATTCGATATATTGTTCTAAGTAATGGAGATCATTTTCATTTGACTTGTCATTTGATATTACTTTGTCGGCAATGTTTGAGAAGTGGTTGTTCAATTCATCAGCTGATATATCTTTAACTGTCTGTTGACTTTTTGATATAGGTTTATTACATAATGTATTGATGGCTTTCCATACTTGGCGAGAGTCGGTAGTAGTAATTAACAACTTTTGAATGTAATCACGTTTTGATTTGCGTTTTAGTGAAGTTACTTTGTTTCTTTGTGCCCTGAACTGCTCATTTGAACCATGTGTTTTCAAATAGTCTCTATAGTCAATAGTGTGTGTGTTTGTGTGTGGTATTTGTCTGTTTGTGTGTGTGTGTGTTTGTGTGTGGTATTTGTCTGTTTGTGTGGTATGTGGGTGTGTCTTTGTGTGTGGTATTTGTCTGTGTGGTGTTTGTGTTTGTGTTTTGGTAGTTAAATAAGTGTGTGTGTCGGTTTAGCTATATATATATATATATATATATATATATATATATATATATATATATATATATATATATATATATATATAATATATATGTGTGTGTGTGTGTGTGTGTTATGTATGTATGTATGTTCCCCCTCTGGTCTGTGTATAGTTCAGTCCGTGTTATGTTTGTTTGTCTCGGAGATCTTTTTCTTTGCTATGTTTTGTGATGTCTCAGTACGTCATTGTTGGTTTGTCTGTTTGTGAACTAGTCACTCTTTATCTCTATTTGTCTAACCGTTTCCTTGTTCTCCTCTGTTCAGTTTATGTCCTGTCGGCCTATTTTTTCTGTTTACACACACACACGCGCGCGCGCGCACAAACATAACACAACATACACACAACACACACGTACACTCACACATACACACACACCACACGCACACACACACACAAACACCACACACAACACCACACACACACACAACACACACACACACACACACACACACACACACACACACACAACACCACAACACACACACACCCCACACACACACACACACACACACACACACACACACACACACACACACACACACACACACACACACACACACACACACACACACACACACACACACACACACACACACACAGATAGGTTGTGCCGGCCGTATAGCTGTTTTTCTTGGCAATATTCAGCTCACTGATTGCTGTGGTCGCTGTAAATGTAAAGGTGTCCCACAACCTATGTGGTCGTAGGGTGGGGGGCGAGACTAACTTCTCCAGGGCCAGCATATTGAGGGCAGTGGCGCCCATCTCCTCTCCCTCGCTGCTTTACCTTCCCTGACCCTAAAGGGGGCAGGTACCCATTTACAGCTGGGTGAACTGGGGGACTGTATTGAAGCCAAGGCGCGCAAACGGTCACCTATCCAAGTAGTAACCATGCTCGATGCCGCTTAACCTTGTCTGGGGGACAGCAAGTGCTCTGACCACTGAGCTACCCCGTCCCTGTGGCTACGGTAACGACTGTTTGTTGTGATGTGGGGTGGGGGTGGGGGTGGGGGGGCAGGTGGCGACCCTTTGACCTGACGGTTCAGCGGCTGTGCAACGATGACTGGGACCGGCCTGTGCAGTTTTCCTGCTGGCACGTGAACTTCACGTGAGTCATCCTGGGGGGGTTGTGTGTGTGTATGTATGTGTGTGCGTTTGTATTTGTGTCTGTGTGTGTATGTATGTGTGTGCGTTTGTATTGTGTCTGTGTGTGTATGTATGTGTGTGCGTTTGTATTTGTGTCTGTGTGCATGCGGCATTCGTTCACGAATGTGTGTGTGTGTGTGTGTGTGTGTGTGTGCGTGCGTGTGTGCGTGTTTACTAATGCGAGCATGTATAAGTTGTGTGTGTGTGTCTGTTTGTCTGTGTTTGTGTAGTGTAGTGTAGTGTGGTGTGGTGTGTGTGTGTGTGTGTGTGTGTGTGTGTGTGTGTGTGTGTGTTGTGTGTGTGTGTGTTGTGTGTGTGTTAGTGTACATGAGTGGTTTTTTATGTGATTGTGTGTTTGTCTTTATGCATGTGGCATGCGTTCATGTGTGTGTGTGTGTGTGTGTGCGTGTGCGTGCACGCGCGCGCGTCCGTACGAACATAGGTATGGGCGCTCATAGGAGAGGGGCTGATGAAGCCTGCAGCTGAGGCAGTGGTCTTTCTGTCGATGTTCAGGGGCGGGCCAGGCTCCACGTTCCTCATGATCGGCAGAGTCACCGTCACTCTGCGAGAATTGAACCACCTGCAAACGTGAGGAGGAGACTGCTGTCTGTCTGTTCGTCCGTCTGTCCGTCTGCCTGCCTGGCTGTCTGTCTGTCTGTCTCTCAGTGTGTGTGTGTGTGTGTGTGTGTGTGTGTGTGTGTGTGTGTGTGTACACATTCCAGGCTACACCCGCGCTTGTGAATGATGTGAAACGACACTGTTGGTAAAGAGTTTCCCTTCCTAATAATGATTGACCTGATTGTCTTCCAAGATTGAGGTTTACCTTCTGTAATTTGTTTTCTTGGGAACAAAAAGACGGTGATGAAGTTAGGCATAACTGTTTAGACCTAACTGTAAACGTACATGGACTGATGGGAAACATTGACGGCCACGTTTCTGACACTTTCGCCATAGAACATAATATTGTTATCGCAAATGACATGCGTTACTGTTTGCCTTGTTTAATAATAATAATCATAATATATGGAATTTATATAGCGCTGAATCTTGTAAAAAACAAACAAATCGAAGCGCTTGCACTCAATCATTTACAGGCATGCAACTCTCCTTAAACATAATCAACAACAGATTTCAAATCCATGCGCGCGGACTTATGCACGCACGCACGCACGCACGCACGCACACGCACACACATACACACACACACACACACACACACGCGCGCGCGCGCGCGCGCGCGCGCGGAAGAACTCTTAGAAGGTCAAAGATGCTGTTGAAAATTAGGGACAGATATTTGGGGGGAAAGTCTCAGGTAGGAAATAAGTGTGTTTTGAGGCTGGATTTGAAGGAATCAAGTGAAGGCTTTTGACGAAGTGAAAGAGGGAGGTCGATCCAGGTGGATGGACCAGAAACAGAGAAGGAGCGACGGCCAACAGTGGTTTGTTTGAATCTGGGTGTTCGAAAGCACAAAGTATCTGCGGCTGAACGAAGGGAACGGGATGGAGTGTACAGGTGAAGACAGTTACAGAGATAAGAGGGTGCAGATTTGTGGAGACATTTGAAACAGAGAGTATTGATTTTATACTCCAGTCTTTGTGAGACAGGCAACCTATGCGTTGAAGAGAGTGGATAGATGATGCTGGTAGGCCAGCCAAAAGAGAATTACAGTAGTCTAAACGTGAAAGAACGAGAGATGTGACAAGCTTGGAAGTTGCATCAGTGGACAGATACTTGCGAATCGCGCTTATGCCCCGTAATTGATAGTAGCAAGACTGGCAGGTCTGGGTGATGAATTGTTTCATAGAGAGTGTGTTGTCAAGAACTACTCCTAAATACTTCACAGAGTTGGACAAAGGAACTGACGTATTGCCGAATTCTATTGAAGTTTTTGCGATAGAGGAAAGTTTATGTTGGGTCCCTATGAGCATGGCTTCGGTTTTATCGGCATTAAGTTGCAACTTGTTCTGATCATCCAGTTTTGAATGTCTTGAAGGCAGTAGGACATATTTGTCAGGAGGGAAGGCAAGCTTTCAACAGTATCACTGCACTGGAAGCTGAGTATCATCGGCATAGAAATGATGATCAATATGGTGGTTGTTTATTATATGTGAGAGTGGAGCAGTGTAGAGAGAAAAGAGAGCAGGGCCCAGGACTGATCCCTGGGGGACTCCACATTCCATTTTGACAGGTTTTGATAGAATTTTGTTTACAATAATTTTCTGGAACCGGTCTGTGAGGTATGAAGTAAACCAGGTGAGGGCTGTGCCGTTAATACCAAACGTATTTTGGAGGCGAGAAAGAAGAATTGAGTGATCTATGGTATCAAAGGCTGCAGACAAGTCAAGAAGAGCGAGGGGGAAGATTTTTCCTGCCTCGGAAGCAAGTAGAAGTGTATCCAAAGTGTGGACTAGGGTGGTGTCGGTGCTGTGGTTAGGGCGATAGGCAGACTGAAAAGTGGGAAGGAGATCATTGGAATGAAGGTGACTGTTGAGCTGTTTGAGAACAACTTTTTCTAGCACTTTGGAGACAAAGGGTAAGTTTGAGATAGGCCTATAATTCTTCAGAATGTTGGGATCAAGGTCGTGCTTTTTCAGTAGATGTTTCGCACAGTCCTCCTTGCCCAAGTGATAGTTCCCGGCGGGTGGAATGTTGACTTGTCCATGTGATGTTGCAGCGACGGTCACTACAAGAAGCTGCACGTGCACAGCCCCAGGAAAGAGAAGAACAAGAAGAAGGAGACAGTGGCTGGCACACTGAGGTTCTATCAGTTCAGGTAATTGTCTTTACTCAAACCCCCTAACGCTGTCTATGGCTGGCACACTGAGGTTCTGTCAGTTCAGGTAAAGGCTCTCTTTCTGTTTACTCTGAACGACTAACGCTGTCTATCACTTTTGGTCAGATTCCTGAGTTCCTGTCACCATGTTTGGTCCAGGCTGAAAGTGTAGTCACTGACTCCTGAAGCCTAGGCACTAAGGGCTGCATCAAGATGTTCTGTTTGAAATGGCATGCTGACTGCCGGCTTGTCTGTAGTCGTGACATGCTTCCATCATAACTAACGACTTGACTTTGGCTGTGACATGCTTCAATCATAACTAACGACTTGACTTTGGTTGTGACATGCTTCAATCATAACAAACTTGACTTTGGCTGTGACATGCTTCAATCATAACAAACTTGACTTTGGCTGTGACATGCTTCAATCATAACAAACTTGTCTTTCGTTGTGACATGCTTCAATCATAACAACTTTGGCTGTGACATGCTTCAATCATAACAACAACTTGTCTTTGGCTTTGACATGCTTCAATCATAACAAACTTGTCTTTGGCTGTGACATGCTTCAATCATAACAACAACTTGACTCTGGCTGTGACATGCTTCAATCATAACAAACTTGTCTTTGGCTGTGACCTGCTTCAATCATAACAACGACTTGTCTTTGGCTGTGATATGCTTCAATCATAACAAACTTGATTTTGGCTGTGACATGCTTCAATCATAACAATCTTGACTTTGGCTGTGACATGCTTCAATCATAACAAACTTGTCTTTCGTTGTGACATGCTTCAATCATAACAACTTTGGCTGTGACATGCTTCAATCCTAACAACGCCTTGTCCTGGAGGAGAGGACAAACCTCTCAACACGGACTATGGCTGCCTGTATGGCGGGGTGCTGGGGAAGAGCTGTGTCATGATGCAGCTGTCTGCTGGGGAAGAGCTGTGTCATGATGCAGCTGTCTGCTGGGGAAGAGCTGTGTCATGATGCAACTATCTGCTGGGGAAGAGCTGTGTCATGATGCAGCTGTCTGCTGGGGAAGAGCTGTGTCATGATGCAAGTGTCCCATGCCGTCACTCCCAGGTGTACTGGGGGAGGAGGTGTTGTGATCGCGATCATTTCAGCGCCCTTCAAATAACTCCATTCCCACATGGGGTCTGGACACGATCGATACTGCCGTATTGTCTGGTTTGTTTTGTTTGATGTCCAGTTGTCACATGTTTGCTATGGAACAACCACACATGAACACGTGCTACTCGCACAGGACGCTAGTCTGTCGTCTCACCTGAAGCACTAGTATCCATAGCTGTCATCGGTGGAATGAAAGACTGACGTGATCCTGATGGATCTTTGTTTTATTGCTGTTGATGTTTTGTTTCTTTCTCCCCAGGGTGGACATGCAGTATTCCTTGCTGGACTACATACGTGGCGGGATGCAGCTTCGCCTCATCATTGCCATCGACTTCACAGTCAGCTTTTACTGTCTGTCTGTCTGTCTGCCTGCCTGCCTGCCTGCCTGTCTGTCTGTCTGTCTGTCTGTCTGTCTCTGTCTCTGTCTCTGTCTCTCTCTCTCTCTCTCTCTCTCTTCTCTCTCTCTCTCTCTCTCTCTTGTTGTTGTTCTGCGTTCCCCAGCTTTACACCCTGGGGGTCACCCAGAACATGCACTCTGCCTCACTCATCCCACTTGGGATTCTCTGTGAGATAGGAAGTACACACTGGATGAGAAGTTTGCGTGTATGACTCTTTTTCAAGCACCTCGCCATATAGGCAGCCATACTCCGACTTCAGAGGATTTTTTTCTCCTTTAACAAAGGAGAGTGCGGGTTATTATGTTAAGAGCTTGTCATGGCTGAAGGCAATCTCAACACAACATTTTACAACATAACAACGTTTTAATGTAGGCCTTGGCATTAGCTGACATCAATAATAACTGACACAGCTTTTGGCCTGGGCCATTGTCTGTCTCCTTATTAGCTCATTTGTTTGTTTGTTTGTTTGTTGTTTGTCTGTTTGAGTCTTTTTTATTTACTTGAATTTTTTTATGCAATTATTTTACATTTGAGATGTTTTGGGCTTTTTCCTTTGCGTTTTTCTTTGGGGGAAAGGGAATGGGTGGGTGGGGTTGAGGGGATGGTGTAAAGAAGCTGTAAGCTTATCCATTTACCCTAAATAAAAAAAAATTCGTATTCGTCTCTCTCTCTCTCTCTCTCTCTCTCTCTCTCTGTGCACATCTATGATGTGACGTGCTATGTTTGCCAGTGTGTGTAGTATATCCAGAACATTTCCGAACGGAGTTTGTGGCGGCACACTAAGCCATCTCACCAGACAGGTCTCGGAGAGGAGCAGAGGAGGGGTACAGCTTTGATGTGTTGGCTTCACAAGCTTCAGCGCAATAGCAATTCCACCATGTTGGTAGTAGTATGAGTAGGAGTAGAAGTAGTAGCAGCAGTAGCAGAAGTAGTAGTAGCAGTAGTAGTATTAGTAGCAGAAGTAGCAGCAGTAGTGGAAGTAATAGTAATAGTAGTAGTAGTAGTAGCAGTAGTAGCAGAAGTAGCAGCAGTAGTAGAAGTAGTAGTAGCAGTGGTAGTAGCAGTAGTAGCAGAAGTAGCAGCAGTAGTAGCAGTAGAAGTAGCAGTAGTAGTAGTAGCAGTAGTAGTAGTAGTAGCAGTAGTAGTAGTAGTAGCAGCAGTAGTAGAAGTAGCAGCAGCAGCCGCAGCAGCAGCAGCAGCAGCAGCAGCAGCAGAGTAGTAAGCAGCACGTAGTAGTAGTAGTAGCAGTAGTAGTAGTAGTAGTAGTAGTAGCAGTAGTAGTAGTAGTAGCAGCAGTAGTATAGTAGTAGTAGTAGTAGTAGTAGTAGTAGTAGCAGCAGCAGTAGTAGTGGTAGTAGTTAGTAGCACAGTAGTAGTAGTAGTAGTAGTAGTAGTAGTAGCAGCAGTAAGTATAGTAGTAGTAGTAGTAGTAGTAGTAGCAGCAGCAGCAGGCAGCAGCAAACAGTAGCAGCATAGCAGCAGCAGCAGCAGCAGCAGCAGCAGCAGCAGTATAGTAGAAGCAGCAGCAGCAGCACAGCAGCAGCAGCAGCAGCAAACAGCAGTCATGCAGCAGCAGCAGTAGTAGTAGTAGTAGTAGTAGTAGTAGTAGTAGTAGTAGTAGTAGTAGTAGTAGTAGTAGTAGTAGTAGTAGTAGCAGCAGCAGCAGCAGCAGCAGCAGCACATAGTGGTAGTAGTAGTAGTTCGATTTTTCTGGAGCATAATTATGCTTGGGTTGACAGCAGAAAGCAAGAAGGGGACCATTGTGCCGATGAAGGAAGAGGTGAGGGTGCAGTGTGGACATTGCACGGCTGCTGATGGAGGACAAGAAAGGATAACAGCGGGCAGGACAACGAAGCAGGCCAGGACTGACAGAGACACCAGGCAGTGATAGTCAGAATCGCTATAGCGGAGACGTCCATGACTTGATGAGTGTAATGCAAAGAAGCACACACTGATCCTGATGATGCCGACATTGATGGTGGCAGCGACAGTGAAAAGAGTCACTTTCAGTACTTGTGAGAGTGTCGACGCCTACGACGATGTCAGTGCTGAGGATGACGATGACCACTATGATGGCAACACTAACGACAGCGCGGACAACGACAGTGATGAAAAAGATAGGGCAGGTCTGATGATATAAAGATGAGAGATGATGATTGATGATAAAGGAAATGATGATATACGATGAGCGACGACTTTGGGGCA
>CM054145.1:67575161-67645161 GCA_028751875.1 Rapana venosa
ATTTTTTTTTTCGTTGTATTTTGTTTGTAGTGTGTTTCTGTTGTTGTGTATGTGTGTGTGTGTGTTTGTGTGCGTGTGTGTGGTGTGTTGTGTGTGTTGCGTGTGTGTGTTGTGGTTGTGTGTGTGTGTGTCGTATGTGTTTTGTGTTGTGTGTTGTGTGTGTTTCTACTAAGGTGATTGTGGCTAGTGTTGTTGTCAAAAAAATGTGTTTTGTAGTATGCCTTCATCTTTGATGCGCAACATAAAATGTTTTTGATGATCGCCCCCCCCTTCATCTGCTATCCCGTGTTCTCTACCCTCTACCTTTATTTCCTCCACCCCACACTCATCTCCCTTCCTAACCCCCATGCCTCTCCCCTCCTACCGCTCTCAACCCTCCCTCTCTTCACAGTCTCTCTTCTCTTCTCTCTCTCATTTCTCTCTTCTCCTTCCTCCTCCTCCTCTCTCTCTCTGCCTCTCTCTCTCTGTCAGCCGGTGGTCTAGGTGAGGTTCCCGGAAAGCCAGAACAATCCCGGTTTTGTCCCATTTCTCCTCCCCCCCCTCCCCCTCTCCATCAGTCTTGAGTGGTGGCTCTGGTGCTATCATCGGATATACTAGAACCGAATTTCGTGTGTCACATGCATTTGCACCTAAAAGAACCCTCCCCACAGAGTTGTCTGTGCAATGTTGCGTGGGTTAAAAAGCACTGTCATAGAGAAAGACATGCACATCAGCAGGAGGAAAAGACACAGAAAGACAGGCGTGGCAACTCTGTGCTGAGGGAGAACAAGCCAAGATGTCATGCAGACAATTCGAGAAATCGCATGCAACGCAATACAATGCACAAACAAGAAACTACAGTACAAACTCAATGCAACAGAACAGCCAATGTCAATCAACAATACTAACAATGCCTACAACATACAATCAATACAATACAGTACAATACAATGCAATACAACACAATGTACAGTACAACACAAATGCAACACAATACAGTACAAATCACAATACAGTACAGTACAATGCATCAATACATACATACATACACATGCAAACACAATACAGTACATACACAATGCAATACAATACAGTACAAACAAACAATACAAGTACAAACATGCAATACAATACAGTACAATCACAATGCAATACAATACAGTCAAACAATACATACAAACAATCATACAAATACATACAATCACAATCAGTACAACACAATGCAATTACAATACAGTACAATACAATACAGTAGCAAACAATGCAATACATGACAGTACAACACTGACTGCAATACAATACAGTACAATATACAAGCAATACAATACAAAGCAATACAATGCAATAGTACAATAAAGTACAACACAATGCAACACAATACAGTACAAACATCAATGCAATACAATACAGTTACAAACAATGCAATACAGTACAGTACAAACAATAGCATACATACAGTACAATCAATGCAATACAATACAGTACAAACACAATGCAAATACAACACAATGCAACTCACAATACAATACAGTAAACAAACTACAATGCAATACAAAATACAGTACAAACAATAGCAAATACAATACAATACAATGCAATACAATACAGTACAATACAATGCAATACAATAAGTATAACATAATGCAATACAGTACAATACAATGCAATACAATACAGTACAATACAATGCAATACAATACAGTGCAATACAATGCAATACAATACAATACAATGCAATACAATACAGTACAGTACAATACAACACAATACAGTACAATACAATACACTGCAACACCATACAGTAAAGTAAAGGTTTCCTATAACCCTTAGCAGTTGTTGGGGAGTGAGGTGTCAGAGACCTCAGCTTCTCCAGGGTTCAGCGTCATGACATTCCCTGTCCCCAAATACATTACTTCAAATACAGTACAATGCAGTACAGTACTTACAGTACAGTACAGTACAGTACAGTACAGTACAGTACATATCATAAAGCCAGCACCTGATCTTGTATGTGATCTGGGTGTACAGTATAATACAGTACACAGTACATACAATATAGTACATATACGTCATGAAGTCAGCAATCTGATCTTACATGTGCCCAGGTGTACAATACATACAATACAGTGCATTACAAGATAATACAGAACAATACAGTACAATGCAATATAGTACAATACAGTGCAGTACAAGATAATATAGAAAATGCAGTACAGTACAATGCAGTACAATATAGTACAATACAGTACAGTACAATGCAGTGCAATATAGTACAATTCAGTACAATATAATACAATGCAGTACAGTACAACATAGTACAATACAGTACAATATAGTACAATACAGTACAATATAGTATAATACAGTACAATACAGTACAGTACAATATAGTACAGTACAATATAGTACAGTACAATACGTACAATACAGTACATGTCATAAATAATAAAGATAATAATAATATATGGAATTTATATAGCACTGAATCTTGTAAAACAAACAAATCGAAGCGCTTGCACTCAAATCATTTACGCGCATGCAACTTTCCTCAAATATAATGAATAACATATTTCAAATTTATGCACGCACACGTGCACACACTCACACACACACACATACACACACACACACACGCGCGCGCGCGCGCGAACACACTTAGGAGATGAATGATGTGGTTGAAAAGTAGTGACGGATATGAGGGGAAAGTGTCAGGTAGGAAATAAGTGTGTTTTGAGGCTGGATTTGAGAGTATCAAATGAAGGCTTTTGGCGAAGGGAAAGAGGGAGGTCATTCCAGGTGGATGGACCAGAAACAGAGAAAGAGCGACAGCCAACAGTGGTTTGTTTGAATCTGGGTGTTTGAAAGCACAAAGTATCTGCGGCTGAACGAAGGGAACGGGATGGAATGTACAGGTGAAGACAGTTACAAAGATAAGAGGTGCAGATTTGTGGAGACATTTGAAACAGAGGGTATTGATCTTGTACTTCAGTCTTAATGAGACAGGCAGCCAGTGAAGAGATCGCAGAAGAGAAGTGATGTGTTCAGATTTTTTCTTTCTTAGGACCAGTCGAGTTGCAGAGTTTTGTATGCGTTGAAGAGAGTGGATAGATGATGCTGGTAGGCCAGGCAAAAGAGAATTACAGTAGTCTAAACGTGAGAGAATGAGAGATGGGACGAGCTTGGAAGTTGCATCAGTGGACAGATACTTGCGAATCGCGCTTATGCGCCGTAATTGATAGTAGCAAGACTGACAGGTCTGGGTGATGAATTTTTTCATAGAGAGTGTGTTGTCAAGAACTACTCCTAAATACTTCACAGAGTTGGACAAAGGAACTGACGTATTGCCGAATTCTATTGAAGTTTTTGCGATAGAGGAAAGTTTTATGTTGGGTCCTTATGAGCATGGCTTCGGTTTTATCGGCATTAAGTTGTAACGTGTTCTGAGTCATCCAGTTTTGAATGTCTTGAAGGCAGTAGGACATATTTGTCAGGATGGAAGGCAAGTTTTCAACAGTATCACTGCACTGAAGCTGAGTGTCATCTGCATATAAATGATGATCAATATGGTGGTTGTTTATTACATGTGAGAGTGGAGCAATGTAGAGAGTAAAGAGAACAGGGCCCAGGACTGATCCTTGTGGGACTCCTCATTCCATTTTGACAGGTTTTGATTGAATTTTGTTTACAATAACTTTCTGGAATCGGTCTGTGAGGTATGAAGTAAACCAGGTGAGGGCTGTGCCATTAATACCAAACGTATTTTGGAGGCAAGAAAGAATAATTAAGTGATCTATAGTGTCGAAGGCTGAAGATAAGCCAAGAAGAGTGAGGAGGGAAAGTTTTCCTTCATCAGAAGCAAGTAGAAGTGTATTTAAAGTGTGGACTAGGGTGGTTTGGGTGCTGTGGTTGGGGCAATAGGCAGATTGTAAAGGGGGAAGGAGATCATTGGAATAAAGGTGACTATTGAGCTGTTTGAGAACAACTGTTTCTAGTACTTTAGAGACAAAGGGTAAGTTCGAGACAGGTCTATAATTCATCAGAATGTTGGGATCGAGGTCGTGCTTTTTCAGTAGTGGTGTGACTATTGCGGTTTTTAGAAATGGTGGAAAATTTCCTGACAGAAGAGACGAGTTTACTATTTTAGTGATAATAGGTACAAGTTGTGGAAGGCATTGTGAGAAAACAGGAGCAGGTATGGGATCAAGGTCACATGGTTTTATAGTCATTTCCTTCAGAATTGTCATGATTTCTTTTCACTTGTGGGATAGAAGGAAAAGAGAGGAGTGCCAGTGAACTGGGGATCAGGAGGCGCAGGCTGGAAATTAGTCTGATCCAGTCTGGAGCGTATGTTGTGGACTTCGTCTGAAAAGAAGGCAGAAAAGATGGATGGAAGTTCAGACAGGCTGTGGGTGTTAGGCAAATGAGTTGTTTTTGCAGACCCAAGGTGATTTGAGGTGAGGGGAAAAAGAGATTTTATGGATGTAGCGCAGAGAACTTGGGAAGAGTAGTATTCTGTCTTTACTGAATGGATTAAGAGTTTTACTTTGTTTATTTGTTTTCGGAAAAGCTCTTTGTTTATTTCGGTTTTTTTATTTCCGCCACTGCCGTTCTAGATGCCGGCGTTTGCGCTTTGCTTTCAAGATGTCTTGGGTATACCATGGCGCACAGGGTCTGTCAGAGAGGAGATGGTCAGTAGGAGGTGCATGCTCATCAAGCAATTGGCGGAGAACAGTGTTATAGTGATCAGAGAGGTCAGTGTGGTCAGAGATCTGTGAAAAACGTTGGGAAGCTTGTGAAGAGTAGGTATGAATGTCTAAGGCCTTAAGATTGCGACCAGTAACATATTTCTTCTTTCTGACAGGTTTTGTGATGTTAAGGTGGAAAAGAATGGCGGAATGATCAGAATGCAGTTCGTCGGTGACAGAAACAGATGTGACAAGATTAAATGAAGCATTAGTAATCAGCCAGTCTAAAATATGGCCAGATCTGTGCGTTGTTTCGTTTACCAGTTGGGAGAGAGAATGATTGGACAGACAAAGAGAAAGTCGTTTGACATCTGGAGAAGATTGGTTGTCGAAATAGAAGTTGAAGTCACCAAGAATTATAAGTTTAGTGGGAGAGAGGCTGTAGTGGTCGAGGAGTGACTGGAATTCTTGATGAAAAATCAGTAGGTCAGGTTTGTTCTTTGACGGCTAGGAGTGCGGGGCGTTAAAGGCAGCAGAAAGTATAAGTAAGTGGCCAGGTAGGTGAGGTTGATTTCGCAAACTTCAAAAGATTCGTGAGGGAATTGAAGGTTGTGACTGAAAGAAAGAGCTGGTTCCAATGTGTTTTTGAAAATTATGGCAATCCCAACTCCTCGAGAGAGTCTGGGAAAAGAAAAAGTTTTTTATCCTGGAGGAGTCAGCTGTTTTATTTTGGGCTCATGGCCATGTGGTTTAAGCCAAGTTTCAGTGAGGAAGGTTAGGTCAATGTTTTTTTCAGAGATGAAATCAGAAATGAAGTCGGCTTTTCCATTTGGACAGACAGACTGCACATTGAACAAACAAACATGAAGGGGATCTGAAGAAGGTGGAGAGGATGAAGATGAAAGTGGTGAGTTTGGACGAGAATCAGAGGAAGAGGATGAAGGCGATGGTGGAGATGTGGCTAGCGGAAGAACAGACAAGAGTTTGGATGGTGAATCGGGAGTAGAAGATGACGAAAGAACTGTGTTAATCAGGGGATTCGGTGTTTGACACACATCATGATGCACATCATCATCAGAACAAAAAACATTATCAGAGTCACAAACAACAGAACAGTGAAAAGCTGAAGGGGCGGGTGGACGGCAGCATGGGGAAGAAGTGTTGTCAGGGGTTACAGAAGTGACGTCAGAGGTGAGGGGGGAGACAGGGAGAGGGAAGCCTGCTACTGGAGATGACGCACACCTGCCCGTGTTCCCCGTCTGGTTTTGCGGCGATGAATGCCTAAGTTTCGTATATGCTGCATTATTTCAGGGGCAAGTGTGCATTGTTTTTTGACAAAACTCAGGGTTTGATAGGTGGAACTCACGTGACAGTATGTCTTATATCCGTATCTGTCACATAAGCCATTTTTCAAATTGACAAACACTGGAGTTGATGGTGGGGCAACGTGAACCACGTGCAAATTTCAGCGGGCAGCAGGGTCAGAGTTAAGTGGGTCACAGAGACCAGCACATAAAGATAAATACAACTCATGAAGACAAATTAAATGTTGAAAATCAACTTGAAGATGAAGAACTTAAATTGAAATATTTCGAAAAGTTAATAATATGAAGCAAAAATATTCTGACCGTAGAATTTAGGGAGAAAATACAAACATGAAGATATAAAACTTTCCCAACAGGACCAGGTATAAACACACGCAATACGCACTCAAACACAAGAGATATTCGCCATGCTGCCGCCAGGTGCAAAGGTGAACACAATCTTCCAGCAACCTGATGACCAGGGTGTACAATGCAATACAATACAGTACAATACAATACAGTACAATACAATACAGTACAATACAATACAATGCAATACAATACAGTACAATACAATACAGTACAATACAATACAGTACAATACAATACAGTACAATACAATACAGTACAATTTAGTGCAATGCAGTACAGTACAAGACAATACAGAACAATACAGTACAACACAAGCACGATATAGTGCAATAGACTACAGTACAATACAGTACAGTACATCACAGCACAGTACAATACATTACAGTACAGGTCATAAAGTCAGCACCCTGACCTTGTGTGTGCCCCAGGGTGTGGAGGACGCTTACCACAGCATCCTTCCGTCCTTGACCTTTGCCGGCCCCACCTACGTGTCCCCCGTGCTGCAGAAAACCATTGACCTTGTGCGACCTCATGACGTCACGCAGGACTCCCAAGTCTACTTCGTGCTTCTCGTCATCACAGTCAGTGCACATAAAATTATGACGTCTTGGCTTTGACTGGCAGCCTGGTTATGAAGACTGCAGTGTGGGCAGGCTGGACTAGACCTGCATGATGTCGCTGATGGGGCAGTGGACGTAGATGGACAGGGTAGCCTGGTGGCTAGAGCGCTGTGTGCTGGGCTGGCCATCTGCCGACCCGCGTTCACATCCCTGCAAGGGGTTTGGTTCCCCTGCAATTAACATCAGTGCTGACTCCACTCCCCCAAAAGTCCTTCGGATGAGACTTTTAAACCAAGTTCCCAAATGCGAACGCACGCAGAACAGCTAGCGCACACGTTCCGCTTTTTTGAAGAGTAGGCCCTTGTGTGCCATGGGGAATGGATGACAACATGTTACAAAACCTCACGCACACGGGCACTGGGTGTATATTTTTTTTAAGCACATGAGGCCTATTCCCACCCTCCTCCAGATAAAAGAACGATAACTATTGTTTGTTCCGGAATGCCGGGCGCTGCGCTGAAGTGTCGGGTGTGGTGTCCAAGGCAAGTGCAGTTGAACTTTTCCAGCTGGCAGGATGCATGCTGGGTATGCTCTGTCAGCCGTACCACCCGCCATTGCTGGCCTGTCCAGTGAAGAAAGAGCGATGACTCAGGTGTGACATAGGCGCAAGGATGGCGTGCATGGTGGTCAGAGCAACTGTCCATTGTTGGTCAGAGCACTGTCCATTGTTGGTCAGAGCACTGTCCATTGGTGGTCAGAGCACTGTCCATTGGTGGTCAGAGCACAGTCCATTGGTGGTCAGAGCACTGTCCATTGGTTGGTCAGAGCACTGTCCATTGGTGGTCAGAGCAGCCATTGTGGCAAGCCAGTCCTTGTGGTCAGAGCACTGTCCATTGTTGGTCAGAGCACTGTCCATTGTTGGTCAGAGCACAGTCCATTGGTGGTCAGAGCACTGTCCATTGGTGGTCAGAGCACTGTCCATTGTTGGTCAGAGCACTGTCCATTGTTGGTCAGAGCACAGTCCATTGGTGGTCAGAGCACTGTCCATTGGTGGTCAGAGCACTGTCCATTGTTGGTCAGAGCACTGTCCATTGTTGGTCAGAGCACGTCCATGTTGGTCAGAGCACTGTCCATTGTTGGTCAGAGCACGTCCATTGTTGGTCAGAGCACTGTCCATTGTTGTCAGAGCACTGTCCATTGTGGTCAGAGCACTGTCCATTGGTTGGTCAGAGCACTGTCCATTGTTGGTCAGAGCACTGTCATTGTTGGTCAGAGCACTGTCCATTGTTGGTCAGAGCACTGTCCATTGTGGTCAGAGCACTGTCCATTGGTGGCAGAGCATTTGGTCAGCACTGAGTTCCATGGCTGGTCAAGCCAGTCACATACGCCGCTAGAGATCGGCCACCCGAGTTCCAGCCTGCATCAAGCCACCACCACCACCACCACACCCACCACCACCACCACCATCACCACCACCACCACCATCACCACCACCACCACACCACCATCACCACCACACCACCACCACCATCACCACCACCACCACCACCACCACCATCACCACCACCACCACCATCACCACCATACCACCACCACCATCACCACCACACCACCACCACCACCACCACCATCACCACCACCACCACCACACACCACCCACCACCACCACCTCACCACCATCACCACCACCACCATCACCTCCACCACCATCCACCACCACCACCACCATCACACACCATCACCACCACCATCACCACCACCATCACCACCCATCCACCACCACACACCCACCACACCACCACCAATCACCACCACCACCATCAACCACCACACCACCACCAACCACCACCAGCCAGATCAGAGGCTTTTCCCTGGCCGAGCTGACGTCAGCGACCACACTAGTCCCCCCCCCCCCCCCCACCCCCAGTCCTCCAGATGAGACTAGAAATGACCGCCCGTGTGCGAACCCATGCAGAACATCTTAAGCGTTCATCAAAACCCATTCCGCATTTTGGAAGAGGTGATCATTGTGTGTCGTTGTGAACGGCTGACAAAATTTACAAAATTGCAAATACACGGGAACTAGATGTTAAAAAAGTGCGTGAGTGTTTATGATAATTATGATCCTCGGAATTACAAGAAGTTTGGATTTGGAAAAAATGAGATGTCCGTTCCCACATAGTGTTGTTCAGATGTGCAATGTTACTTGATTGTTCACGGTTCGGTGTTTTTGAAAGATATGTTATGATCATGCTGTGAATGGTGATCATGATGACTGATGATGATGATTATGATGATGATGATGGTGATCATTATCATCACTGCCATTATATCATTAGTAATGTTGTCAGACCTATTTCTATTGTTATCATCACCATTATTATTAGTATCATTATCATTGTTATTATCATGATGACTGGTGATAGTAGTAGTAGTAGTAGTAGTAGTGTTATTATTATTATTATTATTATTACTACTACTATTATTATTATTATTATTATTATTATTATGATGGATTTTTTTGGTCATTATCATTATCATCACAAACTACCATACGGGATATTCAACGACATTCTGACTGAACATGACTACTGTAGGGCAGTTTCTTCCTTATATCTGTCTTGGTGAAGAGTGTGGCTACATTCGTTGATGTAGTGCTTGTTTGTATGTTGTGATGTGACTGTGTTATGTGGATTATGTGTGTGTGTGATATTTGTTGTGATTTGTGTTGGTGTGTTATTTGTGATAAAGACGTGTGTAATGTGTGTACATGTGTGTGTGTGTAGTAGTGTGTGGTATGTGTATTGTGTGTTTGTATGTGTGTAATGTGTGTGTGTAGTGTGTGTGTGTGTGTGTGGTGTGGTGTGTGTGTATGATGTGTATGTGTGTGTGTGTGTGTGTGTGTGTGTGTGTGGTGTGTTTGTATCGCTGTGTGTGTGTAGTGTATGTGTGTGTATGTGGTGTGTGTGGTGTGTGTGTGTTGTATGTGTGTTGTGTATTGTGTGTGTATGTGTGTGTATGTGTGATGTGTGTGTGTATGTGGTGGTGTGTGTGTTGTGTGTGTGTGTGTGGTGTGAGTGTGTAGTGTGTGTGTCGTGTATGTGTGTGTGAGTGTGTGTGTGTGTGTGTGTGTGATGGTGTGTATGTGTGTGTGTGTGTGTGTGGTTGTGTGTGTGTGTCTGTGTGTGTGGTGTGTGTTTGTTGTGTGTGGTGTGTTGTGTAGTGTGTGTGTGTTAGTGTGTGTGTGTGTGGTGTGTGAGTGTGTGGTTGTGTGTTGTTGTTGTTGTGTGTAGTGTGTGTGTGTATGTGGTGTGTGTGGTGGTGTGTGTGTGAGTGTGTTATGTGTGTGTGTGTTGTTTTGTGTGTGTGTGTGTATGTGTGGTGTGGTGTTGGTGTGTGGGTGTGTGTGGGGTTGTGTGTGTGTAGTGTGTGTGGTGTGTGTGTATGTGTGGTGTGTGTATGTGTGTGTATGTGTGGTGTGTGGTGTGTGTGTGGTGTGTGGTGTGTGTAGTGTTTGTGTGTGTGTGTGTGTATGTGTGTGGTATGTGTGGTGTGTGTGTGATGTGTGTGTATGTGTGGTGTGTGTTGTGTGTGTGTGTGTGTGGTGTGTGTGGTGTGGTGTGTGTGGTGGTGTGTGTGTGTTGGTGTGTGGGTGTGTGTGTGTTTGTGTGTGTTTTGTATGTGTGTGTATGTGTGAGTGTTGGTGTGTGTGTGGTGTGTGTGTGTGTGGTGTGGTGTGGTGTGTGCGTGGTGTGTGTGTGTGTGTGTGTGTGTGTTTGTATGTGTGTGTATGTGTGTTTGCATGTGTGTGTGTGTGTGTGTGTGTGAGTGTGTATGTGTGTGTGTGTGTTGTGTGAGTGTGTGTTTTGTTGTTGTTTTGTTTTTTCTCGAGGATAATGGAATAAGCACTCATGTGCTTTTTTACATCCATTCCCCATGTGTATGCGGTTTTGTAAATTTTGTCATCTGTTCCCACCGGCACACAATGGCCTACTCTTTCGAAAAGCGGCACATGATTTAACGTGTGCGCAAGATGTTCTGCATGCGTTCGCACACAGGGCCTCGGTTTATAGTCTCATCCGAAGGACTTTGACATTCAGTTCGATTTTTTTGTCAAACTGGGGAGAAAGGGCGAGGCTGGGAATCGAACCCAGAACCTCACGGTTTACTTGTTGGCAGAAAAACGTCTTAACCATCCTGCCTGTGTGTGTGTGATGTGTGTGTGTGTGTGTGTGATGTGTGTGTGTGTGTGTGCAGTGTGTGTGTGTGTGTTGCTGTACGTGTGTGGTGTGTTGTTCATCGTGGATGTGATTGTTGCGATGTTGTTTGTGTAGACTGGGTGTGAGGTGGAAGGGCGAGGTGGGATGAACAGAATCGGTGTGTTTGTTGCAGAAAACGTCGTTACATCCTGCTGTGTGGTGTGTGTGTGTGTGTGTGTGTGTGTGTGTGTGTTGTGTGTTTGTTAATTGTGTGTGTGTGTGTGTTGTGGGGTGTGTGTGTGTGTTTTGTGTGTGTTTGTGTATGTTGTGTGTTGTGGTGTGTATTGTGTGGTTGTGTGTTGTGTGTGTGTTGTTGGGGGGTGGGGGTAGGGTGTGTGGTGTGTGTTGTGTGTGTGTGTGTGTTGTGTGTGTGTGTGTGTTGTGTTGTGGTGAGTTCTACGTGGTTTGTCTTACATTTGTTTTGTTGCTGTGATGTCTCTGTTAAGGCGTTGGTTGTATGTTGTGTGTCCTGTGTGTTGTAGTGTTGTGTTGTACTGTGTTTGTGTTGTGTTGTGTTGTGTTGTACTGTGTTGTGTTGTACTGTGTTGTGTTGTGTGTGTACTGTGTTGTGTTGTATGTTTGTTGTATGTGTTGTGTTTTTGTACTGTGTCGTGTTGTAGTGTTGTTGTGTTGTAATGTGTTGTGTTGGTTACTGTGTTGTGTGTGTTGTTGTTGTGTTGTAATGTGTTTTTGTTGTTAGTGTTTGTTGTGCTGTGTTAGTGTTGTTGTTTGTGCTTTGCTGTGATGAGTTGGGATGCGTTTTGCTGCATTGCTGTGATATGATGTGATTTGTTTTGGTGTATTGTGTTGTATTCTTTTGTATTGTATTTTTATTGTATTGTATTATATTGTATACCACTTTAAGTTACTGCAGAGTTCTTTACGAGAAATTCGGGCTGCTCTCCCCGGGAAGAGCGCGTCGCCACAAGAGCAGCGCCACCCATTATTTGCTTTGACTTTTCCTGTCTGCAACTGTGTTTGTTTCCCTATCATGGTGACTTTTTCTACAGAATTTTTTCAGGGACAGTTCTCTCATTGCCGTGGGTTGTTTTACTTGCGCCAAATGCGTGTTACACACAGGACCTCGGTTTATTGTCTTATTCGAAAGACTAGCACCCAGACCACCACTCCTGGTGTTGAGGATGGATGGTGGGGGGGAAGGAGGAGATGTTTGGGACATAGGCGGGGAGGAGGCAGAGCGAGTGGAAGCGACCTGCCTCTCCAGGCAGCTGTGTGACCGTGTCTCCTCCCACCCAGCCTGGCGGGGTGTGGGGGTGGGTGTGTGTGGGGGTGGGGTGTTGGGTGGGTGTGGGGATGGGGTGTGTGGGGATGGGGTGTGTGGTGGGGGTGGGTGTGTGGGGTGGGTGGTGGTGTGGGGGTGGGGTGTGTGGGGATGGGGTGTTGTGGGGATGGGGGGATGTGTGGGATGGGGTGTGGGGATGGGTGTGTGTGGGGATGGGTGTTGTGGGGATGGGTGTGTGGGGTGGGGTGTGTGGTGGGGGGTGTGTGGGGTGGGGTGTGATGTGTGGGGATGGGGTGTGTGGGGATGGGGTGTGGGATGGGGTGTGTGGGATGGGTGTATGGGGATGGGGTGTGGCGTGATGTGATGTAATTAATGTGGTGTAATGTGGTGTGATTGGTTTGATGTGATGTAATGTGATACAACGTGATGTGGTGTGACGTGGTGTGGTGTGATGCGGTGTGATGTAATGCTATGCGGTGTGATGTGGTGTGACATGGTGTGGTGTGATGCAGTGTGATGTAATGCTATGCGGTGTGATGTAATGCTATGCGGTGTGGTGTGGTGTGGTGTGACATAGTGTGGTGTGGTGCTATTGATGTGATGTGGTGTGATGTGATGATGTGCAGGAGCAGTTCACGCAGTCTCTGCACGGGCCTCTGTTTGACGAGCAGAGCAAGAGGACTGCTGTCAGAGCCAACGCCCACTTCGCTGCCTTCAAGAAAGATGCCCTGACATCGTTAGTCACTCTGCCTGGCTGGTTGTCTGTCTGTCTGGCTGTCTGTCTGGCTGTCTGTCTGTCTGTGTAAGTGTGGCTGTGTAAGTGTGTCTGTCTGTGTAAGTGTGTTGTGTTGTCTGTGTCGTGTTGTTTAATGTGTGTGTATGTAAGTGTGTAAGTTTGTGTTAATGTGTGTGTATGTAAGTAAGTGTGTGTAAGTGTGTGTTAATGTGTGTGTTAATGTGTGTGTATGTGTGTATCCTTCTTGGAAGAGAACATACATGTAGACACAAAGATATACACACACACTCACGCGCGCGCACACACACACACACACACACACACACACACACACACACACAAATCCTGTTCCGCTTTTCGGAAGTGTAATAATAATAATAAATGGAATTTATATAGCGCTATATCTTGCAGAGACAAATCAAATCGCTTGCACTCAACTCATTCTTACACAGTCGTAGTAACAATTAATAGTTCCACCAAGTCCAAATGTGCACGCACGCACACACACACACACACACACACACACACACACACACACACACTCACACACACACACAACACACACACCACACACACACACACACACACACACACACACACCTTGGCAGGGCGATAGAATCTTGGCTGTTGAAGGCGGGGAAAACTATGAGAAGAAGCAGGAGAGGAAAATCTTTGGTTTTTGCGACTGGATTTAAAAGTGTCATAAAAAGGCTTTTGGCGTAGAGAGAGAGGGAGGTCATTCCAGATCGATGGACCAGAAATAGAGAAAGAGCGACGGCCAATGGTGGATTGGTTGAATCTAGGTATTCGTAAGGACAAGGTATCTGCAGCAGAGCGGAGAGAACGAGGAGTGTACAAGTGAAGACATTCAAATAGGTAGGAGGGTGCTGTTTTGTGGAGACATTTGTAACAGACGCTACTGGTCTTATAGTTTACTCTCTGTGGCACAGGCAACCAGTGGAGAGATCGCAAGAGAGGGGTAATGTGCTCAGATGTTTTTTTCTTTCTGAGGACTAGTCAAGCTGCAGAGTTTTGTATACGTTGAAGGGAGTGGATAGATGTTGCTGGCAGACCAGCCAAAAGAGAATTGCAATAGTCCAGACGTGAAAGAATGAGAGATGCCACGAGTTTGGATGTTGCATCGGTAGACGGGTACTTTCGAATTGCATCAATACGCCGTAATTGATAGTAGCACGACTGGCAGGTCTGGGTGATGAATTCGTGCATAGAGAGTGTGTTGTCAATAATGACCCCTAGATACTTCACAGCAGTGGATAGAGGGACTGATGCATTGCCAAGTTGTAATAAAGCTGTTGTAATGGAAGAGAGTTTGTGCTTGGTCCCTACAAGCATGGTTTCCGTTTTATCTGCATTTAGCTGTAATTTGTTCTGTATCATCCAATTTTGGATATCTTGAAAGCAGTAGGCCATATTTGTAAAGAGAGAAGGCAGATTTTCAGGATTGTCGCTGCTTAGAATCTTAGAGTCATCTGCATAAACTTGATGGTTGATCTGATGGCGGTTAATTATATGACAGTGGAACAGTGTAGAGGGTGAAAAGAACAGGGCCCAGAACAGATCCCTGTGGAACTCCACATTCCAGTCTGGCAGATACTGACTGAATCTTGTTTACTGCGACTGTCTGGAATCGGTCAGTAAGGTATGAACTAAACCAGGTAAGTCTGTACCAGTAACACCAAACGTTTTTTGAAGACGGGAGAGAAGAATAGAGTGGTCAATAGTGTCAAAGGCTGCAGATAAGTCGGGTAGAGTATGAAGAGCGATTTTTCCTGACTCAGCAGCGAGTAGAAGTGTTTTTTAATGTGTGGACAAGTGTAGTTTTAGTGCTGTGGTTGACGCAATAGGCAGACTGGAACGCAGGAAGGAGACTGTTGGAGAGAAGGTGGTGGTTGAGGTGTTTTAGAACTACTTTTTCAAGGACATTAAGAGAAAGAGTAAAAGTATATTAAGTGGGGTCAGGTCTGGAAACAAGGTTGAGCTATATTCAGAAAGAGATAGTTTCATTTCGTGATGGAAAGTGTGTGGACGTGCGAAAGGAGGGATGGTCAGACATGTTTTTTAGTAGAATATCGATTTTCCGTTGGAGATGAAGGAGGAGGATTCAGAATGGGGATCAAAGTCAGGCTGAAAGATTGATATGGAGCGAAGCACTTGAGAGGAAGAACATTTCTCAGAGATCAGAGAGTAGATAGTTATATTTATTGAATTAGTGTGGCAATCAAGTTTGGGAGGATTTGTTGCGAAAGATAAGCAGGCTGTTGGTTCAAGACAGCATGATTTTGTAGTCATTTTTCGTTATTTCGTTTTTTCCCGCTTGCGTAAAGGACCAGAGGAATTCCAGAGTATTTGGGATCAGAAGTGCAGGTGTAAGGGTCTGTACCAAATGGAGCGACATGTTGCGGACTTTTCAGAGAAGAATGAGAAAATATGAGAGTTCAGGTGACGTGATAGAGGAGGCTACCTTCTCAGATCAAGAAGTAGATGTGAGGGAAAAGAGGATTCATAGTGTGCATCAGAATTTGAGAAGAGTAGTACTGTGTTTTGCTGGAATGATTAAGGCTTTACTTGTAGATTTGGTTTACGAAAAAGCTGTTTGTGTTATTTCGGCTTTGGTTTTCGCCATGGCGCTAAGTTCCAGCGTTTGGTTTTGCGACCAGAGTCACGGTTTGTACATGGTGCACACGGCTAACAGCAGAGATGGTCAGTAGGAGTGCTCTCATCAGGAGTTGCTGAGCGTATTGTAGTGTGAAGGTCATTACGGTCAGGGGTTGTGATAGCTCAGCACCTTGGAAAGAAGTTTGAGTACTATGGCCTGAGGGTGCTAGGAATGTGCACTTCTTGTTTTGGTCGTTTGCCAATGTTGGAAAGAAAAGAGGCAGAATGATCGAGAGCATTGACAGTGACAGATAAGACTGAGATGACTAGACCTTGTGAATATTGGTAATAAGCGTCTAAAGTGCCAGACTGTGAAGTTACGTCTACCACGGAAAGAGAGTAATTTGACAAAGAAAGAGAAAGACGCTTGACATCAGGAGATGAGGCGTTGTCGAAGTGGAAGTTAAACTGAAGACCTCAAATTGTTTCTACGGTTGGGAGGTGGACGGTAAAGGCAACAGAAAGTAACAGAGTGGCCAGGTAAGGTGAGGTTGAGTTCACAGACTTCGAAAGATTCGGGTGAAAACGGAAGTGAGTGGCAGAAAGAAAGAGCTGGATGCAGTGTGTCTTTGTAGACGATGGCAATGTCACCTCCACGGGAGAGTCGGGGGAAAGAAAGAGTTTTGTAGGCAGGTGGAGTCAGCTGTTTTATCTTTGGTTCATGACCAAGTGGTTTTAGCCAAGTTTCGGTAAGAAAGGTTAGATCTGTGTTGTGTTCAGATATGAAATCAGAAATGAAATCGGCTTTACCATCAGGGCAAGACAGATTGGGCGTTTAGTAGACACATATGGAGAAGGTTTGAGGGTGGCAGAGAGGTTTGAGGGTGGCAGAGAGGTTGGAGAAGACAGTGGTGAGTGACTATGACTATCTGAGGAACAGGATGAGGGTGATGATAGAGATGTGTACAGTGGAAGAGCAGATAGTTTGGATTGTGAGTCAGGTGTGGAAGAAGGTGAAAGAACTGGAGCAGTCGGGGGATTTAGAGTCTCATGCAGATCATGACACACGTTAGGGATAGAACCCATGGAGTCAGAGTCACACACACATGTTGAAACAGGTGGAGGACCAGAACGGGAGGCAGTGTTGTGGCTGTTGTGTAGGCCATGTATGCCGGTGGAACAAATGACAAATTTACAAACCGTATATACACGGGAACTGGATGTAAAAAGTACATGAGTGCTTATTCCATTATCCTCGATATAAAAGAGTGAATAAATAAATAACACAAACACACACAAACACACAAAACACACACACAAACACACACAAAACACACACACACAACACACAAACACACACACACAAACACACACACACACACACACACACACACACACACACCACTTTCCCCAACCAGAAACCACAAGTCAACTTTAACTTCAATCCCCCTCCCTACCCCCCCTACCCCCACCCTTCCTCCCCACGTTCAGAGGCGGGGCGCTGCAGGTGGTGCAGGAGGCACTAGCGGCTCTGTCCTCCCAGCTGCTGCACTTCATGAAGATGAAGGACCTGGCCCCGGGCAAGCCTCGCCTGGCCAGAGCTGACCCCGCCTCGGCATGGGTCAGTGCCCAGGCGCCTGTGGAGGCCGCTGCCAGCCCTGACCCCTTCCAGCACCCCTTCCAGCCGCCGCCCCCCAGCAGGGCCTCCTCCGTCAGGTGGGCCAGGGGCCCCCTCGGTGCCAGGGGCCCCTGAGGTCCGTCCTCCCCGCCCTGCAGCACGCCAGCCTGCCAGCAGGCAGCAGCAGCAGCAGCAGCGTCCCCAGTCTGACAGGTGAGTGACAGGGGGGATAAGAAGGAGGGGAGGGGGGTAGAGTTTTCAGGAAGGAGAGAGGGAGGGAGGAGTACTAGTTATCAGAAGAAGGGCAACGTAGGCGTGTTTTATGTGGAAGCGAAACGACAAAGACAACAAAAAAAAAAGGGGGGGGGGGGTGGCGCTGCTCTTGTGGCGACGCACTTTCACCTTGGAAGAGCAGCCCGAATTTCACGCATGAAACTCTGCTGTGCCTGAAAGTGCCACACTGTAGCCGCCTTCTTGAAAAAGCAGCAGCAGCAGCAGCAAACCTAAGAAGTAACAAGAGTTTGATGAAGCACAAGAAGAAAAACATACTTGAGCAAATCTGACTTGGGCCTGACTTGTCAGGCGCTGAACAGCATGTATGGCAGCGCAAGGCATGTTCGTCCATATGACAGACAACACGATGTGCTGTCTGAGCGTTCGACGAAAAGAAGGAGGAAGAGGAGGAGGAGAAGATTATGAAAGGAAGAAGCAAAGAATTATCAACAATATGTATTGGAGGCCAGGGTGGGGAAGGTTGTGTGAACTGTGATGATATGAAAACTCCATTCAGAAAATGAACACAGCACAAACACAACACCAATAATGATTTGCAGGAGCTATAGAAGGGGGAGGGGGGGGGGGTATTTGAAATATATGTATGTTTGTCCGTCGTGTCCGACGATGACCTCCAAAACAGCAGAGGAGGCAGCTGCTGTTTTGGAAATTGGGCAGAAATTTGATTAGAGTGGAGATGCCTTGCCCACAGTACATCCCCACTCTCTCGGCCAAGTGGGCATAAGGACAGTCAGCGTTGGAGATGTTCTCCAAAGGCCAACTAGCCCCCAGGGCTGCAGCACATAAGGACTGTGCGAGTCAAGCCTCCTAGTCAGAGAGTCATAGTCGATCACTAAAGACTAAGCTGTAAAGTGGAATTCCATATAGGAAGTCATTTAAGTAGGTGGGGGGGGGGGGGGGGGGGGGTAGCCCGGTGAGTAGAGTATTGCGCACGTGATCTGATGACCCGGATTCGAGCTACTGCCGAGACTCCAGTTCAAGAAGCTTTCCCCTGGAGATGACCATCAGCACCAACTCCACTCCACCGAAAGTCCGTCCTTCGGATAAGACTCTACACCGAGATCCGGTGTGCAAACGCAGGCAGGAAATCTTGCACACACGTTACAACAGGTTTTGCTTTGGGAAGAGTAGGCTGCAAATCGCATGTCGTTAGGAGCAGACGACACCCGTTAAAACCTCACGCCCAACGTGTGTGGTGTGGAGACGTCGTTCTTGACGTGGGAGTGCGGCCAGGTGGTGGGCAGAAGCGGTGGTGTAGGCAACACTCTCCCCATTGGGGAGCCTGGAGACGTAGCCCTGGATCGAAATGAGAAGATGGGGTTGGTTATCTCTGTTGCAACACGCCAAATATGGATATGTGGGGAGGGGGAGGGGGGGAGCGGCAGACAAACAGGCAGACACACACAGACAGCCAAGCAGACAGACAGACAGAGACAGACAGATAGGCGCATAGACAGACATATACATACATATAGACAGACAGACAGACGGGTAGGCAGGCAGACAGACAGACAGGCACACAGACATACAGACAGACAGATAGGCGCATAGACAGACAGACATATACAATCAGACAGATAGACAGACAGACAGACGGGTAGGCAGGCAGACAGACAGGCAGACAGACAAACAGACAGATAGACAAACAGACAGAAGAGAGACAGACAGACGACAAAACAGACAGAAGACATACAGACAAGCAGGCAGACAGACAGACGGACAGAGAGAAGACAGACATAAGACAGACAGACGTACGGACAGACATAAAGAGAGACAGACGGACCTATCCTGACGTGCTGTGTGTGTGGGGGAATGTTTCAGGGCCAGTGTGTCCCACCTGTGGCTCCACCATCAGTCTGGACACCGCCATGTGACCCACTCTGGCTGGCTGGCTGTGTCTGTGCCTGGCTGGCTGGCTGGCTGGCTGTGTCTGTGTCTGTGTCTGGCTGGCTGGCTGTGTCTGTGTCTGTCTGGCTGGCTGGCTGGCTGTGTGTGTGTGTCTGTGTGTGTGTGTGTGTCTGTGTCTGTGTGTGTGTGTGTCTGTGTGTGTGTGTGTGTGTGTGTGTTGGCACTTTACCCAGTGCACAAAAACACTACTCAAAGAAGGGCTGGTTTGTAAATTCCACACACTCCTCCAAGTGCCCGAGAGAGACAGAGACAGAGAGACAGAGAGAGACAGAGACAGAGAGAGAGACAGACAGAGAGAGATACAGAGACAGAGACAGAGAGAGAGACAGAGAGAGACACACACAGAGACAGAGAGAGAGAGAGAAACACAGAGAGAGAGAGACAAAGAGAGAGAGAGACAGAGATCAGGGAGAGTGAGCTCTGCTATGGCCTTGGCAGTGGACTAATAATAATAATAATAATAATAATAATAATAATAATAATAATGTATGGAATTTATATAGCGCTGAATCTTGTAAAGCAACAAATCAAAGACTAGGCTGTGATTAAAATAAGGAATACACATAAAAGTATGAGTGAGAGTGACAGACAGACAGACAGACAGACAGACAGACAGCGAGAGAGACAATGACAATGACAATGACAAAGAGGAGAGAGAGAGAGAGGAGAGAGAGAGAGAGAGAGAGGAGAGAGAGAGAGAGAGAGAGAGAGAGCAAGCATAAAAAAGAAAAGATGCATTGAGATGGGATGGGTGTGTGAGGGAAGGTGGGGGGAGGTGGATTCAAACAAGGACATATCCCTGAACATGATGCAGTGTTGTTGTTGTTGACTTCAATTTACGTCTGTTCACTTTTAGTGATATTAGACATGATGCAGTGTTGTTGTTGTTGACTTCAATTAACGTCTGTTCACTTTTAGTGGTATTAGACATGATGCAGTGTGTAAACGTGTGTGCATGCTCCAGCAGACGAGTGTGTGCATGCATGACTAACAATCATGCATTGTATGCATTACTTTTGTCGGTGAGCCATTCTGTGAACATTGTGGCCTACAGTGTGTGTGTGTGTGTGTGTGTGTGAAAGTGAGCTTCCAGCTCTGACTTCCCTGTCCAGACTGCCTATGATTATAGAAAGTGAGAGAGTGTGTGCGAGTGATTGTGTGTGCATGCGTGCGTACGTACGTGCGTGCGTATTGCTTGAGGGAAAGGAAAGAAGGTTAGGCATGCATTTATAACTTCAGAGAAGCATACTGTTTTTATTTTGTATGCGACAGCGATGGTTTTCAAAGTGAGTCAATGTTTGATAGTCACCGCGTCCTATTGGTCAGGGCAAAACTGACAAATATAATTATCAGCATAGCAAGTGGTACAGCAACGTAATAAACGTTCTTATACATTGTAGATCAATAATCAAGAGAGAAAAGTATTGGTTAGTGACTTCGTTTGAAAAACAACTCAGAACAAATATGACAATCGATATTCAACTACGAAAAGTCTGTGCAATTTTAAGTAAAGGTTATATTGGTAAAGTGCATATGGACTATTTGTGTGGTTTAATATTTTTAGTGTGTGTGAAGTGTTTCGTCTACCTGATGTTCACAAAGCAATTAGGGTATAAAATTATACCTCATAGAGCAGTTCAGGTATAGGATTATACCTCATAGAGCAGTTCGGGTACCTACTTCATAGAGCAGTTCGGGTACCTACCTCATAGAGCAGTTCGGGTACCTACCTCATAGAGCAGTTCGGGTACCTACCTCATAGAGCAATCCGGGTACCTACCTCATAGAGCAATCCGGGTACCTACCTCATAGAGCAGTTCGGGTACCTACCTCATAGAGCAGTTCGGGTTCAAGCTCATGGTCGAGATTCATTTTAATGAATTCAAATGAATGTTTTATATTTTATGTGTAAAATACTTGAAAGGGCGGTATCATGATATAATTGTGTGTGTGCGTACGCGCGCGTGCGTGACAAAGGCTGATTTTCAAGTCAAAGTGATGATATTGTTATTGCTATTGTTTTCTTTTAACCCTGTGTCTAAGTGATGATATGGTTGTTGATATTGGTTTCTTTTTAACAATGTATGTTCCAAACTGAGTCCATAGCAGATTGCTAATGTATGCGTGCGTCTGTGTGTGAGTGTGTGTGTGTGCGCGCGCGTGTGTGCATGTGTGTAGTGTGTGTGTTGCCTTTTTGGTTACGGTAATACATTTGTATAATATCAACTGTTTGCTATGACCAACAGTGTGAGCACACACACATACACACGCGCGCGCGCACACACAACTCTGTCTCTCTTTCGTGCGCGCGCACGCACGCGCTCTTGCGTACACACACACAAATAAAATACGTCAGTTTTGATATCACAATGTCGGGTCTTTATTTAAACACACAAACATGAAACTCTCCAAAACATACATGCAATAAATAAATGAATAAACAGATAAACAATTATGCCGATTATACAAGAAAGAAAGAAAGAAAGAAAGAAAGAAAGAAAGAGACAGAGACAGAGAGAGACTTTGACCAATGCTTTCTTTTATTTGATTTTCCTTTTCATTCAGCTCAACGCAGACTCAGTTTTCTAACATACATACCTACATACATACCTACATACATACCTACATACATACCTACATACCTACCTACATACATGCATCTATATAATAAGTCAGGTTGAGGGTTCTCTCTGTTTTGATACACTGTCAGAAAACTTGATCCACACCCACTACTAGGATGGCAGTTTCCAGTCTGACCGTGCAATTAATTCTAAATTTTACAAAAATCTTTCGTTCTTTGGCTTGAGCCTCCAGGTTCCCAATGGTGAGATTTGCCGTATGCAACCTTTTTTTTCCATGGAGGTAGCCGCATTCCGACCTCGGGGAAGCACGCGGGGTATGTTCTGGGTGTGTTCGTGTTTCGGTAGCTCACCCAACGCTGACTTGAATGACGTGATCTTAAACGTGCATATTGATCTTCTGCATATGTGTATCATACACCTATGGAATAAGGGCACTGGCAGGTCTGTACTTGAAGTTGACCCGAGATATCGTAAAAATTCCGGCCCCTAATTCATCAGACGCCTCCAAAAATGGAACCCACGACTTCATGACCAGTGGGATTGAAGTCTTAACCCCTCGGCTAGAGCGTCCTTCATGTCTCCAGGCGACATGCACTGCAGCGTCCTTCATGTCTCCAGGTGACATGCACTGCAGCGTCCCTCATGTCTCCAGTCTCCAGGTGACATGCACTGACTCCGCTTCACACGGAGCACCAGGCTGTCCTCACCTCCCTGCTGTCATCAGTGGTCACCTCCCTGACTGTCATCAGTGGTCACCTCCCTGCTGTCATCAGTGGTCACCTCCCTGCTGTCATCAGTGGTCACCTCCCTGCTGTCATCAGTGGTCACCTCCCTGCTGTCATCAGTGGTCACCTCCCTGCCTGTCAGCAGTGGTCACCTCCCTGCTGTCATCAGTGGTCACCTCCCTGCCTGTCATCAGTGGTCACCTCCCTGCCTGTCAGCAGTGGTCACCTCCCTGCCTGTCAGCAGTGGTCACCTCCCTGCTGTCAGCAGTGGTCACCTCCCTGCCTGTCAGCAGTGGTCACCTCCCTGCTGTCATCAGTGGTCACTTCCCTGCCTGTCAGCAGTGGTCACCTTCCCTGCTGTCATCAGTGGTCACACCCCGCCACCATGAAGGCCATACATGTCAGGGCTGTGACGTGACGTCACCTCCTCCCTCCATACCAAACCTGGTATGAACTGTTAATCCAAGCCACACTGAACAAACACGGATTGTGCTAAACGCTTCCAATACCAAACACCGTCCACCTGAAAGTCAGCCCCATTCAGCGACAGACTGCTTTGATCACACTACTCTAGACTTGCAGCAACTGAGACGAGGATGCCAGTCATCCCTCTTCCTCAATCGTCCCCAGGTTACAAAATAGTGTAAAATGAATAAATAAAGAATTCAAAAAACCCCACATACACACATACAAACACTTTTAGCTAGTCATAAAAAGACATCAACATAAATTGCACCATGGGCAAATGACCGCACAGAGAAGACATGCTGTGCCCATCCCATTGTTGTTCACAGTGTCACTACCTGGCTGTCAGAGGTCAGCAGGACAGGCTAACAGGTCAAGCAGCATGTCCAGAGAAAAACAACCACAAATGTTGCTTCACTATCTTGAAAAACAACAACAAAAACAACCACCACCACCACAGAGACTGGACTGGGAAAACAGAAAATAAACACGAGAAGACAGACAGACAGACAGACAGAGGAGGGAGAGAAAGGGATAGAGACAGAGAAAGGTAAGGGGAAAGGCAGAAGCAAAGAGGGATAGAAAAGGGGAAATATCTAGCCCAGACTTTGCAGAGGGTGGGGATGTGACCTATGCTCAGAGCCCCCAGGAGGTCCAGTGATGCCGGCCTGTGGCGTCAACAGCAC
The DNA here is from genome assembly GCA_028751875.1 of Rapana venosa. NCBI lineage: Eukaryota > Metazoa > Mollusca > Gastropoda > Neogastropoda > Muricidae > Rapana > Rapana venosa. The sequence goes on from CM054145.1 coordinate 67,599,194, forward strand.
CCCACCTCTGGACAGTCCCCGCCAGCAGCTCCCTCCTTTCTCAGACTTTCCTTTCTTCCTGTCCCCGCCTTCTTGTCTGTCTTCTGCCTTCTGTCTTCTGCCTTCTGTCTTCTGTCTTCTGCTTCTGTCTTCTGCCTTCTGTCTTCTGTCTTCTGCCTTCTGTCTTCTGTCTTCTGTCTTCTGCCTTCTGTCTTCTGTCTTCTGCCTTCTGCCTTCTGTCTTCTGGCTTCTGTCTTCTGCCTTCTGGCTTCTGTCTTCTGCCTTCTGTCTTCTGTCTTCTGCCTTCTGTCTTCTGCCTTCTGTCTTCTGCCTTCTGTCTTCTGCCTTCTGCCTTCTGTCTTCTGCCTTCTGCCTTCTGTCTTCTGCCTTCTGTCTTCTGCCTTCTGTCTTCTGGCTTCTGGCTCCATTTTTCAGCCCGTTTCCCAGAAAGACTTAAAAGAACATTATTTCTCATGTCCAAGTCGGATGCGCTGGGCCTGACGTGTCAGGCGCTTAACGGCATTTTCGCTTCTATGACAGACAACACTCGTTGCTGTCTGAGCGCTCGACGACGACGACGAAGGAGAAGAAGAAGAAGAAGAATGAGAAGAAGAAGAAGAAGAATGAGAAGAAGAAGAAGAAGAATGAGAAGAAGAAGAGGAAGAAGAAGAAGAAGAAGAATGGCACAAATGAACAGACTGGAAAACTAACACATCAGGTGAACATCCTCCGAAGAGACCCACAGTCAATCACAAGAACAGCATTGCACTGGACCCCAGAAGGAAGGAGAAAGAAAGGAAGACCAAAAGCAACGTGGAGAAGAACTGTAGAAAGTGAGATGAAGGCCATGCAGCACTCTTGGGTATCAGTGACTAGGTTGGCCCAGGATAGGCAGGAGTGGAAGCGCTTTGTTGCTGCCCTACACACCGCCGGGTGTAATGGCTAATGATGATGATGAGGTGAACAAGCAGAGGGAGAAAGACAAAGCAGCGTTCACCTATGCAAGTCTGACAGAAGGGGGAAAGGGGTTAAAAAAAAAATGCTATTCACGAGTTGGTCTGCCGACATAAGCTGAAGAGAACTTGCAGAAAAGCTGCTGCAGCACGAAAACCAACCACACATACACACACACATAAGACACATATAACACACATATAACACACAACACACATACATACACATACAAACAACACACACACATACATACACACATACATACACACACATACACATACACACACATACATACACATACATACACATACATACACATACACACACATACACACACATACATACACATACACACACATACATACACACTCACATACATACACACACACACACACACACACATACATACACACACACATATACATACACACACATACATACACATACACACACACACACGTTATACACTTTGGTAGGATGATGGAATTTTTGGCTGTTGAAAAGCAGGGATAGCTATGAAATGAAACAGGAGAGTAAATTCTTAGGTTTGAAACAAATATGTCTTGAGGCCAGATTTAAAGTGTTACAAGAAGGTCTTTGGCGAAGAGAGATAGGGAGGCCATTCCAAATCGATGGACCAGAAACAGAGAAAGAGCGACGGCCAAAAGTGGACTGGTTGAATCTAGGTGTTTGTAAGCACAAGGAATCTGCAGCAGAGCGAAGGGAACGAGAAGGAGTGTACAGGTGGAGACATTCACAGAGGTAGGAGGGTGCTGTTTTGTGAAGACATTTGTAACAGAGGGTACTGATCTTATAGTTTATTCTTTGTGGCACAGGCAGCCAGTGGAGAGATCACAAGAGAGGAGTAATGTGCTCAGATATTTTCTTTCTGACTAGCCGAGCTGCAGAGTTTTAAATACGTTGAAGGGAGTGGATAGATGATGCTGGCAGACCAGCCAAAAGAGAACTGCAATAGTCCTGATGTGAAAGAATGACAGATGCCACGAGTTTGGATGTTGCGTCTGTGGACAGGTACTTTCGAATTGCACTAATACGCCGTAATTGATAGAAGCACGACTGGCAGGTCTGGGTGATTAATTTTTGCATAGAGAGTGTGTTGTCAATAATGACCCCTAGATACTTTACAGCAGTGGATAGAGGGACTGGTGCATTGCCGAATTCTATTGAAGCTGTTGTAATGGAAGAGAGTTTGTGTTTGGTCCCTACAAGCATGGCTTCAGTTTTATCAGCGTTTAGTTGTAACTTGTTCTCTATCATCCAGTTTTGGATATCTTGAAAGCAGTCGGCCATATTTATCAAGAGAGAAGGCAGATTTTCAGGAGTGTCACTGCTTAGAATCTGAGAGTCATCTGCATAAAAGTGATGGTTGATCTGATGACGGTTAATTATGTGTGACAGTGGAGCGGTGTAGAGAGTGAAAAGAACATGGCCCAGAACTGATCCCTGCGGGACTCCACATTCCAGTCTGGCAGGTACTGACTGAATCTTGTTTACTGTGACTGTCTGGAATCGATCAGTCAGGTATGAGCTAAACCAGGTGAGGGCTGTACCAGTAACACCAAACGGTTCTTGAAGACGGGAGGGAAGGATAGAGTGGTCAATAGTGCCGAAGGCTGCATGCAGATAAATCGAGTAGAGTGAGGAGGAAGATTTTCCCCGAGTCAGAAGCAAGTAGAAGCATGTTTAAGAAAACAGACCGTTTCACTTCACTTGCCTTTCCTAGACTACAAACGGGGGAGAAACTCGGCAACAAGAAAAACAACATGAATGAGCGCTTGAAATTAGCAGAACAAGACAAAGAAGCAGAAACAAGAGAGAGTGGCTGGCGACAAAGGAAAGAGAAAAGGAGAAGTGTGAACAGTGTGAAGGGAGAGGGGATTCCGGGTGTGTGCAGCAAGAGTGTCCAGGATTGTGGACAAAGATGGAAGACAGTCAGTCCCTCGACTTTACAACAGGATCTCTCAAACATCATCAGTAGCCTAGCAGCAGTGCAGGGCCCTTCCGTCTGAGGGTCTTCGCAGCCCCCAACTGACAGCTTCCACTTCGTTCCTGTGACTATGGTTTAAACGAAGACACAACTTTGCCACTTCGTTCCTGTGACTATGGTTTAAACGAAGACACAACTTTGCCACTTCGTTCGTTCCTTTGACTATGGTTTAAACGAAGACACAACTTTGCCACTTCGTTCCTATGACTATGGTTTAAACGAAGACACAACTTTGCCACTTCGTTCCTATGACTATGGTTTAAACGAAGACACAACTTTGCCACTTCGTTCCTATGACTATGGTTTAAACGAAGACACAACTTTGCCACTTCGTTCCCATGACTATGGTTTAAACGAAGACACAACTTTGAAGACACAACTTTGCTACTTTTACCCCATGACTATGGTTAAAACGAAGCCGTTCAAATTATTGCTTTCTATTCTTGTAAATTTTGTCATCTTATCCCACCGGCGCACAATGGCCTACTCTTTCGAAAAGCGGTGTGTGTGTGTGAGTGTGCGTCTGTGCGTGCATGAGTGCGTGTGTGCATGTGTGCGCGCGCTCGCCCCTGTGTCTCTGTCGGAGTGCACGTGTGTGCCTTTTCAACTTTAATCAGGAAATATTCTACACGTGTCCCTTCACTTTCTCAGTTGGACATGAGAACCCCACAATATTTATTTGTAGTTTGTTTCGTTTTCTTTCCTTCTTTTTTCAGGGTTGTTGGGGTTTGCCAGCCTCTCTTCTGTGATGGTTCGTAGTGGTAAAGAATGGCGATGATGCTACGGAATGGCACTAGCTTTGAGACTATTTGATGGGGCTGTACCCTATGCTTCCTATGATGGAAAAATAGTTTGGTGTCAGCCAGGCCCGACTTACACAGACACCTGTAGTGCTGTCGAGGAATGTTTAAGTTCTCATACTTGCACTTTACGGCGCTCACCTGTGTGGTCCCATCCTTCTCGGAGAGTCTATAGCAAACTCACTCTGGGCAGGGCAGGGCTGGATTCTTCAACAACCACCACCACCACCCCAAACAAAACTATGACTCTTACGGGACTAGCACCTGCAACCTTCCCGCCAGGAATCCTACCCACTGGCCTGTGCTGTGCCATGGCAGCTGGTTCATTCAGCTGTCTCCTCATCTCTGTACTGCCCTGTACTGTGCCATGGCAGCTGGTTCATCCAGCTGTCTCCTCATCTCTGTACTGCCCTGTACTGTGCCATGGCAGCTGGTTCATTCAGCTGTCTCCTCATCTCTGTACTTCCCTGTGCTGTGCCATGGCAGCTGGTTCATTCAGCTGTCCCTTTTGTACTTCCTGTGCTGTCATGCAGCTGTTCATCAGCTGTCTCTCATCTGTATGCTGTTGTGCATGGAAGTGGTTCATTCAGCTGTTCTCATCTCTGTACTGCCTGTACTTGCATGGCAGCTGTTCATTCAGCTGTCTCCTCATCTCTATACTTCCCTGTGCTGTGCCATGGCAGCTGGTTCATTCAGCTGTCTCCTCATCTCTGTACTTCCCTGTGCTGTGCCATAGCAGCTGGTTCATCCAGCTGTCTCCTCATCTCTGTACTTTCCTCCATTGTGCAAGGTAAGCTACTTCTTCATGCAAACTGAAATCCTTTCGTTTCATAGTTTGATCTTCCAGAATAAGCAAGTTTGAAAAGTGAACATTCTGTGCAGCATTCTTGAGTCACAAACTCTTTACTACTGCAGTCAAACGCCCGATACAGGGGCTTGCTTTCTTAAAAAAAAACCACACAAACTTTTTCTTAAAGCCCTTTGATTACTGCTTGACTACGTCTAAATGTACATGGCTTGCCTTTCTCGTAGACAACATCAAAATGCCATTTTAATTATTAACTGCAATTTGCTTACATTATCTGTCTTCACATGTGCACGCACACACACACACACACACACAAACATTTTTACAAAAATGTAATTTTTTTCTCTGATACATATTCATGTGCATTCATGCAGATTGTTCAGACTGAGCCGTAGGTGCTGAATGCTCAGATATACATCAGCATTTTTTCTCCCCTTACCACAACAACATTGGCTATAATGTATTTCCATGTAGAAATTACTTTTCATCTAGGAGCAAACTGTCGGATATAATTATAGGCCTATGTAATTACTGCTACTGAAAACATGTTCACTGGTCATTGCACTGCTGAAATTGTACAAGGTTTTGGGGTGTGTTTTTATCAAAAGGAGAGAAGAATAGGTCTATCAAAACCACTTAGCTCAGCTGAGTGCTCTGAAGGTGTAGCAGATCCAAAATCATGTCAAAGTGAAAAATCCCTCACATTCAGAACGGCGAAAAAAAATCCTTTTGCATAAAGAGCAAACATTATAACACTCCGTGATCATGTTCAATGCCACACAAATTGCTTTCATCAAAAAAGGGAACTTATGGATATTAAGGAAATGCCTTTGTGAAGTCATCAGCTGGTCAGCTGACCCCGTTGCTTCATCGCCTTCACATCACCGCTCTTCTTATCCATTCTCTAACAGCAAAGAAGACAATACCATGGCCGTATCACAGAAAACAGGATGTTTTATTCTCTCCAAACACCATGTAAAGTTGCCAAGTATTTGCCAATAAAGCCAATGTCACATGCATGGTAGAATTCAACTGCCAGCACTTCACTACCATTCTCACTGTATGTCACTGAACACATGAGCAAGCATAGTATGCATAATCTATAAATTCCTTGTAAAAATATCAACAAAGTGTTCCCTAATACTGCAGTTAAAGGAAAGCAATAGTCATGTCAGGAATTTTTTAATTAATAGGTTACCACAACGTGAGAAGTCACGGTCTTCTTCTTCTTCCAGCGGAGCGGCGGCAATGGACAGGCTGAGTATTCTGTCCCAAGCCGTCACCGCCCTCAGGGACAGGATTGTCATCAGTTTTCCTACAAGATGTAGCCCGGCTAAAAAACCACCCGGTGCTTACAGTAACTATGCGCATGCAAGCACACACACACACGCACTCACACGCACACACATACATACACGCACTCATACACACACACACACGCACGCACACACACACACACACACACACACACACGCACGCACTCTCACACACACACACACACACACACACACACACACACACACATCTGACCACACCAATCCTTTCAGGCTGAACTTCCAGAAGACTGACACAGTCATGACAAAGCTGGAGGAAGGTTTTGGCATCACAACAAAAGTGAGAAGAAAAAAACGACGATAACCGACATCCCCCAAACAGTCTGTCTAGTCATGGCATCCTGCCATGCACTCCAATACTGATGACAGTAACAGAGGTTGCATGCATATCGAACTGACGGTCCATCCTACACCTTGGTCCATAGCATGTACACACCTCAGCAGGCACAGGCTGCAGCATGCCGCGGTCTGGTCGTGTTGCTCTTTACTCCTGCACGCCACGAGACACATTATTCCAACTGGGGTCTACCTTCACCATTACACTTTATTGGTCACGCTCTGTGGATCATATACTACTACCATTCTTTTTATACACCTTCATCAAGGTAGCCTCATTCCATGTGAAGAGTTAAACATTATGGCAATAAATCGCAACAGCAAGTAGCCATTGGCATTCTCACAAAGAATGGGGGCGGGGGTGTGGAGGGGGAAGCAGGTGTACGGGTTACATGAATCAATCACATGAATCAATCACAGAAATCACTGGTCATCATCTCTTGTGACAGACATGAAGGCACTTTCACATGTAAGGCACAACCTTGTTTTGGTGACAGAAAATAAAACCACTCTAGAATATACTGCTACATCAGTACAAAGTGGGTTTTTTGTCATGTCTTCATTTAAAACATAAAATCTGCTCAAAATTGTATACATGTAAACACATTCTGTATTCATTCAGATTTTTCAGAATTCAGGTTTTGATTTTTGTTTTATTGCAAATGTACTGATCTTAAAATAAAAAAAAAAGTATTGCAACTCAGAAATTGTACACACAAAAATTTTACTAAAAAAATCCTGAAACACGCGATCTTCATTTTCTGTTTACTACTACATAACACATGCTTAGACTACATAACAGCACATACATCAACAATGTCCTGTGTGGTGCAGCATACATCAACAGTGTCCTGTGTGGTGCAGCATACATCAACAGTGTCCTGTGTGGTGCAGCATACATCAACAATGTCTGTGTGGTGTATACATCAACAGTGTCCTGTGTGGTGCAGTATACATCAACAATGTCCTGTGTGGTGCAGCATACATCAACAATGTCCTGTGTGCAGCATACATCAACAATGTCCTGTGTGGTGCAGCATACATCAACAGTGTCCTGTGTGCAGCATACATCAACAGTGTCCTGTGTGGTGCAGCATACATCAACAGTGTCCTGTGTGCAGCATACATCAACAGTGTTCTGTGTGGTGCAGCATACATCAACAGTGTCCTGTGTGCAGCATACATCAACAATGTCCTGTGTGCAGCATACATCAACAGTGTTCTGTGTGGTGCAGCATACATCAACAGTGTCCTGTGTGGTGCAGCATACATCAACAATGTCCTGTGTGCAGCATACATCAACAATGTCCTGTGTGGTGCAGCATACATCAACAATGTCCTGTGTGGTGTATACATCAACAGTGTTCTGTGTGGTGCAGCATACATCAACAATGTCCTGTGTGCAGCATACATCAACAATGTCCTGTGTGGTGCAGCATACATCAACAGTGTCCTGTGTGGTGCAGCATACATCAACAGTGTCCTGTGTGATGCAGCATACATCAACAGTGTCTGTGTGGTGCAGCATACATCAACAGTGCCCTGTGTGATGCAGCATACATCAACAGTGTCTGTGTGGTGCAGCATACATCAACAGTGTCCTGTGTGGTGCAGCATACATCAACAGTGTTCTGTGTGATGCAGCATACATCAACAGTGTCCTGTGTGATGCAGCATACATCAACAGTGTCCTGTGTGATGCAGCATACATCAACAGTGTCCTGTGTGCTGCAGCATACATCAACAGTGTCCTGTGTGATGCAGCATACATCAACAGTGTCCTGTGTGGTGCAGCATACATCAACAATGTCCTGTGTGGTGCAGCATACATCAACAGTGTCCTGTGTGATGCAGCATACATCAACAGTGTCCTGTGTGGTGCAGCATACATCAACAATGTCCTGTGTGGTGCAGCATACATCAACAGTGTCCTGTGTGATGCAGCATACATCAACAGTGTCCTGTGTGGTGCAGCATACATCAACAATGTCCTGTGTGGTGCAGCATACATCAACAATGTCCTGTGTGCAGCATACATCAACAATGTCCTGTGTGGTGCAGCATACATCAACAGTGTCCTGTGTGATGCAGCATACATCAACAGTGTCTGTGTGGTGCAGCATACATCAACAGTGTCCTGTGTGGTGCAGCATACATCAACAGTGTTCTGTGTGATGCAGCATACATCAACAGTGTCTGTGTGGTGCAGCATACATCAACAGTGTCCTGTGTGATGCAGCATACATCAACAGTGTTCTGTGTGGTGCAGCATACATCAACAGTGTCCTGTGTGGTGCAGCATACATCAACAATGTCCTGTGTGATGCAGCATACATCAACAATGTCCTGTGTGGTGCAGCATACATCAACAGTGTCCTGTGTGGTGCAGCATACATCAACAATGTCCTGTGTGGTGTATACATCAACAGTGTCCTGTGTGGTGCAGCATACATCAACAGTGTCCTGTGTGGTGCAGCATACATCAACAATGTCCTGTGTGCAGCATACATCAACAATGTCCTGTGTGGTGCAGCATACATCAACAATGTCCTGTGTGGTGCAGCATACATCAACAGTGTCTGTGTGCAGCATACATCAACAGTGTCCTGTGTGGTGCAGCATACATCAACAATGTCCTGTGTGGTGCAGCATACATCAACAATGTCCTGTGTGGTGCAGCATATATCAACAATGTCCTGTGTGGTGCAGCATACATCAACAGTGTCCTGTGTGCAGCATACATCAACAATGTTCTGTGTGGTGCAGCATACATCAACAGTGTCCTGTGTGGTGCAGCATACATCAACAGTGTCCTGTGTGCAGCATACATCAACAATGTCCTGTGTGGTGCAGCATACATCAACAGTGTCCTGTGTGCAGCATACATCAACAGTGTCCTGTGTGGTGCAGCATACATCAACAATGTCCTGTGTGCAGCATACATCAACAGTGTCCTGTGTGCAGCATACATCAACAGTGTCCTGTGTGCTGCAGCATACATCAACAGTGTCTGTGTGGTGCAGCATACATCAACAGTGTCCTGTGTGGTGCAGCATACATCAACAATGTCCTGTGTGGTGCAGCATACATCAACAATGTCCTGTGTGCAGCATACATCAACAATGTCTGTGTGCAGCATACATCAACAGTGTCCTGTGTGCTGCAGCATACATCAACAGTGTCTGTGTGGTGCAGTATACATCAACAATGTCCTGTGTGGTGCAGCATACATCAACAATGTCCTGTGTGGTGCAGCATACATCAACAGTGTCCTGTGTGCAGCATACATCAACAGTGTCCTGTGTGGTGTATACATCAACAATGTCCTGTGTGCTGCAGCATACATCAACAGTGTCCTGTGTGCAGCATACATCAACAGTGTCCTGTGTGGTGTATACATCAACAGTGTCCTGTGTGGTGCAGCATACATCAACAGTGTCCTGTGTGCAGCATACATCAACAGTGTCCTGTGTGCAGCATACATCAACAGTGTCCTGTGTGGTGCAGCATACATCAACAGTGTCCTGTGTGATGCAGCATACATCAACAATGTCCTGTGTGGTGCAGCATACATCAACAATGTCCTGTGTGCAGCATACATCAACAATGTCCTGTGTGCAGCATACATCAACAGTGTCCTGTGTGGTGCAGCATACATCAACAGTGTCCTGTGTGGTGCAGCATACATCAACAGTGTCCTGTGTGCAGCATACATCAACAATGTCCTGTGTGCAGCATACATCAACAATGTCCTGTGTGCAGCATACATCAACAATGTCCTGTGTGCAGCATACATCAACAATGTCCTGTGTGGTGCAGCATACATCAACAGTGTCCTGTGTGGTGCAGCATACATCAACAGTGTCCTGTGTGCAGCATACATCAACAGTGTCCTGTGTGGTGCAGCATACATCAACAGTGTCCTGTGTGGTGCAGCATACATCAACAGTGTCCTGTGTGGTGTATACATCAACAGTGTCCTGTGTGGTGTATACATCAACAGTGTCCTGTGTGCAGCATACATCAACAATGTCCTGTGTGCAGCATACATCAACAATGTCCTGTGTGCAGCATACATCAACAGTGTCCTGTGTGGTGCAGCATACATCAACAGTGTCCTGTGTGCAGCATACATCAACAATGTTCTGTGTGGTGCAGCATACATCAACAGTGTCCTGTGTGGTGCAGCATACATCAACAATGTCCTGTGTGGTGCAGCATACATCAACAATGTCCTGTGTGCAGCATACATCAACAATGTCCTGTGTGCAGCATACATCAACAGTGTCCTGTGTGCAGCATACATCAACAATGTCCTGTGTGGTGCAGCATACATCAACAGTGTCCTGTGTGGTGCAGCATACATCAACAATGTTCTGTGTGGTGCAGCATATATCAACAATGTTCTGTGTGCAGCATACATCAACAATGTCCTGTGTGGTGCAGCATACATCAACAATGTCCTGTGTGGTGCAGCATACATCAACAATGTCCTGTGTGGTGCAGCATACATCAACAGTGTCTGTGTGGTGCAGCATATATCAACAATGTTCTGTGTGCAGCATACATCAACAATGTCCTGTGTGGTGCAGCATACATCAACAGTGTCCTGTGTGGTGCAGCATACATCAACAATGTCCTGTGTGGTGCAGCATACATCAACAGTGTCCTGTGTGGTGCAGCATACATCAACAGTGTCCTGTGTGATGCAGCATACATCAACAGTGTCCTGTGTGCAGCATACATCAACAGTGTCCTGTGTGGTGCAGCATACATCAACAATGTCCTGTGTGGTGCAGCATACATCAACAGTGTCCTGTGTGGTGCAGCATACATCAACAGTGTCCTGTGTGGTGCAGCATACATCAACAGTGTCCTGTGTGGTGCAGCATACATCAACAGTGTCCTGTGTGCAGCATACATCAACAATGTCCTGTGTGCAGCGTACATCAACAGTGTCTGTGTGGTGCAGCATACATCAACAATGTCCTGTGTGGTGCAGCATACATCAACAATGTCCTGTGTGCAGCATACACTTACTGACTGAGCACTAGACAAAGAACTCGCTATGTCCAAAAACAGGATCAGTCCTAGCACACTTCTGTAGAAAAAGACCTACTCTCGCAGACAAACATGCCAGTAATCAATTCAAACAAAGAGGGGGTGGAAGGGGGGATTGGGGGGGGGGGGGGGGGGAGGAGGAAAAAAACAGGTGGCAAACATGGTTTATTATGGCAAAGTGGTTTCCCTACAACTGGAGCCATTTCATTTCGCACAGAGAACTCTGCTGTCATTAGGAAAGTGGCACTGCTAGTGCTATACAAATACAGCATGCAACGCATTTCAGGAGCAGAACAAAACCATGGCTGACTCAGATGATGCATTTCATTTCCGATGACATCCCAAGGAGGAGGAAATACAAAACGTGTTCAGGATACAAAAGCTCTGAAATGACGGCAGTAGCCATTAACGCACAACCAAGAACATACATTACAACATGACAGGATCAGAGAGATTATAAACAAAACAACATTACAAAACAGACAGAGAAAATTCAAACATTTGAAGCAAACAACAGAAAACTGACTCAGAGTCCACAGGAAAAAAAAGCAAAAAAATACATATCTGAATAAATCAACAGTTGTAGTGAACAAGAACTCTGAAATGCTCCACCTACCTATACATGTATATTAACACAGTAAAAATAAACAACAAAACAAAACAAAACAAAAACAAAACACGATTAACAGTAATCAGGACAATCTATCAGATTTTTGATGGTGAGCAATAATAGTTTTTAAAAATCTGAATCATTGCAGCCAGCATGCATGCAGTGCCTTCCATCCCTCACAACCTTCTCGGGAAAAGGAAACCCCAGGACAAGACACAAGAAAAGAAAAAACGTCCTTCTGTTCCCCCCCTTCCAAAGTTCTCTGCACACCCCATGCACAGCACAGACAGAAAAATGGACTATTCCATGATTATGTTCAGCCTCAGTCTCCACACACAGCACAAGGTTTCACTGTCAATTTCCATAGCCATCATAATTATGTGCTTCTTCAAACTGCGAAATGTTGACTTAGCCTATTTTCAAACTCTGCAACATTTTCTGAATCAAAGAAACATGTATAAACGTTTCATGACAAACACTTGACTTCCTACTTTGTACAGAACCCCCCCCCAGAAAGTTACCAAGGAACATTTTTTTAAAGCTTAGACATTAACAAAGGTCATTGTTTTATTGCATACCACATTGTCCTTCAACCGAATCCCTCTGCATCAGTACGATGAATCGTTCAGTGTTCAGCTGTGGTGCACTTCTCCACCTGTCCGGTGATGAACAGTTTCTGCTTGGAACAGGAAGGTAGGTCAGGTGACGGCTGTCCCATGACCTGTGCAGTCGCTGCGGTGCGAGGTGTCAGCAGCCTCAGCCAGCAGGGGCCAGCATGTTGAGGGCGGCGCCCATCTCCTCTCCCTCGCTGCTTTACCTTCCCTGGCCCTAAAGAGGCAGGTACCCACCCATTCACAGCTGGGTGAACTGGGTGACAATACTGAAACCAAGGCGCATGAATGGTCACCCATCCAAGAGGAAACCATGCTCAAGACTGCATGGGGAGAGCGAGTGCTCTTATATCCACTCAGGCAAAACTGCCTCAATGGGGTCATTCAAGATAATAATAATAATAATAATAATGTATGGAATTTATATAGCGCTGAATCTTGTAAAGCAACAAATCAAAGCGCTCAGATGACTTTTTTTCTTTTTTCGAGGATAATGGAATAAGCACTCATGTACATTTTTACATCGAGTCCCCATGTGTATGCGGTTTTGTAAACTTTGTCATCTGTTTCCACCGGCACACAATGGCCTACTCTTTCGAACAGCGGAACAAGATTTAACGTGTGCGCAAGATGTTCTGCATGCGTTCGCACACAGGGCCTTGGTTTATAGTCTCATCTGAAGGACTTTGACATTCAGTTCGATTTTTTTGTCAAACTGGGAAGAAAGGGCGAGGCTGGGAATTGAACCCAGAACCTCACGGTTTACTTGTTGGCAGGCAAACGTCTTAACCATCCTGCCACCTTCCTTCCTAAAACTGAAACCAAAATCACATTTACTACCATAACTACTGAAGTGCAGAATTCACTCAAAGATACACTCATACAGATAAACTCAAAGATACACTCATACAGATAAAGTCTTTTAAAACTGAAGCAGAGTTTTCAAAAATCACCTCTACCTCGACAAGTGCAGACTAGTGTCTCAGAAAATGACACAAAACACATACATGTGTATACAAAGATCTAGACACTCATTCACTTCAAATGTTCTTCGGTCACTTTCAGTTGTAATCAAATCTTTGCCAAAAATATGTTTGGTTTCTTTTGGGTTTTTATGGAGGGGGTCGGGGTTTTAAGTAAGAGTAACATGAAATTTGAAACACACAGTACTCTGCCCTCCCCCCCCTTCACACACATATTTACACACATACACATTACACACACTCACAAACACACATTTACACACACACACACTCTGTCAGTATAACATACACATTTTTGAGCCAGTTCAAGTTACAAACACAGACAAGTTACAAACACAGACAAGTTACAAACACAGACAAGTTACAAACACAGACAAGTTACAAACACAGACACAACTTTACCTTTAGAAGTAATACCATGGCAGTGAAAGACAAGAACAAACAACAAAGGAATCACACACACACACATTTATTTATATATATATATTATATATATATATATATATATATATATATATATTATATATTATATATATATTCAGAACAAGCAAACACACATTTACACATACACACACACACACAGAGGAAAGAAGCATGCACAGTGCACACACACACACACACACATATGATGTACAGTATGCTACTATTTCTTCTCCTTGCTTCACACAAGAGAGAGGGGGCTTTCTCTGTGGTCTCTGAAACACACTGCACTTCTGTGCCTCCTGGGACAGGGGAGCTGGGAAACGGATGGCAACTGGGACTCCAAAGTGGTTGTGATACTTCATGGGCTTGATGACCACACCATTCCTATCAATCATGCATGTATGCATGTGTACACCTCCGATTCACACACACTCACTGCCACCTAAGACACACTCTAAACTCTTCTGCCACACACCGACTGCTATCATTTCCACTCCTTCCCTGTGTGTTAGTAGTCACTAACATAACACGACACGACAATCACTGTCACGACGTGTCAGCGTCACAGCATACATAACCTTCTTGCCATACTTCACTCAGTCAGACAACATCACAGAGTTCTTCCTCCCACTGACACAGACGGCACACCAGCTCACTGCCATGTAGCTCACAATCCACCATGTCATTATATCTACAGATCTGCCAACACCCACACAGTCACACTACTGCTGACACATGTCCATGTTCACTAACAATGTCAAATTACTCCTGACACAAGCTGTGAACTCTCACAGTGTCAAACTGACACCTGACATGACATGACAGCTACATTACTCCTCACAGGTGTCCCTTTGTTATTACATAGTCAGTGTTTCTTGTCACCTCTAACACTCGTGAATATTCACTGACAACTTGTCCTACTACTGTTCACTTTGCAGGGTAGTACTAAGTACTACTACTAGTATAATTACTTCTAATACTTGCATTTGCTCACCAATAGTGTGTCATGCTCCTTTTTACACTGCAAATATTGACTGACAGTGCCATATTACCCTTGAAGTTTGAAAATATTGACTGACAATGCCATTATTACCCCTGAGGTTTGCAAATATTTACTGACAGTGCCATATTACCCTTGAGGTTTGCAAATACTTACTGACAGTGCCATATTACCCCTGAAGTTTGCAAATATTTCCTGACAGTGTCATATTACCCTTGAAGTTTGCAAATATTTACTGACAGTGCCATATTACCCTTGACGTTTGCAAATATTGACTGACAGTGCCATATTACCCTTGAAGTTTGCAAATATTGACTAACAGTGCCATATTACCCTTGAAGTTTGCAAATATTTCCTGACAGTGCCATATTACCCTTGAAGTTTGCAAATATTTACTGACAGTGGCATATTACCCCTGAAGTTTGCAAATATTTCCTGACAGTGTCATATTACCCTTGAAGTTTGCAAATATTTACTGACAGTGCCATATTACCCTTGACGTTTGCAAATATTGACTGACAGTGCCATATTACCCTTGAAGTTTGCAAATATTTACTGAGTGCCATATTACCCATGAAGTTTGCAAATACTTACTGACAGAGTCATACTACCCTTGAAGTTTGCAAATATTCACTGACAGTGCCATATTACCCCTGTTGTTTGCAGATATTCACTGACAGTGTCATTATTACCTCTGAAGTTTGCAAGTATTCCCTAACAGTGCCATTATTGCCCCTGAAGTTTGCAAATATTCACTGACAGTGTCATTATTACCCCTGAAGTTTGCAAATATTCACTGACAATGTCATTATTACCCCTTACGTTTGCAAATATTCACAGTGTCATTATTACCCCTGAAGTTTGCAAATATTCACTAACAGTGCCATACTACCTCTAAAGTTTGCAAATATTCCCTTCAAGTGCTATATTACCCTTAAAGTTTGCAAATATTCAATGACAGAGCCACATTACCCTAAAACTTTGCAAATACTCACTAACAGTGTCATTATTACCCCCTGAAGTTTACAAATTTTTACTGACAGGTTCATATTACCCCTGACATTTGCAAATATTCACAGAGAGTGTCGTATTCCCCCTGACATTTTCAAATACTCGCTGATTGCACAATTTTCTTTGTATTTGCAGTTGTGTATAGTTCCTGTCACACCCCTCCTGACACTTGCAAATAATCACGGGTACTTAGTGCCCCCTTCCTTGCAACACCTGCACACTTGCAAATAATCACGGGTACGTAGACCCAGTAACTTAGTGTCCCATTCCTTCCAGTACCTGCAAACATTTACCGACAGTGTCGTCACTCCTCACACTTGCAATTTATATTAAAAGCAACCCTGACATGTCACTATTCACTGAGTGTGCTATATTACTATGCCATTTGCAAATTTATACACTCCCAATGTTCTATTCCTCCTGACAGCAATATTCATCAATAGACAATGACATACTGACATAGCAATAAAACGACTCCCGACAGGTCTGTCTGTCACCATTCAGTGACACAGTGCCACACTGCTCCTGACACACCTGGTGTCAGGGAACATCTCAGAAGTTCACCTAAAATCACAACCTGAAGATGAAAGCAGCTAGAGAGAGAGAGAGAGAGAGAGAGAGAGAGAGAGAGAGAGAGAGGAGAGTGTGTGTGTGTGTGTGTATGTGTGTGTGTGTATGTGTGTGTGTGTGTATCTGTGTCTGTATATGTGAAAGAGTAAAAAAGCAAGTGAATGAAAGTTGCAAGTGTGTGCACGTGCTAGGTGTTCTTTATGTGTGATATTTTAACATGTACGCATGCCTGCATACACACGTCTGTGCAGTCAGCTTGCAAATGTACATTTAGGCAAGCATGCATGTGTGTGTGCAAGTGCGGACATGTATACATCAGTTATTTTTTTTAAAGTTCCAAAAACCTGAAAAGCTAATGGCAGCACACATCACCAATGATTCACCATTTTCAACCACGTTGTTCTCATCAAGTCACAAAATCAATGAAGTCATAATAATAATAATAATAATAATGTATGGAATTTATATAGCGCTGAATCTTGTAAAGCAACAAATCAAAGCGCTCAGATTTTATTTCATACCGCTTTAAGTCACGGCAGATTTCTCTCCGTGAAATTTGGGCTGCTCTCCCCGGGGAGAGCGGGAGAACGCGTCGCCACTTAGCGCTGCGCCACCCTTTCTCCCTTTTTTTTTTTTTTTTTTTTCTGCAGCTGTATTTGTTTCCCTATCATAAGTCATAACAATACATGCACTCTGCATGCCATACAAACAACAGGGCAGAGTCTACTCCTGCTGGCAGCCTGACGGTGGCCTGGTGCCAACAACTTAAATGTCCAGAGCTACCCTCCGACACTAGGCCAGGCAGAGTGAGGACAGGTGTAGCTGTGGACTGTTGAGATTATAATAATACAAACAACAGGAGATAATCAGGACAACAAAGAAAAAGGAAATAATACAGCTGCCAAAACAAACAAAAAAGAACCACACACACAATTTACAAATACATCCAGAAAAAAATAATCACACAAAAAATGTTTTCTACTCAAATCCTATTATTATACTGAGGACAGTCAAAGACAGCACGTAATAAATATATCATTCAATAAACAAAATGTATGCAATGTTCAAACATACTTGTGCCAACACTGATGAGCTCACAAAACAAAGCACATACACCAAGAGCTCAGTGACTAGTCGGCAAAACTGGCAGAGGAAAACAACACCCCCCCCCCCCCCCCCCCAAGAAAAAAAAAAATGCATCCCCTTGTGACAAATAGAAACGGTGATGTTCAGCATACATCATCATCTTCCTCCTCCTTTCCCTGACCCTCTGCAGGCCCAGCCACTGACTGATTGTCACGACAGCATTCTCCATCCACCACCACACAGGTCTCAGCACACACACACACACACACATACCACACCACACCACACCACACACACCACTCCACACGCACGCGCGCGCGCACACACACACACACACACCACACCACACCACATGCTCCACAGTCCCTGGAGAAGACTAATAGTTATAAAAAACTACATAATAATAAATAAGTAAAAATTCTCTGTGAAGAGTGAAATGGAAAGAAAATCTCTGTACAGGAGAGTGTAATGGAAAGAAAACCTCTGTAGAGACGAATAAAATGGACAGAAAATCTATGTGGAGAAGACTGTCATGAAAAGATGATCTCTGTAGAGAAGAATAAAATGGAAAGAAAATCTGTGGAGGAGACAGAAATGGAAAGATGATCTCTGTAGAGAGATTTATCTCTGTGGAGAAGCATGAAAAAGCAAGGAGAGATCTATCTCTGTGGAGAAGCATGAAAAAGCAAGGAGAGATTTATCTCTGTGGAGAAGCATGAAAAAGCAAGGAGAGATCTATCTCTGTGGAGAAGCATGAAAAAGCAAGGAGAGATTTATCTCTGTAGAGAAGCATGAAAAAGCAAGGAGAGATTTATCTCTGTGGAGAAGCATGAAAAAGCAAGGAGAGATCTATCTCTGTGGAGAAGCATGAAAAAGCAAGGAGAGATCTATCTCTGTGGAGAAGCATGAAAAAGCAAGGAGAGATTTATCTCTGTGGAGAAGCATGAAAAAGCAGGGAGAGATCAATCTCTGTGGAGAAGCATGAAAATCCTTTAAATGTTGGATTAGAATGTTGACTGAAGTAAACGTCATTTAATGCTGCAGAGAAGAAGGCTGCTGCAACAGAGAGAAAAGCCAAGAGAAGGAGATTGGTATGAATACTAGATTTATAAGAATACTTGAACATGAGGTGAGAGTGCCAAAAGAAAGCTGAAATAAAGTAAACCCAAAGTTACAATTTAACACAAAAAATCCCCAAAATCTAGAAGGAAAAAAAAGAAGACTGAAATGCTTAAAATCTCTCAGAAGAATACCGACTTAAACGCCGCTAGCATGAAGTAATGTGATTCAAAAAGACAGGACATAATGAACAAGCTGTAAATCCAGGGGCCAAAACTGACATCAAAATTCTTCTTACAAAATAAATACTCTTTGAGAAGAAAACTGTAAGAAATCAAGGAGAACACCTCCAGTGAACAAGAAGAAGCAGCCAAGATCTCAAAGAAGTCCACAGAAGCGTCTCTGACCACGCTGACCAGCCCGTGGCATGGTGAGGACGTCTCTGATGATGAAGGGCAGCAGCAGCAGCAGGCAGGCAGGCAGGCAGGCAGAAGCCAGCCCAGCAGCGAGGATGTCCCTGCCTGTCCACCAGCTGGCTCCCTCTTCCCAGCTGTACACCAGAAGGTTGTCCAGGCCAGGCACCCACCGCCCGAGGCAGTCTCAGTTTCAGGTGATGTGAGTGTAACAGCACCAGATTTGGGAGACACACTAGGGTGTCAGGCTGCTGAACTCAAGTCACAGTTTTCTGTTTGGGAGTGAGGACTTCATGTCTCCGGTCCTATCTATGGCTGTGATCATCATGGGTTTGTTTCCTTGTGCTTTCAGACCATGTTTGTTTGTCCATGCACACAAACCTGACTGATGGTCCCCCTTCCATGGCCTAGGATGTGGCGAGGCCCCTCTGGGGACACTGCGGTCCTCACGTCACTTGGGGATGACCTGCACACGCCTGAAGAACTTGATGTCCAGCCATGTTCTTTCTCCTCTTCCCCATCCAGTTCTGGAGATGTTTGCGGTGACATGATGGGGGTGCAGTTGCCCGATGTTGGGGTGCAGCTGCCCGATGTTGGGGTCAGGGCAAAACTGATGAAAGTGGTCAGTGCTGTGTCCGTCCACGTGAGCACCTCCAGCCATGTGGCTCCATGATCCTCCTCCCCCCAGTTTGTTTATCCCCGGCAGCCAGGTCTGGGGACCGTTCTCCTCATCAACCCCTGTCTGCTGCAGCCTGATGACTGCATTCATGACATGCTCTCTGCTGATGCTCTACTCTCCATCACTGTCTGCTGCACCTGACTGATGTTCCACAACTCCCCACACCCCCATCCTGGTGGTGCACGTGTGTGTAGCGCCGCTTGGTGTCACTGGCCTCAGCTCTCCTGCAGTCCCTGGTGTCCTGCTCTGGTCATCTCCCTGGTGTCCTGCTCTGGTCATCTTCCTGGTGTCCTGCTCTGGTCATCTCCCTGGTGTCCTGCTCTGGTCATCTCCCTGGTGTCCTGCTCTGGTCATCTTCCTGGTGTCCTCCTCTGGTCATCTCCCTGGTGTCCTCCTCTGGTCATCTTCCTGGTGTCCTCTGGTCATCTTCCTGGTGTCCTGCTCTGGTCATCTTCCTGGTCACTTCTTCAGGCTGAAATCAGAGCAGTCAGAGGTGAGTCACTCTCTGTCACAACTGCCAGTAGATAGATGGCAGCTTAACCAGGTGTCATCTGAACAAAATGTGGGAATTGGAAGAGAAAGTACAAGTAAGGAGAAATCAAGTGCAGTTATAAACTTGCTAAATAAAGATGCGCGTTTGACTAAGTGTTCCTATCCTCCAGTTCTGCAGCTGTCATGACAAACAGATGTACCCAATAAAGTGGATTTTCCCCCTGGAGTTAACATCAGTACTGACTCAAACCCTTAAACCCTTAAAGTCTTTCGGATAAGACTATAAAGCAAGGTCCCATGTTCAACTGCACACAGAACATCTTGAGCACACACACGTACATTAAATAAGAGCCCATCCTGCCTCTCAAAAGAGTAGACAGAAAAAGACAACATTTTCAAAAGGCATGCATACTGGTCTGGTGTTTGGACATCACTCTCCAATTCAGAGGGCAGCCTTTTGGTGGGCAACAACAGTCGCATATATATATATATATATATATATATATATATATATATATATATATATATATATATATATATATATATGTTGTTGTCTTCAATTTAACGTCTATTCACTCTTAGTGATATTAGAATATATATATATATATATATATATATATATAGATAGATAGATAGATAGATAGATATATATTATGCAAAATCTTACCATTGTGAACATGTGAGCTCCAGCCAAAGATATATATATATATATATATATATATATATATATATATATATATATATATATATACATATATATATATATATATATATATTATATCATTATATATTATTATATATAAATTTGAAAAGAAAGAATCAGACAGATAGATCTCTGTATCAGTGAGGTATTAATTAGCCTGTGCGCAATATGTCAGTTATGCATGCACACAGCCCTGACTGCAGCTTTGAAGTCTCCTCCAAAAGAAAGACCTGCAGGGCAATGGAGTTGGGTCAAACCAGAAGATTTCTGTCTTTCTGTCTAGATGCTGCTCACTCTGGGGAACATTTCTCTTCAAAGACAGATAACAGGACTCAAAACTGTCTTTCTGAAGCACAAAACAGGGAAAAACAAATTTGTCTGTCTATAAGCAGTGCAGTGTACATTAACAATAACATGATGTGTAATCTGTATAATAATATTAATAAACTAAAAATACATAAAATACTTACAGGTATGTATGCATATCATATGTATGTGTGGTATTTAATGTAGACAAAAGAATACATTCTGCTTGTGTGTATATAAATATGTGCACACTTGCCCACAACCACACACTCACACACACACACACACACACACACACACGACAACATAGACAAACATGCATATATAGAGAGAAATATGTGTGTAATATTTGTGTACTTTTATATTACATGTATACATGTGCACGTACCTACACAAACACACACACACACGGCAAACATACACAAGTTTTTTGCTGTTGTTTCATATCGATTTTCATTCTGACATAAGTTAAACCCCTGACTTTTCAATACCACGTCAGGGTTGTGAAGAAAAACAGAAAGCTGACACATGGTGGAAAACGATTTCTCCACTGGGCCCTGCACGATTACCCCTTGTCACCAACAGCTCAAGACCTCTGTGTGTGTGTGTGTGTATGCATTCTCCATCAATTCACTGGGCACTGCACATTACCACTTGTCACCAAGACCTCTGTGTGTGTGTGTGTGTGTGTGCATTCTCCATCAATTCACTGGGCACTGCACATTACCACTTGTCACCAAGACCTCTGTGTGTGTGTGTGTGTGTGTGTGTTCTCCATCAATTCACTGGGCACTGCACATTACCACTTGTCACCAACAGCTCAAGACCTCTGTGTGTGTGTGTGTGTGCATTCTCCATCAATTCACTGGGCACTGCACATTACCACTTGTCACCAAGACCTCTGTGTGTGCATGTGTGTGTGCATTCTCCATCAATTCACTGGGCACTGCACAATTAACACTTGTCACCAAGACCTCTGTGTGTGTGTGTGTGTGAGCATTCTCCATCAATTCACTGGGCACTGCACGATTACCACTTGTCACCAAGACCTCTGTGTGTGTGTGTGAGCATTCTCCATCAATTCACTGGGCACTGCATGATTACCACTTGTCACCAAGACCTCTGTGTGTGTGTGTGTGTGTGCATTCTCCATCTCAGCCCTCCCAGGCTGAGGCTTTGCAAGTTACTGGCCAGGTACATTTTCACACAAACATCTCTTGAAACATGATAAGTGAGTAATATTCAAAACAATCCATGACTTAAACATCCCTCTAAAAACAAAATACAAGTGGGTGACTGGCATGTATCTCTCTCTCAAACACACACTTGATGAAACTTTTGGTTAGAAACGATTACCTGATGGTGGAAAAAACCCCAAACCATTGCTTAAAAATTCAATGCATCATATGGAAATGAAAATGTGACTTTTCTTGACCTAACACACACATGCACACGCACACACACACACACACCACACATTGCAGAAGTTTCAAACTCACAAAAAACAGATGAAAACATGTTTTTAACAAAATGTATAATGGCATTCTACTTTACAGTGTAGTTTTATAAATTATGCGAAATAAGCAAGAACACAACAGCTAGATCTACAGACAGTAACAAAACTATGTAATCAGAAGGAGAAATACTCTGAAAGAACAAACACAATCTCCAGCACAACATACGAAGCCATGCTCATAGGGACCCAACATAAACTTTCCTTTATCGCAAAAACTTCAATAGAATTCGGCAATACGTCAGTTCCTTTGTCCAACTCTGTGAAGTATTTAGGAGTAGTTCTTGACAACACACTCTCTATGAAAAAATTCATCACCCAGACCTGCCAGTCTTGCCACTATCAATTACAGCGCATAAGCGCGATTCGCAAGTATCTGTCCACTGATGCAACTTCCAAGCTTGTCACATCTCTCATTCTTTCACGTTTAGACTACTGTAATTCTCTTTTGGCTGGCCTACCAGCATCATCTATCCACTCTCTTCAACGCATACAAAACTCTGCAACTCGACTGGTCCTAAGAAAGAAAAAATCTGAACACATCACTCCTCTTCTTCGATCTCTTCACTGGCTGCCTGTATCACAAAGACTGGAGTATAAAATCAATACCCTCTGTTTCAAATGTCTCCACAAATCTGCACCCCCTTATCTCTGTAACTGTCTTCACCTGTACACTCCATCCCGTTCCCTTCATTCAGCCGCAGATACTTTGTGCTTTCAAACACCCAGATTCAAACAAACCACTGTTGGCCATCGCTCCTTCTCTGTTTCTGGTCCATCCACCTGGAATGACCTCCCTCTTTCACTTCGCCAAAAGCCTTCACTTGATACCTTCAAATCCAGCCTCAAAACACACTTATTTCCTACCTGAGACTTTCCCCCCACATATCTGTCCCTAATTTTCAACAGCATCTTTCACCTTCTAAGTGTTGTTCCGAGTGAGTGAGTGAGTGAGTGAGTGAGAGTGTGTGTGTGTGTGTGTGTGTGTGTGTGTGTGTGTGTGTGTGTGTGTGTGTGTGTGTGTGTGTGTGTGTGTGTGTGTGTGTGTGTGTGTGTGCGTGTGTGTGTGTGCATGTGTGTGCACGCATGGTTTTGAAATCTGTTGTTCATTATGTTTAAGGAGAGTTGCATGCCTGTAAATGATTGAGTGCAAGCGCTTCGATTTGTTTGTTTTTTACAAGATTCAGCGCTATATAAATTCCATATATTATTATTATTATTACAACAGGTGCAGAAACTGGGAGTAATATGTATGTTTTACATGTCATACTGCATCATGTGTGCAAGAGCTCCCACTGGGATTTCAGAATGCATTGTGCACATACAGCATGCACAACCTCCCACAGGGAAACGTGTGCAGCCTGTACTGCCTCACCTCCCACAGGGAAATGTGTGCAGCCTGTACTGCCTCACCTCCCACAGGGAAACGTGTGCAGCCTGTACTGCCTCACCTCCCAAAGGGAAACGTGTGCAGCCTGTACTGCCTCACCTCCCACAGGGAAACGTGTGCAGCCTGTACTGCCTCACCTCCCAAAGGGAAACGTGTGCAGCCTGTACTGCCTCACCTCCCACAGGGAAACGTGTGCAGCCTGTACTGCCTCACCTCCCACAGGGAAACGTGTGCAGCCTGTACTGCCTCACCTCCCACAGGGAAACGTGTGCAGCCTGTACTGCCTCACCTCCCACATTACAATATTGTGTACTGCAAGACCTCTGGACAGAGAATACATTATACAAATGGATGATATTGAACTGCAAATCTGCCACAGAGAATACATTTTACACAAGAGCTGCCACCAAAAATGCATTGTACACTGCAAGAGCTGCTACAAGGGATACATTTCACACTGCAAACCTCCCAGCTTCCGCACAAAGCAAGGTAGAAAGAAAAGCTGACCTGTCCAGAGAGCAGGCAGAGAGCCCCTGTCCCGGTGCTCCACTGTCATTTGGTGTCCATGGACTCCTCGTCCTGCACCTCCGGCTGCAGGCGCTGCAGCTTGGCCATCAGGGTTTCACTGAAGGAGTTGCGGTAGCCAGGGCTGACTGAGTCCAGCAAACTGTAGATGGTCTCGTAATACCGTGACACGCTGCACGAGTCCACAGTGTTGTACTGTCGACCTACCACCTGTAAGCAACACTGCCTTTACAGTGGGAGTCCTTTCTCCCTGTAACTTGTCAGTGTAACTCTTAAATTACACTCTTCTTCTTCGCCTTCTTCTTCCTCCTCCTCTTTCTTTTTCATTAGAGGTGGGGGTGGGGTGGTGGGGGGTTTCTAATATTCTATGAAAAGTCTTCAACACCAACATCATGCACAGCAAATTAAAAAAACCAAAGCAATATTTAAACAAAAAGCTTACAAACCAAATTAAAAAATAAAAACTTACTTAAATGCATGCCATTAGCAGCCACACTTGCCCTGTCATTACTATCTCGGAATCATTGAATTTATATTGATACAAAAGGATAACTTTATAGTTTATTACAAGGATGACCCAGAAAAATGTTACATCATCTATATTTCATAAGTTAATTTATGTATAGATCTAGATACACTGTATTAGTGTATATTTTAAATGTGTATACAGTCATGACACCAGCAGACATGAAAAAATATATATATCCTGTTTCATTTCATAGCTATCCCTGCTTTTCAACAGCCCAAAATTCTATCACCCTGCCGAAGTGTATAATGTGTGTGTGTGTGTGTGTGTGTGTGTGTGCATTTGGACTTGTTAGAACTATTACTTGCTATTGGTTGCATGACTGTGTAAGAATGAGTTGAGTGCAAGCACTTTGATTTGTCTGTGCAAGATACATTGATATATAAATTCCATTTAGGCCTATTATATAATATATATATATAGTACAGTGCAGCACAGACTGTGAAAAACAATATTGCTGAAGCAGGCTGCTAAGCAGTGATCTATAAATTACTATGAGAGCTAACTAACCTACAGCCCCGCTAGCTCAGACATAAGAATCACAGGCAGCAAGGCTAATTAAATAGATCAGAAGATGTGTTGCTGATTTTGAACATCTTCTACTCGTCTTCATAAAAGTCAGTATGTGACTATGCTGTAACAGAGAGTGTACTCAACATTCAAAATTACCCAATGAATCAAACTGAACATGTATTAGTGTATGCATTTGGTTCTGACTCGCCTCGCCCTCTAGAACAGTGTAGCCGTGCTGTAGAACTGCGAACTCACCCGAAATCCTTGCACCGACAGCTCCACGCAAAAAGTATCGTTTTCTTTGGTACACATATTCAGGTAAACAAGCACATTAGTGGCAGGGAGCACTTTCGATAGTTCAACAAAATTGACGGCATAGGCTACTTCTTTCACCACTTCTTGTGCTTCAATCTTTAGTGTGTGCTCAGATTCCTCTCCACAGTCCGCCATGTCTACTCAAGAGACTTCATGCTTCTTTCCACAGAGTATGTAAAGGACGGCTTATCTCCCTTAGACTATAGCTAGACATCCACGTTACAACGAATGCTTTGTAAGGAGAGACGGGGAGGAGGGGGGGGGGGATTATATAAAATAAATCAATAAATCAATAATCTATATCACTCCTTGATTAACGAATGCAGTTCTAATCAAATCAAAACACTGAGGCTATAATGATAAACAGGACTACACAATACTGTCAATACTAGGTTAGAGGTCTATGCAACTTGAATGAGAGGCACATGCACAGTAACATAACACAAAACATAATTCAAAAGACGTAAAAAGACAGATAATCGTAGCGTTGGTGACATCAAGGCCAAAACCAACAGGGAAAATGAAATACAGAAATTAACTCCAGTGATTGAATGGCCCTAAGATTCCAGACTTGATCCCTTTGTCTCCAGGAACAAGTTGAATGGGAAAGCAAATCCAACTGCAGTTTCTCGACGGTTTTCAGTATTTTTGTATTTGTGTATTTTTTATTCTTTTATTTCAAGGATAATGGAATAAGCACTCATTTGTGTTTTTTTTTTATCCAGTTCCCGTGTGTATGCAGTTTTGTAAATGTCATCCATTCCCAACAGCACACAATGACCTACTCTTTCGAACAGTTTTATCATCCTTACCTTGCTTGCAACATTCCTAAAGCGATCATACTTCTGTACTGATCCATACTTCTGTACTGATCCATACTTCTGTACTGATCCATACTTCTGTACTGATCCATACTTCTATACTTCTTTTTTTTTTCTTTTTTTTTTTGCTGCCTCATCTTCTGACGACCCCTGTCCTACTGTTCACACGCCGCTCATTCCAATCTCCCCGCCACAACCATACCCAGATTTGCTATGTCTCATCCTCAGGGTCGGAGGTCCACAGGGAGCCCATCACTATCAGGCCGCCGTGGGCCACCAGCCAGAGGGGCCCTGCACTGCTGCTGGGTCACTTTGGTGGTGTTCAGTGGTGCCTGTTCTGAGCTAACATACGCAGGACACCACCTACTAAGCCCCCTACTAACGACAGTATTAGCTCAGTCGCGGAGCCAGACTGAGTGAGTTGCCCACCCCAGGTGCAACCACCACAATGTCCCTCCAACGACCGTCCCCCGCGAACCTCCAACCCCAAAGGCTCTGACACAAACTCACCACAGGCACAGAAGTGTATGGGCAAACCGAATCTGAGGTCACCATGAGACCAGAGAAACCGAGACCACCGAATGAGAGGCAATTTTTTAAAATGCATGATGATCAATGACAATGAGGATGACGTAATGATGTGGCTGTGGAAGTGCATATGCTTTGAGACTACTTGACAGGGTTGTACTCTACGCTTACTATCATAATATATCCCGGCGTCAACCGGGCCCGAGAGATACAGACACCTGCAGTGTTGGTCAGGTAATTTGAGCAACACTCTCAAACTCGCATCCGTTAAGTGGATGAAGCTCGACTGTGTGGTCCCAGTCTTCCCACTGAGCCCACAGCACACTCACTCTGGGTAGGAGCCGGCCGGAGTCCGAAAAATCCCTATGACTCTTATGGGAATCGAACCCGCGACCTTCCAGTCCGTAACTCAAGGCGCTAACCACTGCGCCATAGCGGCTGGTATACTTCTATACTTCTGTACTGATCCATGCTTCTATACTTCTGTACTGATCCATACTTCTGTACTGATCCATACTTCTGTACTGATCCATACTTCTGTACTGATCCATACTTCTGTACTTCTGTACTGATCCATACTTCTCTGCTGATCCATACTTCTGTACTGATCCATACTTCTGTACTGATCCATACTTCTATACTTCTGTACTGATCCATACTTCTGTACTGATCCATACTTCTGTACTGATCCATACTTCTGTACTGATCCATACTTCTGTACTTCTGTACTGATCCATACTTCTGTACTGATCCATACTTCTGTCCTGATCCATACTTCTGTACTGATCCATACTTCTATACTTCTGTACTGATCCATACTTCTGCACTTATCCATACTTCTATACTTCTGTACTGATCCATACTTCTGTACTGATCCATACTTCTGTCCTGATCCATACTTCTGTACTGATCCATACTTCTGTACTGATCCATACTTCTGTCCTGATCCATACTTCTGTCCTGATCCATACTTCTGTCCTGATCCATACTTCTGTACTGATCCATACTTCTATACTTCTGTACTGATCCATACTTCTGTACTGATCCATACTTCTGTACTGATCCATACTTCTGTGCTGATCCATACTTCTATACTTCTGTACTGATCCATACTTCTGTACTGATCCATACTTCTGTGCTGATCCATACTTCTGTACTGATCCATACTTCTGTCCTGATCCATACTTCTGTACTTCTGTACTGATCCATACTTCTGTACTTCTGTACTGATCCATACTTCTATACTTCTGTACTGATCCATACTTCTGTACTTCTGTACTGATCCATACTTCTGTACTGATCCATACTTCTATACTTCTGTACTGATCCATACTTCTATACTTCTGTACTGATCCATACTTCTGTACTGATCCATACTTCTGTACTTCTGTACTGATCCATACTTCTGTGCTGATCCATACTTCTATACTTCTGTACTGATACATACTTCTATACTTCTGTACTGATCCATACTTCTGTACTTCTGTACTGATCCATACTTCTGTACTGATCCATACTTCTATACTTCTGTACTGATCCATACTTCTGTACTTCTGTACTGATCCATACTTCTGTACTGATCCATACTTCTGTACTGATCCATACTTCTGTACTGATCCATACTTCTGTACTGATCCATAATTCTGTAATGATCCATACTTCTGTACTGATCCATACCATAGAAAAAGTTGTTCTCAAAAAGCTCAACAGTCACCTTCATTCCAATGATCTCCTTCCCCCTTTTCAATCTGCCTATCGCCCCAACCACAGCACCGAAACCACCCTAGTCTACACTTTAGATACACTTCTACTTGCTTCTGATGCAGGAGAAATCTCCCTCCTCACTCTTCTTGACTTATCTGCAGCTTTTGACACTATAGATCACTCAGTTCTTCTTTCTCGCCTCCAAAAAGCGTTTGGTATTAACGGCACAGCCCTCACCTGGTTTACTTCATACCTCACAGACGATTCCAGAAAGTTATTGTAAACAAAATTCAATCAAAACCTGTCAAAATGGAATGTGGAGTCCCACAGGGATCAGTCCTGGGCCCTGTTCTCTTTACTCTCTACACTGCTCCACTCTCACATAATTTTATAATAAACAACCACCATATTGATCATCATTTATATGCAGATGACACTCAGCTTCAGTGCAGTGATACTGTTGAAAACTTGCCTTCCCTTCTGACAAATATGTCCTACTGCCTTCAAGACATTCAAAACTGGATGACTCAGAACAAGTTACAACTTAATGCCGATAAATCCGAAGCCATGCTCATAGGGACCCAACATAAACTCTCCTCCATCGCAACAATTTCAATAGAATTCGGCAATGCGTCAGTTCCATTGGCCAACTCTGTGAAGTATTTAGAAGTAGTTCTTGACAACTTCACTCTCTATGAAAAATTTCATCACCCAGACCTGCCAGTCTTGCCACTATCAATTACAGCGCATAAGCGCGATTCGCAAGTATCTGTCCACTGATGCAACTTCCAAGCTTGTCACATCTCTCATTCTTTCACGTTTAGACTACTGTAATTCTCTTTTAGTTGGCCTACCAACATCATCCATCCACTCTCTTCAACGCATACAAAACTCTGCAGCTCGACTGGTCCTAAGAAAGAAAAAATCTGATCACATCACTCCTCTTCTGCGATCTCTTCACTGGCTGCCTGTCTCACAAATACTGAAGTATAAGATCAATACCCTCTGTTTCAAATGTCTCCACAAATCTGCACCCTCTTATCTCTGTAACTGTCTTCACCTGTATACTTCATCCCTTCCGTTCGTTCAGCCGCACATACTTTGAGCTTTCGAACACCCAGATTCAAACAAACCACTGTTGGCCATCGCTCTTTCTTTATTTCTGGTCCATCCACCTGGAATGACCTCCCTCTTTCACTTCGCCAAAAGCCTTCATTTGACACCTTCAAATCCAGCCTCAAAACACACTTATTTTCTACCTGAGACTTTCCCTCATATCTGTTCCTAATTTTCAACAGCATCCTTCACCTCCTAAGTGTGTTTGTGAGTCTGGCTTTTTTCTTTTCTTTCTCGTTTTTCCCCTGAGGATAATGGAATAAGCACTCATGTGCTTTTTTACATCCAGTCCCCGTGTGTATGCGGTATTAAAATTTTGTCATCTGTTCCCACCTGCACACAATGGCCTACTCTTTCGAAAAGCGGAACAGGATTTAATGTGTGCGCAAGATGTTCTGCATGTGTTCGCACACAGGGCCTCGGTTTATAGTCTCATCCGAAGTGTGTGTGTGTGTGTGTGTGTGTGTGTGTGTGTGTGTGTGTGTGTGTGTGTGTGTGTGTGTGTGTGTGTGTGTGTGTGTGTGTGTGTTTGTGTGCGTGCGTGCGTGCGTACGTGCGCGCGCGCGCATGGAATTGAAATAATGTTGTTCATTATGTTTAAGGAGAGTTGCATGCGTGTAAATGATTTGAGTGCAAGCACTTCGATTTGTTTGTTTTTACCAGATTCAGCGCTATATAAATTCCATATATTATTATCATTATTATTATTATTATTGGTCTTATGCTTCTGTACTGATCCATACTTCTGTACTGATCCATACTTCCAGACTGATCCATACTTCCAGACTGACCCATACTTCCAGACTGACCCGTCCGTTTGTGTTGTTGTTATTGCTGGTTTTGTTTGTTTTGATGGGGGATATTTTGCTTTGTTTTTTGTTTTAGTATTTTGTTGTTGTTATTGTTCATGTGTATATTTTGTTTTTCAAATAATCATCCGTTGTTCAATCAGTCCTCTGAACATTCCTATTTCATGAATTGTCTTTCACAGGCTTTAGCCAGAAACAAGTGTGGAGGGTGGGGTGGGGGTGGGGGGGGAGGTTAGCAAAGATTGATTCATTAATTAGCTTTTTTATATTCCAAGGCTTATATACTGACATTCTTTTTATTGGGCCCTTGCCCTGAATATGGACTATCATTAAAAAATGCAGCTAGAATTTCAGAGAAAGAGAGAGAGATTCAAATATTGCACCATTTCTCCTTACACATCTAGACTGGACTAACGTTGCACGACCTAAAAATCATTCTTCCATATAGAGACAAACTAATGATGTTTAAGATTTGCAATATCTAATAACTCTTTGATCCTGTTGTTGTTGTTGTTGTTGTTGTTGTTGCTGTTGCTGTTGCTGTTGCTAAACTTGTTAACTCTTCCGTGATGATATAGCACCAGAGTGAGATGGAATCTAACAAAAAGTTAGATGTGAGCCATATGATGAGATGAATTAAATGACAAACTTCAGCATCACACTCACACACACACACACACACACACACACACACACACACACACACACACACACACACACACACACACACACACACACACACACACACACACATACATACACACACACACACACACACACATACATACATACACACACACACACACACACACACACACACACACACACACACACACACACACACACTCACACACACATACACACACACACACACACACACACACACACACACACACACACACACACACACAACACACACTGGGGAAATAAAAACAAATTACTTTTAAACTACCACACATGAAAATCGACCTGTAAGCTTGGGCAGATCTTTCAGTCCCTGAGGAATTCTGTGGCCCCCTGCAGGCCCCTCATTACTTCACGCTCCCCCCCCCCCCCCCCCCCACCACCACCACCACCACCACTGCCCTGAGGCTATGAAGTAAGCCGATTACCACAATGGGGTTTGATCGCGTGGACACCACACCACATGCTTTTGAACAGTGAAACGGGCAATTAATTGCCACACCTCTCAACTGACCAACTACTGCAACCTTTAGCGTAGTGAATGCCCCCTCTCCAGATGTTACCTCCCTGGTATTTCTTTGTTTGGGTCTGTGGTCAAAGTGAGGGTGGGGGTGGGGGTGGGGGGGGCGTTCTGTCTTCCTCTGTGTGTGTGTGTGTGTGTGTGTATGTGTTGTTGTTGTTGTTGTGGTGGTTGTTGTGGTTGTTGTTGTGATTGTTGTTTTTCGGTTGTTGTTGGGTTTGTTTGTTTGTTTGTTTGTTTGGGGGGTGGGGGGAGGTAATCAACTTAGAGTTTGATATCCATCTGTCCAGAGAGGTCCTTAGATGAAGAAAACAAATCAAAATGGCATGGGTTACACCCAAAGTGAGCAGAAGACTCCTTCCCTAAAACACACCTGTTACACCTGAAGTGAGCAGAAGAAGACTCCTTCCCTAAAACACACCTGTTACACCTGAAGTGAGCAGAAGAAGACTCCTTCCCCTGCACCTTCAGGCAGCCAAGGCTGGTGGTCTAGTGGTTACAGCATCAGCCAGCTGACCTGACAGCAGCTCTACAGGCGTGGCTGCCACCTGCCGCCCATCCAATACAACACAATACACTACAATACACTACAATACACTACAACACAATACACTACAATACACTACAATACACTACAATACAACACAATACACTACAATACACTACAACATAATACACTACAATACACTACAACACAATACACTACAATACACTACAATACACTACAACACAATACACTACAATACACTACAATACAACACAATACATTACAATACATTGTAACACAATGCGCTACAATACATTGTAACACAATGCGCTACAATACAACACAATACAATATACTACACAATACACTATACTACACTACACTACAAATACACTACAATACAAAACAATACACTACAATACAATACACTGCACCACAATACAACATGATTTACTCAAATACATTAAAATACAACACAATACACTACAACACACTACACTACAACATACTGCAATGCAATACACTACAACACACTAAACTACAACACAGTGTAACACAATACAATATAACATAGTACAAAACAATACAATACAACAAAGTACAACACAACACACTACAACACGCTAAAACACAATACAATACAACACACTGCAACACAATACACTACAACACACTACACTACAACACACTGCAACGCAATACACTACAACACACTACACTACAACACAACACACTACAACACACTACACTACAACACACTAGAACACAACACACTACAACACAAAATAACACAACACACTACAACACACTGTAACGTATTACACTACAACACACTGCAACACAATATACTACAACACAACACACTACAACACAACACACTACAACACACTGTAACGTAATACACTACAACACACTGCAACACAATTACAACACACATATAACACAACACGCTACAAAACACTGTAACGTAATACACTACAACACAATACACTACAACACAATACACTACAACACAATACACTACAACACAATCCACTACAACACAATACACTACACCACACTACAACACAATGCACTACAACACACTGCAACACAATACACTACAACACAATGCAACACACTACAGCACAATACAATACATTACAACACACTACAACACAGTACACTTCAACACAATGCAACACACTACACTACAGCACAACACACTGCAACACAGTACACTACAACACAATACACTACAACACACTGTAACACAGTACACTACAACACAATACACTGGAACACATTAAAACACACTGCAACACAGTAAAACACAATACACTAAAACACACTTTAACGCAATACACAACACACTACAACACAACAAACTAAAACACACTGCAATGCACTACAACACACTACACTACAACACAACACAATACACTACAACACAATACAATACAACACAATACACTACAACACAATACACTACAACACACTACACTACAACACAATACACTACAACACACTCATCTCATCTCATCTCATCTGCTCCCATAACCCCCTCCGGGGTCGTAGGGACACTGCATTGACGAACGTTGCACCAGCTGGCTCCATTTGCGGCGGTTGTGTGCAAGTGCCTGGGTTGTGGAGAAGCTCTTCCCTGTCCATTCAGTGATGTTGTCTGCCCATTTTCTTCCTCTGTCTGCCTCGCCTTCTCTTCCCCTGCACTGTTCCCTGCAGTATGGTTTTGGACAGCCCATCTGATCTAGTCACATGTCCGTACCATCTGAGTTTCCTTTTCTTGACTGTGGTTAGCAGGTTTTCGTAGTGCTTTACTTGTTGGTTGATGGTTTGTAGGGTTTCAATGTTGGTAGTGTGGTCCATATATGAAATGCCAAGGAGTCTTCTGAGGCATCTCATCTCTAGAGCCTGGATCCTCCTTTGTAGATCTGCATTCAATGTCCAGGATTCGCACGCATACAGATATGTAGAGATGACTAGTGCATGCAGTACACTACAACACACTACAACACAATACACTATAACACAATACACTACAACACACTACAACACACTACAACACACTATAACACATAACACTACAACACACTACAACACAATACAACACAACACACTACACTACAACACACTATAACACAATACACTACATCACACTACAACACAATACACTACAACACACTACACTACAACACACTGCAATACAATACACTACAACACACTACACTACAACACACTACAACACAATACACTACAACATAATACACTACAACGAACTACAACACAATACACTACAACACAATACACTACAACACACTGCAATACAATACAGTACAACACACTACAACACAATACACTATAACACAATACACTACAACACACTACAACACACTACACTACAACACACTACAACACACTACAACACAATACAACACAACACACTACACTACAACACACTATAACACAATACACTACAACACACTACAACACAATACACTACAACACACTACACTACAACACACTGCAATACAATACACTACAACACACTACACTACAACACACTACAACACAATACACTACAACACAATACACTACAACACACTGCAATACAATACAGTACAACACACTACAACACACTACAACATACTACAACACCCAATACACTACAACACACTACAACACACTACAACACAATACACTACAACACACTACAACACAATACACTACAACACAATACACTACAACACACTGCAATACAATGCACTACACTACAACACACTACACTACAACACACTACAACACACTACAACACACTACAGCACACTACAACACACTACAATACAACACAGTACAACACAACACACTACAACACACTACACTACAACACACTTCACTACAACACAATACACTACAACACACTACAACATACTACAACACACTACAACACACTACACTACAACACACTACAACATACTACAACACACTACAACACAATACACTACAACACACTACACTACAACACAATACACTATAACACACTACAACACAATACACTACAACACACTACAACACAATACAACACAATACACTACAACACAATACACTATAACACACTACAACACAACACACTACAACACACTACAACACAATGCACTACAACACAATACACTACAACACAATACACTATAACACACTACAACACAATACACTACAACACAATACACTACAACACAACACACTACAACACAATACACTACAACACACTACAACATAATGCACTACAACACACTACAACACAACACACTACAACACAAACACACTACAACACAACACACTACAAATCACTACACTACAACACACTACACTACAACACAACACACTACACTGCAACACACTACAACACAACACACACTACAACACAATACATTACAAATCACTACACTACAACACACTACACTACAACACACTATAACACACTACAAAACACTACAACACAGCACACTACAACACACTACAACACAAACACAACACACACTACAACACACTATAACACACTACAACACACTACAACACAATACACTACAACACAACACACTACAACACACTACAACACACTACAACACACCACACTACAACACACTACAAACACACTACAACACACTACAACACACTACAACACACTACAACACACTACTACAACACACTACAACACACCACACTACAACACACTACAACATACCACACACTACAACACAACACACTACAACACACTACAACACACTATAACACACTACAACACACTACAACACACTAAACTACAACACATTACAACACAATACACTACAACACACTGTAACACAATACACTACAACACACTGTAACACAATACACTACAACACACTATAACACATTACACTACAACACAACACACTACACCACAACACACTACAACACAATACACTACAACACAATGTGACACAATACACTACAACACAATACACTGCAACACAATGCACTACAACACACTGCAACACAATACATTACAACACACTGCAACACAGTAAAACAAAAACACTACAGCACACTACAACACACTACACTACAACACAATACCACACACTACAACACAATACACTACAACACAATACACTACAACACACTACAACGCAATATAATACAACACACTACAACACACTACAACACAATACCACACACTACAACACAATACACTACAACACAATACACTACAGCACACTACAACACACTACACTACAACACACTACAGCACACTACAACACACTACACTACAACACACTACAACACACTACAACACAATACACTACAACACAATAAATTACAACACACTACAACGCAATATAATACAACACACTACAACACAACACACTACAACACAATACACTACAACACAATGCACTACAACACAACACACTACAACACAATACATTACAACACAATGCACTACAACACATTACAACACATTACACCCTAACACACTGCAACAGAATGCAATACAACACACTGTAACAGAAGACACTACAACACACTGCAATACAACACAACACAAAACACTACAATACAACCCAGCACACTACAGTGGAAATCCAACATGCTGCTGCTGGTAATGAAGGGACATTTTACATGGCTGGTGGCAAAGATGATGCGGGAAGAACTTGTACAGGTGACACCGTCAGCAGTAGCCAGCAGCGCTGCAGGCTGACCAGTGGGCAGTGTGGCCTGGCGCTGTGGGCAAAGGGGATTAGTTTGCCAGGACTTAATCTGGGGTGTGGTGCTAAGTCCTTGTAGCTAGCTGGAGCTGATCTGCCAGCTGTGCTGTCTTGCAAACAATTCATATGTCTCTTTCAAGAGGCAGGAAACACCCGCTGTGTGTGTGTGTGTGTGTGTGTGTGTGTGTGTGTGTGTGTGTGTGTGTGTGTGTGTGTGTGTGTGTTTGTGTGTGTGTGTATTTGTGCGTGTGTGTATATGTGTCTGTGTGTGTATGTCTGTGTGTGTGTGTGTGTGTGTGTGTGTGACAACAACGGAGCATGTGGATCGGTGGTCTAGAGGTAACGCGCCTGTCTAGAAAGCGAAAAGTCCGGGTCGGAAGTGGGCGGTGGTTCAAATCCCGTTTGGACCCGAAAATTTTTCCCCATCCACTAGACCTTGAGTGGTGGTCTGGGCGCTAGTCTTTCGGATGAGACGATAAACCGAGGTCCCGTGTGTTACACAAAATTATTTAGCGCACGTAAAAGAACCCACGGCAACAAGAGAGTTGTCCCTGGCAAAATTATGTAGAAAAAAGCCACTCTGATAGGGAAACAAATACAGTTGTAGACAGGAAAAAAAAAGAAAAAAAATGGGTGGCGCTGCTCTGTGGCGACGCGCTCTCCCCGGGGAGAGCAGCCCGAATTTCACGCAGAGAAATCTGACGTGATTTAAAGTGATATAAATAAAATAAAATAAAAAAGTATCTGTGTGTGTCTGTGTGTGTGTCTGTGTGTGTCTGTGTGTGTGTCTATGTGTGTGTCTGTGTGTGTGTCTGTGTCTGTGTATGTGTGTGTGTGTGTCTGTGTGTGTGTGTCTGTGTGTGTGTCTGTGTGTGTGTCTGTGTGTGTGTCTGTGTGTGTGTCTGTGTGTGTCTGTGTGTGTGTGTGTGTCTGTGTGTGTGTCTGTGTGTGTGTCTGTGTGTGTGTCTGTGTATGTGTGTGTCTGTGAATGTGTGTGTCTGTGTGTGCCTGTGTAAAAGGAGATGGCAAAACCCCCCACCCCAAAACCCAAACCCCAGAATGTACAGCTACATACTGTTAAGCTGTTTTGGAGAACTGTTTACATCAATGTTGTGCCACATGTTAAAATAAGTTATTTTCTGAATTGATATTGTCAAAATGTCTTGATAACAATGATCTGCTGTCAGAAAATCAAAGAATCAGGCACAAAAAGTCAACAGTACAATGTGATGTGAATAATGACACATAAACAATACCACTGCACTTGATATCGTGCAAACTTCTCGTCAGAAGAGGAATCAAAGTCAACCCAAGTAAAACCAAATTGTGCTGTTTGCTTCCCTGCTTTTTGTTGTTGTTGTTGTTGTTGTTGGCCACATTGTTCATATTAATTTAGATCTTTCCTTGAAGAATGTGGCTGCAGCAACATTGGGAAAGGTTACAAGATAAACTATTTCACTTGGAATGGTCTTGAAAAGAACAGTAGGCTGACATCTGAGTACATGCTGACCAGCTGCCAGATTATGAACCCTGTTTTATATAACTACCATTTGTTGCTGCCTCATCTTCTGTGACGTTCCTGTCCTGCTGTTCCGGAAGTTCATTCCAATCTCCTCGCCCCAGTCATACCCACATTCGTTATGTCACATCCTCAAGGTCAGAAATTCACATGGAACCTACTAATGTCAGGTTGCCGTGGAGCCACCGGCCACAAGAGCCCTGCCCTGCTGCTGGGCCACTTTGGTGGTGTTCAGTGGTGCCGTCCTGAGTGAGCATACAAAGGACTACACCGCCTACTGTGGACAGTGACAGCTCACTCCAGCAGCCAGACTGTGTAAGACGCCCATGCAGGGTGCGACCACCACTACGTCCCTCCAACCCCCTTCTCCCATGAACCCCCGACCCCAAGGCTTTGACACAAACTCACCACAGGCACAGAAGCATCTGGGCAAACCGAATCTGAGGTCACCATGAGACCAGAGCAACAGGAGCCACTGAAACAAAGACTTTTTCTATTGCATGATGGTAAAGTTAATGAGAATGAGGGAGATAATCGATTTGAATCGATGAGAATCGCTTTGTACCAAGGAAGTATTAGCCATCAGGATCTGTTTTCAATATTTGACATTTGTTTAAAAAGAAAAAGGGGAAAGGAGACAATGTGGTTAAGGATAGGCGAGTTAATCAAAGAAGTAAAAGGCCACAGAATAGTTTGTTGTTTGACCTACACATCACTGACCTCGCATTTGTCAATGTAGTTGAAGTTCAGCTCTGTTGTAGTAATCGCTGTCGTGTGTAGACTCTCAGGCCTCCAGATGTTGAAAGAGTAGCACTGTTTCTGTTAGTCTAGATTCTTCTGTGTGTGTGTGTGTGTGTGGTGTGTGTGTGTGTGTGTGTGTGTGTGTGTGTGTGTGTGTGTGTGTGTGTGTGTCTGTGTGTGTGTGTGTGTGTGTCTGTGTGTGTGTTCTGGTCATTTTTCTATGGGGGCGGGGTGGGGGAAGTTGGTTTTTTTGGTTTTGGATAGAGGGAGGGAGGAGAGTTGAAGAGCAGTCTGTCTTATCTCCTAAACCTCACAGTTCTTTCCCTTCGCAATTTGAGTTTCTCTTTGTGAACGTCCCTCGGTAAAAAAGTAAAGGTGTCCCATAGTCCATGCGGTCATTGGAGAGTGAGGCATCAGAGACCTCAGCTTCTCCAGGGGCCAGCATATTGAGGGCGGCGCCCATCTCCTCTCTCTCGCTGCTTTACCTTCTCTGACCCAAAAGAGTGCAGTACCTATTGACAGCTGAGTGAACTGGGGGACTATACTGACGCGCGCAAGCGGTCACACATCCACTTGGTAACCGCGCTCAAAGCTGCTTAACCTTAGCTTGGGGAAAGCGAGTGCTCTGACCACTGAGCTATGCCGCCCCCTGAACAGCTCTCCCTGCTGTTAAAGCAGAGGGTGAACAAACAACACCCAGCCATGTTTCTTGGCAAAATAGGGAGAACACATTAACACGACACGTCTTTTATGATCAGCTCAGCACCCGGGATAGCTCAGTGGTCGGAGCAACCGCTTCTTCCCAGCCAAGTTATGCAGCTTTGAGCGTGGTATTCTCTTGGATGGGTGACCGTTTGTGCGCCTTGGCTTCAGTACAGTCCCCCACTTCACCCAGCTGTAAATGGGTACCAGCCCTCTTTAAGGTCAGGGAAGGTAAAGCAGCGAGGGAGAGGAGATGGGCGCCGCCCTCAATATGCTGGCCCCTAGAGAGGAGAGGTCTCTGACGCCTCGATCACCTACGACCTTATAGGTTACGGGACACATTGACCTTTACCATGACCCCATCCTGGGGGATTCAGAGCACCCGACCTCCCCCAGCCAAGGTGAAGCAGCACTGAGCATGATTACCAAGTAGATGGATGAACCTTGGCCTGCCTTGGCTTCAGTATACGTCCGCAGTTCACCCACTTGTCAATGGGAACCTGCCCTCTTTAGGGTCAGGGAAGGTAAAGCAGTGAGGGAGAGGAGATGGGCACCGCCCTCAATATGCTGGCCCCTGGAGAAGCTGAGGTCTCAGACACCTGGCTCCCCAACGACCTCCCAGGTGAAGGGACACCTTGACCTGTGCTCCTTCCTCGCCCTGTCCTCGCTGTGTGGAGTTGCTGGTGGCGGGGTCACGGCGCCTCGTCCTCGGAACTCTTTGTGCTGTGTTGGGTTGGGTTGGAGTGGATTAGGATTATTGGATTGCCTTGGATTTGTACTTGTATACCACTTTAATTCACGCAGAGTGAAATTCGGGCAGCTCTTCCCAGGGAGAGTGTGTCCCCACAAGAGCAGCGCGCCACCCCCCCCCCCCCCCTCTCTCTCTCTCTCTCTCTCTCTCTCTCTTTCGCTGGGTGACAAAAGTACCCACCTTGACCATTCTAGTTATGGACATTGTTCCTCGTTGATCTGTGTCTTCCCTACAGACTGACAACCAATAGTGATCATTCAGCACAGCACAGCACAGCACAGCACAGCACAG
This sequence comes from Rapana venosa, assembly GCA_028751875.1. NCBI lineage: Eukaryota > Metazoa > Mollusca > Gastropoda > Neogastropoda > Muricidae > Rapana > Rapana venosa. Next base: position 67,640,620 of record CM054145.1, read on the forward strand.
CACAGCACAGCACAGCACAGCGCAGCACAGCACAGCACAGCGCAGCACAGCACAGCGCAGCATGGCTCTGTAGAATCAATACTTCCCCTCCAGGCTTGGCTGCCACTGGTTTGCTCAACAGACCATGAAGCCTGTTAGGGGGAGGAGGAGAGGAGAGGGAAGAGGGTGAAGGAAGGAAAGAAAGAAAGGGGGGGGGGGGAGAGAGAGAGAGAGAGAGAGAGAGAGAGAGAGAGAGAGAGAGAGAGAGAGAGAGAGAGAGAGGTTCAGAAGGGCAGGGATTGGGGTGGGGGGGGATCAATGTTGGTACACTGAAGGAGGACATAGATCAATCAGAAACAAGTTGGGCTACCTGTGTTGTCAAGGTGGGTTCTTTGGTGACTCCGAAGGGGATAAATCACACACACACAGAATCCCCGGATGTGACCTTTGACCTTACTACGCCGTGATCAGTCTTAAGTATTTTTAAAAATTCTTTTATATCGAGTGAATGTATATGCCTGGAGCAGTCCTTTTAAAAAGTACCAACTGCTTCACAAGAGGTTTGATCTCACAGAATTTCATTCTGCAGTATGAAGTGGGGGGAATGGTCAGCCATGATGCCCTCATACTGGTGACTGACGCCCCCCTCACAATAGCCACATGGTCAGTTTGGTTGTTCACTCTGGTAAATGGGTACATTGACAGGCCTCTGTGTGTGTGTGTGCGTGTGTGTGCGTGCGTGCGTTGTGTGGTGTGTGTGTGTGTGTGTGTGGTTGCGTGCGTGCGTGTGTGTGTGTGTGTGTGGTTGCGTGCGTGTGTGTGTGTGTGTGTGCGTGTGTGTGTGTGTGTGCGTGTGTGTGTGTGCGTGTTTTGGTTGCGTGCGTGCGTGTGTGTGTGTGTGTGTGCGTGCGTGCGTGCGTGCGTGCGTGTGTGTGTGTGTGTGTGTGTGTGTGTGTGTGTGCATGTGTGTATGATATACTGGCCATGGCTTCGTTTGCACTGCCGTATGGAGTGGGGCAAATGGTCGAACAGGATGTCTCAGTAAATGACATCACCTTGCTCATCGTCTCCTTCTTTTACACTTGGGTCACGTTACCGTTACATAGATGGGCCTATCTGTGTTGTGCGTGTTACTCGCTATCGCTCCGCTTTGACAATGATGGTGGTGTTATTGCATTATGCTGCGACCTCTGGTGCCTGCAGAACAGCCAGCACCTAGTCCCTATGAAGTCAGGACAGGCTGGGTGACGCCCTGGGGGTGGCCACTCCCTCCTTCGTGGCTAATCAACGACAGTCTCAAGGACCTCCCTCCACAACCCAGAGGCTTTGCAAGGAACTGGCCTCAGGGTTTGAAGTGTGCAGGCATTTGCACAGCCAAAGCTGAGGTCACCATCAGACCAGAGCAACCGGGAAGCCCAGAATGAAGAAGATCTTAGAAGTAGCAGTAGTAGTACCAGCCACCTTGGCGCAGTGGCTAGTGCCTCGGGTTACGGACCAGAAGATCGCGAGTTCGATCTCATGACATTCATAAGGATTTTTTTTTTTACTCTGGCCAGCTCCTACCCAGAGTGAGTGTGCTGTGGGCTCAGTGGGAAGACTGGGACCACACAGTCGAGCTTCATCTATTATACGGATGCCATTTTGATAGTATTGCTCAGATGACCTTACCAACACTGCAACTGTCTGTATCTCTTGGGCCCGGTTGACGCGGGGATATAATCAGTATGACAGTAAGCGTAGAGTACGACCCTGTTACCAGGTCTCAAAGCACCTGCGATGCCATAGTGGCATCAGCATGTCATCCTCCTCATCATTGATCATCATGCAGTTAACAAACATGGGTCTGATTCGGTGGCCCTGGTTGCTCTGGTCTCATGGTGATCGTAGTTTCCTTTTCCTCATAATTATACCTTTGTGTCTGTGGTGAGTTTGTGTCAAAGCCTTTGGGGTTGGAGGTTCGCTGGAGAAGGACGTTGCGGTGCTCACCACCTCGATGGGTGACTCACTGAGTCTGGCTCCGCGGCAGAGCTGCTACTGTCGTCAGTAGGGGCTTAGTGGGTCGAGCCCTGCCTATGTTAGCTCAGAACAGGCACCACTAAACATCGCCAAAGTGACACAGCAGCAGTGCAGGGCCCCTCTGACTAGTGCCCTCAGGCGGCCTGACAATGATTAGCTCCTTGTGGACTTTCGACCCTGAGGGTGCAAAATAAGGTATGGCGAAGAGATGGTGATGAGCGGCGTGGGAGCAGGAGGACAGGAGCGTCACAGAAGCTGAGGCAGCCACCAACACAGTAGCAGTGTTGTTGGCGCTGTGGTCAGTGAGGAGGAGGATGAGGAGGTGGAGGAGGTGGAGGAGGAGGAGGAGAAGGAGGAGGAGAAGGAGGAGGAGAAGGAGGAGGAGGAGGAGGAGGAGGACACAACAGCGCTGTGGAGGTGCACAGCTTTGACCAAGGGCTGCTCCACACCTACAGCCATGACATCCATCATGCCGGCGTTGCTCAGACCCCAGATATGCTGACACCTGCAGTGTTATGTTGGCCATGTCACTCATTGTAACCAACACATACACACCTATCCGCAAAGTGGATGATCAGGTTGGACTGTGTGGTCCCAGTCTTCCCAAGGAGCCCACAAGCAGAGCAGCTCCCTCTGGGTGGAGGAGCTGGTAGAGATGATCTGACCACTCAGATTTCAAACCCGCCACCTTCCGACCACAATTCCCTGAGCCTCTGCATTAAGAATAAACTAGGGGGGGGGGGGGGGGGGGGGGGGGGGGGCATGCTGGCCTAGTGGTTCTAGCCATGGAGCTGCCGTCTGACGGCAGGGGGTGGAGCCGCCGCCAGCACCTTCGTTCTAGGCCATTTCCCCTGGAGTTGACGCCAGCACCTTCGTTCTAGGCCATTTCCCCTGGAGCTGACGCCAGCACCATCGTTCTGGCCATTTCCCCTGGAGTTGACACCAGCACCTTCGTTCTAGGCCATTTCCCCTGGAGTTGACGCCAGCACCATCGTTCTGGCCATTTCCCCTGGAGTTGACACCAGCACCATCGTTCTAGGCCATTTCCCCTGGAGTTGACGCCAGTACCATCGTTCTAGGCCATTTCCCCTGGAGTTGACGCCAGCACCGACTCCATTCCCCCAAAGTTTCGCATGAGACAATCAGCCGTGGTCCCTTGTAGCAATGCATGCAGAACTTCTCGTCAAGCAAGACGTTGAAACCTGTGCCGCCTTCCACAGGGTAGGCCAGTGCGTGCCGGTAGGAATGGAGGACAAGTTTCTACCTACAAATGTGCATGCACTCTGGTGTCTATAGCCATCACTCCGCCGTCAGAATGCGGCGGCCTTACTGATGGGAAACCAGCTGCATCACTGGGGAACACCTCACCATCCCTGGACCTCGGAGCGCTGTCCGAGGAATGAAGGACAAGAAAAGATTGGGGGATAAATCTGAATAAAAAACAGACAGACAGACGATGAGATATACAGTGCGTGTGCATGTGTGCGTGCATGCGTGTGTGTGTGAGTGTGTGAGAGAGAGACCTACAGCAACATGCATGGTGTGTGTGTGCGCACACACACACACACACACACACACACACGCACGCACGCACGCACGCACGCAAGAACACACACACACAGAGCCATTTAAAATGCAATCACTTTATTGATGTTGTGTACCACGCTTTAAATACAAGAGACACATAAATCGATACTAGTGCTTTTGGTAAACAAACACTACATTGTGTAAAAAGTCAACACAAATCTGCACATGGTGATCGTCGCCAAGGTATATTAGCATTATAGCAAAATGCAGACCGCAAAAGATGATAAAAATATAGATCTGTAGAGCAGAAAAATAGGTGTGTGTATGTGGTGTGTGTGTGTGTGTGTGTGTGTGTGTGTGTGTGGTGTGTGTGTGTGTGTGTGTGTGCGTGCGTGCGTGCGTGTGTGTGTGTGTGTGTGTGTGTGTGTGTGTGTGTGTGTGTGTGTGTGTGTGTGTGTGTGTGTGGTGTGTGTGTGTAAAAGAATACTGGCGGTAGGGACACATAAAAATATATTATTACAAAGTGCTACATGCAGAGAGTATCGTGACAATAATCATAAGAATAATACTGTAGTAATCATGAATACTGTGCGTTTATTCAACAAAAGGAGCAGAAGACTGCATAATACTGTGCTCTAATCAAGACCAACAATAATCAAGAATACACTCAAAAATATTAAGAATCAACACTCTGATATTCAATAAAACAAAATTTGGGATTTTACAGAAAAATATTGCAAAGCAAAGCAGCCAAGCAAAGTTTTGATAGGAGGAAAAACAAAGTTCAAAGTTAGACAAACGGAAAGCAACCATTTTACGCCAGTCTATCACTGACAAGAGTGACACAAGTCCATGTGATGCAAATGCCCTCTTTCCGGTTTTCAATGGGGACAGAAACCAGACTTGATGTATTTGATTGTCGGCCTTGCGACAGAATCCTGCAGAAGTAGCCACACTTACCTGGCCTTTTTCTCGTCATCAGCTACTGGACTGCTTCAGCCCGGCTTGAGAAAAGACAGC
>CM054145.1:67655161-67705161 GCA_028751875.1 Rapana venosa
CTAAGCAGACCATGTTCTTCTCGCTCCCATAATAATGTTTTTAAAAAAAAACGCTGAGGGGCGTGGGTGATTGGCACTGACATAGCTACGTGCACACGAAGAACGAAAAAACACCCATCAACACAATGAAAATCAGACAGCCGCACTCAGTCTGCCTGTGTGGAGACTGGTCACTGTTTGTCTAGCTAACTTATCATCACCGATATATCTTCCTTTTTTTGTAGCTAACTTATCATCCCCGATATATCTTCCTTTTTTTGTAGCTAACTTATCATCCCCGATATATCTTCCTTTTTTTGTAGCTAACTTATCATCACCGATATATCTTCCTTTTTTGTAGCTAACTTATCATCACCGATATATCTTCCTTTTTTGTAGCTAACTTATCATCTCCGATATATCTTCCTTTCTTTGTAGCTAACTTATCATCACCGATATATCTTCCTTTTTTTGTAGCTAACTTATCATCACCCATATATCTTCCTTTTTTTGTAGCTAACTTATCATCACCGATATATCTTCCTTTTTTTGTAAATGAAGTTGACTGCTGTCTGCAGTAGAAGTTTTCCTTTCATCGTGTTTGTATGGCTTGTACTCCATATAATTCCTATATTTATGGATATAGCAAAGAATTTGTATTCGTTTTCGCATGCGTAAAGGGGAAGAAGAAAGACAGGAAAGAACGACAGAAAGAAAAAAGAAACAGAAAAAATGAGGGAAGGGAAAACGGACGGAAGAACAAAACCAGGATGGAAAGAAGGAAGACAATCCATTTTCCAAAACTAAAAGTGGCTGACTGATGAATGGAAAGAAGAAAGGAACTAACAAACACCGGCAGCTCCATAGCTTCCTCCCCCTCCTACCACCACCACCCCCTCTTCTTTCCTGCAGTGCACAAGGCTGAAGACCGGCTGGCATGGGGAAGAGGGCCCTGCTCAAGCTTTGAGCAAAAAGGTGTTGGGGAGTGGGCGGGGTGGGGTGGGGGGAAAAGTTATTAAAAAAAAAGAATGATTGAGTAAAGAGAAGCTGGCAGCCAGCAAGCGTTGACAAGACAGAGCAAATGAGACCCCCGCTAGCGAGGACTGGGGCACCAGAGCTTTCTCTTCGCCTGACACGCTGGGACATTCAATACACCCTCCCCCACCATCATACTCACCCCCACCCCAAACCAATCCCCTCCTGTCCTCGCAATGACCTCACCCCCCCCCCCCCCCCCCCTTCCTCCTCCACCTCCCACACCCTAATCTTTAGTTTCTCTTCTGTTTTTCCTGTCAGCAGCTCGTAGAGCCGCCATAGTGTACTGAAGCCACCCCCCACCCCCCCCTGGAGCTCCTCCCCCCCCCCCCCCCCCCCCTTCTCCATTTTCATTTCTATAAGTAAAGTTATACCTGCGCTTGTTTGAGTGCGGTTCATAAGACACTGGCTGTGGCGGTGGTGGTGGTGGTAAGTTTTCTTATACCAACAAAATGGGTTGGTTTTTTATCCCGGCCTTATGTCTTCTTCTCCTGAATGAAACAAACACAATAATAGATGCAATACGCTTGATTTTGCTTACAAATCACCATACTACAATAACATACATAATTATAGATCAATACATGAATGACATATCAAAACACAAATATATCAATGCACAAATGACATATCAATACATGAATGACATATCAATACATGAATAATAAATCAATACATGAATAATAAATCAATACATGGATGACATATCAATACACGAATGATAAATCAATACACAAGTATATCAATACATTAATGATATATCAATACATGAGTATATCAATATACGGATGATATACCAATACACAATATCAATATACGAATGATATATTAACACACAATGATATATAAATACACAAGTATATCAACACATGAATGATATATAAGTACACAAATATAAAATGGAGAACGAACGAATGAAAAATGATGGGGGAAAATGAGTAAAAGTGCAGAGGAGTAAAATAAACATACAATAGCAGAATTCAAGAATGAAAGCTTGAAATTAATTTTGGTCCTTTTTTGTTTGTTTGGGGGGGTAGTGGGGGTGGGGTGGGGGGCTGTTTCTCAGCTAGAGCTTTAAAGTTGGCAAGTGAGCAGATGTGGCGTATGCCACTGTTGTCTGCCACCATTCATTAAGACAGATGCATGGGTTATTTGGCCAAATAACTGAGTACACTTGCCGGCAATGCTTATAACATTTTTTTCTGTAAAACCAAGACTTTTATTTATTTATTTGTATTCTTTAATATCGGGGATAATGGAATGAGCACTCATGTGCTTTTTTCCCACCCAGTCCTGGTGACTGTGCAATATTATGTGGTGTTGTTATTATTATTCGAAACTCAAGGTGGGCAGACATGACACTTAGGACTAATCTTAGCAATACTAGTGACTACATAGACTTTCATAGGAACTAGTCATAATAAGGTAATATAAATATTGTTGTAGGGTTTTTAAAATAATAATAATCGTGACAGTGTGTGGGTGCGTGCGTATGTGTGTGCGTGTGTGTGTGAGAGAGAGAGGGAGAATGAATGAATGAATGAATCTTTATTTTTCAAGGGTAACAGAATAAGCATGCGCATACTTTTTTTTCATCTGGCCCTTGCCCTGATTAGGGACTATCAACAAAACAAGGAAAAAACCTTACTACAACTACGACAACATGATTTTAAAAAGGGATAAGTGTTACATAACAATACATAACCCCTAAACTGAACATTATTTTCAAGAGATACATAGAATATATACTTTTTTTTTTTTTTTTTGAGAGAGAGAGAGAGAGAGAGAGAGAAGAGAGAGAGAGAGAGAGAGAGAGAGAGAGAGAGAGAGAGAGAGAGAGAGAGAGAGAGAGAGAGAGAGAGGAGTGAGTGAGTGTGTGTGTGTGTATGTGTGTTTGTGCATTTCTTCTAAACAATGTCCATTTTTCATATGTTCATAAAACAATGACACACACCTCCCCACCCCACCCCACCCCCTACCCCAAACTACTGCATTCCATTTTAAAGACCGCGAGCCATTCTGGGGCAGCAGCAGCAACACCAAACAACAACAGACAACAGCAACAACAAATAACAACAACAACACTTAACAAGCAATCGAAAAGAGAACAGAAGTTCCCAGTAACCTTCCAGATAACAGCCTAGCTCAACATGGCGGTTGAGGGGCACTAGGCGAGAGAACGGTTCCAACCCCCACACACAATCACACCCTGGGTTTTGTTGGGGAAACTTCCCATTTCCCCTGATCATTTCCTAAACAACACACAGAGGGACAGATCTCTCACCTGTATGACACAGATCTCAATGGAGAGCCCCAACCCCTCCTGTTACAGCCTGGGGAAGAGCAACACCAAGACGTTGGTTGTCTGTGCTGGCTGTATCCTCTCAGGCTGGCTGGGTGAAGTCACAGGACAGACACACACACACCGCACCACTCCAAACCTCTCCGTTGCTAAAGCCGCTCGTCCCTGGCAACACAGACACGCAGCCAGTTCAGCCACCAGCCCGCCTGAAACATCAACACAGGGAGAAGGTAGGTGGCGTAGACTGTTAACTGTCGCGGGCGCCCATTGTGACTTGAATGCGCTTTCGCTTCTGCTTGATGGGATTCGTCTCACACGAAAGATTAGACCTAGGAACTTTAAGCGAGAAAAGAAGAAAAAAAAAGATAATAATCCTTGCCCATTTTAAGGGCAGCACACCCTGTGAGTGAGCGTGTATATAATTTCTAAGCTGTGGGCAAAGGCTGGGTGTGTGTGTGTGTGTGTGTGTGTGTGTGTGAGGCAGTGTGTGTGTGAGGCAGTGTGTGAGGCAGTGTGTGTGTGAGGCAGTGTGTGTGTGTGTGTGTGTGTGTCAGGCAGTGTGTGTGCACTGGCTTATAATGTGTTCAAAGTTTGACACAGGTCTATGTGTATACATTAAAACCGGTTTTTGTTTTTAATTCTTGGGGTTTTTCCTCCTTATTGTGGTGGTGGTGGTGGTGGTGTGTGTGTGTGTGTGTGTGTGTGTGTGTGTGTGTGTGTGTGTATGTATGTGTGCAGTTGGGGGGGGGGGGGAGGGGGGCACAGAGAGAAAAGCCTCTGTATGTTGTGGTGTGCTGGGTTGCCGTGTGTGTGTGTTCTTCTTGCATGCCTAAGTCTTCTTGTCAGGCGTTCCCTGGCAACACTGGAGTCCCCGCAGCTGAGGCCCTCTGCCTGGCTGATGCCAGCTTCAGGGCAGGCCAGACCCTGTACAGCTGTGCACACATACAGGCACCGGTAATCCGCCTTCAGGGCATTCTGGGTACTTTAAAGAAGAACGCAGGTTGGTTATGCTGAGAACTTGCCCTGACAATCTAATAAAATGCTTGTTTTAAAGGAAAAAAACCATGTAACAATGCAGGAAGGCAATTAGTAAACCCTCTCTCTCTTTCACACACACTGTGCTACTGTCAGACATGTAACAATGCAGGAAGGCAATTCAGTAAACCCACTCTCTCTCTTTCACGCACACTGTGCTGTTGTCTGCACACAGAAAAGACATTGAAATCTTCCCTCCCCCTCCCCTCTCTCTGCTATTAGCTTGGCAATACAAAGCAGTTGTGATTAGGTTAACTACAAAAAAGGCTCATCCTAACACACACGCACACAAACACACGTGTATACACACACACACACACACACAGATGTGTGTCTACACACGCATATATGTGCGCACCACACACACATACACGTGTGTGACCTCTGCGTGTGTGTGTGTGTGTGTGCGTGCACATTTGGACTTGATGGAACTATTACTTGTTACTGGTTGTGTGACTGTAAGAATGAGTTGAGTGCAAGCGCTTTGATTTGTCTCTGCAAGATACAGCGCTATATAAATTCCATTTATAATTTTTTTTTTTTATACACGTGTGCATATGAATATAATTCTCTGCGCGCGCGCACACACACACACACACACACACACATCTTCAGTTTTCCTTCAAGAGTTTCAGTCGCTTCTTGATCACTACAGCCTCTCTCCTAAAAAGCTTATCATTCTTGGCGACTTTAACTTCCATTTCGATAACCAGTCTTCTCCTGATGTCAAGCGTCTTTCTCTTTCTTTGTCTAACCACTCTCTTTCCCAGCTGGTGAATGAACCAACTCATAGATCAGGTCATACTTTAGACTGGCTCATTACCGATGCTTCCCAAGATCTCGTCACATCTGTATCTGTCACTAATGAATTGGTTTCTGATCATTCTGCCATTCTTTTCTTTCTCAACATCGCAAGGCCTATCAAAAAGAAAAAGCGTGTCACCCGTCGCAATCTCAAGGCCATTGACATTCAATCCTTCTCTTCACAAGCTGCTGAACGCCTATCACAAATCCCTGATCACACTGACCCTTCTGAACACTACAACACTGTCCTTAGCCAACTGCTTGACGAGCATGCACCTCCCACTGACCGTGTCCTTCCTGATAGGCCCTGCGCCCCATGGTACACTCACGATATCCTGGTTGCAAAGCGCAAACGCCGACAACTGGAGCGGCAGTGGCGAAAAACAAAAACTGAAATAAACAAACAGCTCTTGCGAAAACAAAGAAACAAAGTCAAAACCCTGATTCATTCTGCAAAGACAAACTATTACTCTGCTCAAGTTCTTGATGCCACGTCCATGAAATCTCTTTTTTCCCTCACATCAACCCTCCTGGGCTCTGCAAAGGCAAGCCCAATGCCTACTGTTCACAGCCCCTCTGAACTTCCTGCTATATTCTCTTCTTTCTTCTCTGATAAAATCCGCAACATTCGCTCCAGATTGGATCAGACTTCTTTCTACCCTATGCCTCCTGATCCTCAATTCTCTGGTACTCCTCTCCTTTTCTTTCACCCAACAAGCGAGAAAGAAATCAAGACGATTCTGAAAGAAATGACAATAAAATCATGTGATCTTGATCCTATACCTGCTTCTCTTTTTACTCAGTGCCTTCCACAGCTTATACCCACCATCACAAAAATGGTTAACTCATCACTTTCAGGAATTGTTCCAACTGCTCTCAAAACTGCAATAGTTACACCTCTACTAAAAAAGCACGACCTCGATACTAACACTTTGAAGAATTATAGACCTGTATCCAACCTACCGTTCATCTCTAAAGTCCTTGAAAAAGTTGTTCTGAAACAACTGAACAACCATCTTCACTCAAATAGTCTCCTTCCCACTTTTCAGTCTGCCTATCGCGTCAACCACAGCACCGAAACCACTCTAGTCCACACCTTAAACACGCTTCTACACGCGTCTGACTCAGGAAAAATCTCCCTTCTCACTCTTCTCGACCTATCTGCAGCCTTCGACACTATAGACCACTCAATTCTTCTCTCCCGTCTCCAAAAAAACGTTCGGTATTAAAGGCACAGCCCTCACCTGGTTTAGTTCATACCTTACAGGCCGACTCCACACAGTTGCAGTAAACAAGATTCAATCAACACCTACAAAACTGGAAAGTGGAGTCCCACAGGGATCAGTTCTCGGCCCTGTTCTTTTCACTCTCTACACTGCTCCTCTTTCACATAAAATAAATCGTCATCAGATCAACCATCACTTTTATGCAGATGACTCTCAGATTCTTAGCAGCGATACTCCTGAAAATCTGCCTTCTCTCTTGATTAATATGTCCTGCTGCCTTCAAGATATCCAAAATTGGATGATACAGAACAAGCTACAGTTAAATGCAGATAAAACCGAAGCCATGCTTGTAGGGACCAAACACAAACTCTCTTCCATCACAACAGCTTCAATAGAATTCGGCAATACGTCTGTCCCTCTAGCCAATGCTGTGAAATATCTAGGGGTCATTATCGACAACACACTCTCCATGCAAAAGTTCATCACCCAAACTTGTCAGTCGTGCTACTATCAATTACGGCGCATCAGTGCAGTTCGAAAGTACCTGTCCACTGATGCAACATCCAAACCAGTCACGTCCCTCATTCTCTCACGACTGGATTATTGCAATTCTCTTCTGGCCGGTCTACCAGCTTCATCTATCCACTCCCTTCAACGTATACAAAACTCTGCAGCTCGTCTAGTCCTCAGAAAGAAAAAATCTGAGCACATTACTCCTCTCTTGCTGTCTCTCCACTGGCTGCCTGTGCCACAGAGAGTAAACTATAAGATCAGTACCCTCTGTTACAAATGCCTCCACAAAACTGCACCTTCCTACCTCTGTGAATGTCTTCATCTGTATACTCCTTCTCGTTCCCTCCGCTCTGCTGCAGATACCTTGTGCTTAAGAACACCTAGATTCAACCAATCCACCGTTGGCCGTCGCTCTTTCTCTGTTTCTGGTCCATTGATCTGGAATGACCTCCCTATCTCCCTCCGCCAAAAGCCTGAAGCTTTTAAATGCGGCCTCAAGACTCATTTATTTCAAACCTAAGATTCTCCTCTCTTGTTCCATCTCATTTGTGTCCCTGCCCTCAACAGACAAACCCCCACCACCCTGCCGAAGTGTATAACCTTTATGTGTGTGCGTGTGAATGTATACATTTGAATTTGTAAAAACTATTGATTGTAACTGGCTGCATGTGATTGAGTGAGATGAACGAAAGCGCTATGATTTGGTTTTTTTTCAAGATATGGCGCTATATAAATTTCATGTATTATTATTCTTATTATGTATGCATATAAACATATTTCTCTGCACACCCACATTGTGGAATGGTGGTGTGGATATCACAGACCCTGTGTGAAACTGCACAGGGATGTATGCTGGTGTGTTCATGTTTCCCTAAACTGGGTAATCCCAAGTGCATAGTCTGGGTAATCCCAAGTGCATAGTCTGGGTAATCCCAAGTGCATGTTTGGGTAATCCCAAGTGCATAGTCTGGGTAATCCCAAGTGCATATTCTGAGTGATCCCAAGTGCATATTCTGGGTAATCCAAGTGCATATTTTGGGTAATCCCAAGTGCATATCCGGGGTGATCCCAAGTGCACATCATGGGTAATTCCCAGGATATTTAACCTAGGGAACACCCAACAAGGATGCACCAGTCATACTGCTTTACTGGCCAGTTTGGAAAAGGTTTAATTGTCATTTAAAAAATCAGACTCTATTTCGTATTTTGAACAGGACTAGTCTTCTGCATTATAAATTATTAGGCTTTCTCTAGAAAGTTTAGCCTGTCTTGCCTTGCCTTCTCTTACCTTGCTTTGCCTTGCATTACCTTGCCCTGCCTTGCATTACCTTACCTTGCCCTGATTTGCATTACCGTACCTTGCTTTGCCTTGCATTACCTTACCTTGCCCTGCCTTGCCTTCTCTTACCTTGCTTTGCCTTCTCTTACCTTGCCCTGCCTTCTCTTACCTTGCTTTGCCTTCTCTTACCTTGCCCTGCCTTGCCTTCTCTTACCTTGCTTTGCCTTCTCTTACCTTGCCCTGCCTTGCCTTCTCTTACCTTGCTTTGCCTTCTCTTTACCTTGCCCTGCCTTGCTTACCTTACTCTTGCCTTGCTCTTACTCTTTGCCTTCTCTTACCTTGCCCTTGCCTTGCTTCTTTACCTTCTGCTTGCCTTCTTACCTTGCTTCCTTACCTTACTTTGCCTTGCATTACCTTACCTTGCCTTGTTACCTTCTTCTTGCCTTGCCTTCCTTACCTTCTTGCCTGCCTTCTCTTACCTTGCCTTGCTTCTCCTTGCTTTTCCTTCTTACCTTACCTCTTCCTTACTGCCTTGCATTCCTTACCTTGCCTTGCTATTACCTTGCCTTGCCTTGCATTACCTTCCTTGCTACCCTGCCTTGCATTACTTCCTCCTTGCTTTGCCTTCCTTGCCTGCTTACCTTGCCTTCTCTTACCTTACCTTGCCTTCTCTTACCTTGGCTTGCATTACCTTGCCTTGCATTACCTTGCCTTGCCTTGCATTACTTTACCCTGCCTTGCATTACCTTTCCTTGCTTTGCCTTTCCTTGCCGTGCATTACCTTGCCTTGCATTACCTTGCCCTGCATTACTTTGCATTTCCTTGCCTTGCTTTGCCTTTCCTTGCATTACCTTGCCTTGCATTACCTCGCTTTGCATTACCTTGCCTTGCTTTGCATTACCTTGCCTTGCTTTGCATTACCTTGCCTTGCCTTACCCTGCCTTGCCTTGCATTACCTTGCCTTGCTTTGCATTACCCTGCCTTGCCTTGCATTGCCTTGCCTTACCCTGCCTTGCCTTGCATTACCTTGCCTTGCATTACCCTGTTACCTTGCCTTGCCTTGCATTACCTTGTCTTCCCTGCCCTGATGAAGCCCAGCAGCTGTGCTGTCGTCTTGCTGACTGACTTGACGGTGTACCAGTGTTGACGATGTTTTCACCAAGCTTGCAGGCTGGACTGTCCTTCACTCACTGACTCCATCCCCTGCCTGGCCTGCCAATAGACCACACTGCTGATGACGTCAACAAAGCTTGTGGCTTCGTCAATGACGACATTATGGTATGACGTGTTTGTTCTCCAGTTGATAACCTTCCAAAACAGAGATCTGTACTGGATAGGGCCGAGAGAGGGCCGACTGGAAAAGTGAGAAGGCAAGAGCATGTGTGCTGGTTTTGATTTTACCTCTGTTCACATAAAAGTGACATCAGACAATAAACTATCTATCTATCTATCTGTCCCGTAGTCTGACGACCGTGGGGGCACCCTCAAAGACTCAATAACCAGTTCCCTCCATTCCTCTCTCTGTTCTGCCTTTCTCAGGGTTTTGTTGAGTTCTAGGCCTGTCCATTCGCTGATGTTACCCTCCCAGCTCTTCCTTGGTCTGCCTCTTCTTCTTCCTCCTTGGACAGTGCCTTGTAAAACTGTCTTTGCAAGTCCTTTGGATCTTGTGACATGCCCATACCATTTAAGTTTACGCTTTTTCACGATCGTTAGAAGGTTCTCATAGGGTCCAATGGTTTGCTGGATTCTGTTATGCACGCTTTCGTTGCTTATGTGGTCTTTGTAGGAGATGCCAAGGAGTCTCCGAAAGCATCTCATCTCCACCGCCTGTACTCTTCTCTCCAAATCTGCACTCAGGGTCCATGATTCACAGGCATACAGAAATATGGATATGACAAGGGAGCGCATTAGTCTGATCTTGGAGATAAGTGAGATATTCTTATCTCTCCAGATGGTGTTTAGTTTTGACAAAGCTGTTATTGTCTGTGCAGTCCTGCATACTATTTCTGGCTTGGATCCCTGGTCTGATACAATGGCTCCCAGGTACTTGAAGCTTTGAACTGTTTCCAGCTTCTGGTCATTAACCCTGATATCAGTGCTAATGCCGTTGGTGTTATTAGTCATCAGTTTGGTCTTCTCTGCAGATTTCCATGCCGTATGTTTTGGAGGCCTTATTCAGGTGTTCTGTTAGGCTGGCAAGCTCTTTTTCTGATCCTGCTATTCCATCAATGTCATCTGCATAAACAACCACACAAAAAACCCCAAACCAAACCCAAACAGAAAAGAGGAAAAGCTAGGAGCATGGAGCAAGCCAAGAGTGTGCCTGCCCCCCTCCCCCCCCCCCCCCCCCCCCCCCCCGTAGCAGCCGCCGGTAGGACAGCGTGCGCCAACAAGTCTGTCACTGTCTGCACCAGTGTCTGTCTGGGTGTGGGTGTTAGAGCAATATCAGGGCTTTAAAGTAAAGAGATGCTGTGGTATTAAAACCTTTGTGTGTATCAAAATAAGCCTACTGGTTTCACACAATAAAAGCAATATGTTGCAAACACGTGGCAAAGAAGCGCAGACAGAACACAATGATGGAACAACTGAAGACTAGGCTGCAAGCGGCACCTGAACAATTGCCAATCATTCTGATATCAAAGCTGTGACAGACACACAGTCGAATTTTTACCACAAAAAGCAGTTACTAGGGACTGCACAGAGGCAATGCTCTCTCACGCAATGCCTGTGGACTGGTCAGCACCACGTGCAGAGAGAGACTTGCTCGTGGCTTGCTGCTGGGACTGACTGAAGCCTGGACATTGATACAACCATTCAATATGAAGATGGGAAAACTTGTTCACCACAGAAATAGACAGTGTATCATTTCTTTGCATGTTTTGCTGGAAAGGCATTTTTTTCAGTCTGCGGATTAGGGAAGCAGTTCTTATAGTAATGGATTTGGGGAAGCGGCACTGAGTACAAAGAATGTTCTCAGGATCCGGAATTGAATAATACTGGGGACAGGCAGCCTACAGTGTGTGTGTGTGTGTGTGTGTGTGTGTGTGTGTGTCTGCATGCGTGTGGTGTGTGTGTGTGTGATGTGTGAGTGTGTGATGTGTATGTTGTGTGTGTGTGATGTGTGAGTGTGTGTGTGTGTGTGTGTGTGTGTATGTGTGTGTGTGTGTGTATGTGTGTGTGTAGTGTGTGTGTGTATGTCGTGTGTGTATGTGTGTGTGTATTGTGTGTGTGTTGTGTATGTGTGTATGTGTGTGTTGTGTAATGTGTGTGTGTGTATGTGTATGTGTGTTATGTGTGTGTGTATGTGTGTGTGTATGTGGTATGTGTTTATGTGTGTTTGTGTGTGTAATGTGTGTATGTGTATGTGTGTATTGTGTGTATGTGTTGTGTGTGTGTGTGTGTATGTTGTATGTGTGTAGTGTATGTGTGTGTGTGTGTGTGTAGTGTGATGTGTAGTTGTTAGGTGTGTGTGCGTGTGTATGTGTGTATTGTGTATGTGTATGTGTGGTGTGTGTGTGTGTTCGTCCTGCCCACGCGCGCGCGTGTGTGTATGTGACGACTCTGAGCTTCAATGCAGTGGTATTTTGTGTCCGCATGTGTGCGCGTGTGCTTGTATGTATACCTGCACGCACCATGTGTTGTGTGTGTAGTGTGTGTGTGTATATGTGTGTGTGTGGTGTGTGTGTGTGTGTGTGTGTGTGTGCGCGCGCGCGCGTGTGTGTTCACAGAAATCAGACAAATCTATCTATCTATCTATCTATCTATCTATAAATAAAACATTTAAAAAATAGTCTAAAAATATATATATTTAATATAGTATACATATATATAAATATAACAACAACAACATTATATAATAATATATAAATATAAATATAATAAAATATATATATAATTAATATATAGTCCTTAAGAGACTATAAACCGAAGCCCCCGTGTCGACGCATCAACATCTGCGCACACGTTATCCTGCCGCTTTTCGAAGTACGCCATTTTGCCGTTGGGAACAGATGACAAAATTACAAAACCCCCATACACGGGACGGGAATAAAAAACACATGATGCTCTTCCATTATCCCGAAAAAAAAAGTCACGAGCGCTTGATTTGTTGCTTTACAAGATCAGCGCTATAACAACCCATACTTTAATTATAATATATAAATGATATATAATAAAATAATATTATAATATATAATATAATATTAATATAATTAATATATATATATAATATATATCCCTCGGGGCGCGGATAGCCTTGGTACATATTGCGCTCGCAATCTTTCGCCGGGTTCGATCCCGTTCAAGGGGAATCTTCCCTGAATAACATCAGTGCACGACTCCATTCCCCCAAAAATCCTCGATGAGACATAAACCGAGGCCCCGTGTGTGAACGCAGCCGCAGCGAACATCTGCGCACACTTAAATCCTGTCCACTTTTCGTAGAGTAGCCATGTTGTGCTGGTGGAACAGATACAGAATTTACAAAACTGCATACACACAGGACTGGATGAAAAAAAAAGCACTCAAGCTTATCTCCATTATCCCGAACAAATTCAAATACATACATAAATCTCTAACAACCACATGCACATAGGTTCCTGTTAGGCACGTCCCGAATTCGAATGTGGCACCTGCAGGTGGGATAACGGGGGCCTGCGCCAATTTCACCACTGGTGAACCTCCAGCTCTAGCCGAGAAGGAAGAAAAAGGCTGGAGGCAAACCCTGTTCTGGCCCGCCCAAAGCTTGCCGAGATTTAACGTCTGTTCTCCTTTCCCCAACACATCTAACCCCTGTTTACCCACACACACAACACACACACACACACACACACACACACACACACGCATGCACACTCACACACACTTGAAGGAATGAATGAATAAATGAGTGGACATCTTTTTTCAATGAACATTTTTTCCTGAGGGAAAAGAATAAACGCAATGGTGGTGGTGTTTTTCTGGTGTTTTAAAAAAATATCCAGCCCTCAGTGAAACAAAAGGTGTACAAAATTAATGAATGCACCAATCCTTCCCCACTGAACCAACCAAACGTTTGAAGAACCCGGAGGAAAATGACAGGAATGTACATAAACAATCAGCTCAGAAAGCAAGAAAGAAAGAAAGAGAAAGGCAGAGACAGACAGTCACATACATACACAGAACAGATACCCGAGAGAAGGAGAACAGAACAGAAAGACCAGAACAGACCAGAACAGAATAACCAACCAGAACAGACCAAAATCAGAACAGAATAGACCAGACCAGAACAGACAAGAACAGAATAGACCAGACCAGAACAAACAGAACAACAGAACAGAAAGAATCAGAAAAATCAGAACAACTAACAACCAAGCAACCAAACATACCAGAGTGGTGCTGCACAGCAGGTACTCTACATCTTGCCTCTTTAGCAATACAAAGGATGAACATTCAGTGCATGCCAAAGAAATACAATAGGACCCTCTACATCTGCCCTACAAATACAGAAGGATGGACATTTCAGTGCACTGCCAAAAGAAAATAAAGATAGACGCTCTACTTCTGCTCAGCATACAGAAGAAGGATGAACAATTCAGTGCCTGCCAAAGAATAAAGATAGGACCCTCTACATCTTGCCCTCCAGCAATACAGAAAGAAGGATGAACATTCAGTGACCCCAAAAAATAAGATAGACCCTCTACATCTTGCCCTCCAGCAATACAAGAAAGAAGGAATGAACATTTCAAGACCATGCCAAAGAAATTAAAGATAGGACCCTCTCATCTCGCCTCCAGCAATTAAAAGAAGGATGAACAATTCACGTGCACTGCCAAAGAATAAAATAGACTCAACATCTCGCCCTCCAGCAATACAGGAAGAAGTATAACAATACAGTCATCTGCAAAGAAATAAAGATAGGACCTCTAATCTCGCCTCCCAGCAAAACATGAATGAAGATGAACAATTCATATGCAACAGAGAAAAACGATATGACTCACTCTCGCCTCCACATACAGGAAGAAGATAACAATTCAGTGCTGGTCAAGAATAAAGATAGGCCTCATACATCTCGCCCTCCAGCAATACAGAAGAAGGATGACAAATTCAGTGCACTGCCAAAGACATAAAGATAGGACCCTCTACATCTTGCCTCCAGCAATACAGGAAGAAAGGAATGAACAATCAGTGCATGCAAAGAAATAAAGTAGGACCTCTACATCTTAGCCCTCAGCAAATACAGAAGAAGGATGAACATTTCAGGCACTGCCAAAGAAATAAAGATAGGAACCCTCTACATCTTGCCTCAGCAATAACAGAAGAAGGATGAACATTTCATGCATGAAGAATAAAGATAGGACCCTCTACATCTTGCCCTCCAGCAATACAGAAAGAAGGATGAACAATTTCAGTGCACTGCCAAAGAAATAAAGATAGGACGCTCTACATCTTGCCCTCCAGCAATACAGAAAGAAGGATGAACATTTCAGTGCACTGCCAAAGAAATAAAGATAGGACGCTCTACATCTTGCCCTCCAGCAATACAGAAGAAGGATGAACATTTCAGTGCACTGCCAAAGAAATAAAGATAGGACCCTCTACATCTTGCCCTCCAGATATACAGAAATGAAGGATGAACAATTCAGTGCACTGCCAAAGAAATAAAGATAGGACCCTCTACATCTTCCATCCCACATCCACAAACCTTTGAGAGACAAAGACAATGACAAATTCTTTTATTTTGAGGAAAATGAATAAGCACTCGTGTGCTTTTTTTACATCCAGTCACCGCCCGTAGGTATACATCTTAATAATAACCCAATATCTATACTCTCACACAGTAGAAACAAAGGGAAATAACCCTTTTCAACCCCCCACCCAAAAAAAAAAACCCAACAACAACAAACAAACCAACAACACAACAACAACCCAACAAAAAACAAACAAAAGAAAAAGAAAAAACAAACCAACAAAAAAAAGAAAAAAAGACCAAAGTCAAACAAGAACAAAACAAGAATAACAACAAAACCACAAAAATAACAACTAAACTTAATAAGTCATAAAAATAAACATCTACACATTGCAAAGAGAGAGGAGAGAGAGAGAGAGAGAGCAGAGAGAGAGAGAGAGAGAGAGGAGAGAGAGAGAGATGACAATGACAAATTCTTTTATTTCGAGGATAATGAATAAGCATTCAAGTGCTTTTTTACATCCAGTCTCCGCCGTAGGGATACATTTTAATAATAACCCAATACTCATACAGTAGAAACAAAGGGAAATAACCCTTAAAAAACAGCAAAAAAACCCCGAAACAAATAAAAGAAACCCTACCCCCCCCCCCTCCCAGAAAACAACAACAAAAAACAAAAACAAACAACAAACAACAAGCAAAAACAACCAACAAAAAGAAAAAAAAAAGACAAAAAAGAAAAAGAGAAATACAAACACAGCAACAATAAAACCAAAGAAAGAAACCCTAACCAAACTTCCAAAGTCATAAAAATAACATCTACACATTGTAAAATGGTACACATAGTTGTTACAGGTAAAAATAAGATATTGAAATAAGGCATTCATTAAAACTCAAGTACAGCCGACAAGCCCAATACAATATTGAAAATATAAAGTACATCCTTCATCAGGATACATAACAACTGTAAACAAAACGATAAAAGGAGAGAGAGAGAGTGATATTGTGTGTATTTCAGAGATAATATTAAATGTATAATTCTCAAATCAGTACACGATCACCATCAACACTCATTTATGATTATACTCGTTCAAATTATATGACATGATAATGAAATAAACTCAATACCCATACACTCACACAATAAAAACAAGAAAGAAAAGAGAAGAAGAAATCAAACCTATACAGTCATTGAGAGAGAGACTTGGGTGTGGGTATGTTACACACAGGGATAATACTAAATATATAATACTCAAGACAGCACACCATCACCATCAACACTTTTACTCATACAAATTGAAGGTCATGATGATAAAGTAAGCCCCAAAAAAATGAAAAAAATTTAAAAATAATAATCAAAAAATGGAAATTATATAGCGCTATATCTTGCAAAGACAAATCAAAGCGCATGCATTCAACTTAATCTTACACGGTCATGCAATCAATGATAAATAATCAATAGTTTAAACATACAGATATTTACAAACATGATACGATGCAGACAAAATCTATGAAATAAAATTTCAATAGTCAAATGTTTTTCAAAAGCACACATACACTCACACAGGTCGTATACTTTAGCAGGGTGATAGGACATGGGTTAGTGAAGGTGGGATAGCTCTGATATAGCGCTTTGGTTTGTTGTTTTTTACAAGATATAGCGCTATATAAATTCCATTTATTATTATTATTATTATATGAAACAGGAGGAGGAAATCTTAGGTTTGAAATAAATATGTCTTGAGGCCGGATTTAAAGTGCATAACTAAGTTTTCCCCGGCAAAGAGAGAGAGGGAGCTCATTCCAGGTCGATGGACCCGAAATAGAGAAAGAGCTGCGCCAACATGGATTGGTTGAAACTGGTATCGTAGGCACAAAGGGATCTGCATAGAGCGGAGGGAACGTGAAGGATGTACAGTTTTGAAAATCCGGGTAGGGGTGCAGTTTTGTGGAGACATTTGTAACAGAGGGACTTATCTTATATTTACTCTCTGTGGCACAGGCACAGGAGAGAAGCAAGAGAGGGGGGTAATAAGCTCAGATTTTTTTCTTCTGAGAACTCGTCGAGTGCTGAGTTTTGTATAAGTTTAATTAGGGATAGAAGGCGGCAAAACCGACAAAAGAAATTGTAATAGTCAGACGTGAAAAATGAGAAATGACAAGTTTGGCTGTTGCATCGGTGACAGGTACTTCGAATACACTAATACCGTAAATGATAGTACACGACTGGGCAGGTCGGTGATGAATTTTTTCATGAGAGTGTGTTGTCGATAACGGGCACCTGATTCTTCACAGCATTGGATAGGGGACGATGTATTTTTTGAGTTTTATTGAATGTTGTAAAGGAGAAAGTTGGTTTGTTTCCCCACGAGCATGGCTTCGGTTTACTGCTAAACTGTACACTACATAACCTATACACCACACAATAAAGAGGGAAAACCCCAAAAGCCATAAAAAGAACATCTCCACGTAAGTAAGAAAAGACAAATTCTTATTTCCAGGATAATGAATAAGTATTGTGTGCTTTTTACATCCCGTCCCCCCTAGGGTAAAATCTTAATTATAAGCCATACCATAAACCCAAAACCCGTAGAAACAAAAGGGGAAAAAATTTAAAAAACAAACAAAAAACCCAAAAAAAAACCCAAAAACCCCCCAAAAAAAACACACACACAACAACAACAAAACAAACAAACAACACCAAACAAACAAAAAACAAAAAAACAAACAAACGAACAACAGAGAAAAAAATCCCCCCCCCCCCCACCAAACCAAAAAACCCCAAACAAACAAAACAAAACAAAAAGAAAAAACCAAAACAACAACAACAACCCAAAAAAAAAGAGAAGGAAAAGAGAGAGAAGGGAAAAGAGAGAAGAGAGAGAGAGAGAGAGAGAGAGACAATGACGAATGACAATGACAAGAAAATTTTTTATTTTGAGGGTAAGAATAAGCACATAGTGCTTTTTTAACATCATCCCCCCCCCGTTAGGGATACATTTTTAAAAAAAAAAACCCAAAACTAACATTTTTTCCAATAAAAACAAGGGGAATAAACCCTTTTTCAAACAGCTCCCCCAAACACCCCCCCCAAAGCAAGCAAATAAAAAGAAAACCTAAAATACCACCCCCCCCCCACCCAAAAAAAAACCTAACCAAAACAAACAAAACAAACAAAGAGAAAGAAAACCAAACCAAAACGAAGAAGATAAAAAGAGAAAAAACAGCACAACAACACCAAGAACAAAAACAGAGCAAGAAAATAAACACAAACAACTTAATAAGTCATATAGATTAACGTCCTAAACATGTCAAAGGTTCATTATACTTGTACACATAACTATAAGATATTGAAATTAGGGACCTCATTTAAAACTTATGTAACAGAGGCAAGTCCAATAAGTAAGAAAGTATAAAATATGAATCCTTCATCAGGATACATATAACTATAAGGGACGATAAAAAGTTGAGAAAGAGACAGAGAGACAGAGAGAGTGTGTGTGTGTATTTAGATATAATATCCAATTATATATTCCAAAACAGAATGCTATCCCATCAACCTCATTTTAGTTATATTGTTTCAAATTATATGTCATGATAATGAAATAAATTTAATAACCATACATCCACACAATAAAAAAAGAAAATAAAACAAAGAGAAATCTAAACCTATACAGTCCCATTGAGGAGAGAATATGAGTGAGAGAGTGAGGGAGTGAGTGTGTGTATGTATGTGTGTGTGTGTGTGTGTGTGAGAGTGTGTGTGAGTTTGTGTGGGGGGTGGGAATTCAGGGATAATACTAAATATGTAAATACTCACATTACGCACACGATAACACAAAACTTTTGATTATACTCATACAATTGAATGTCATGATAATAAAATAAGTGCAAAAAATACCTCCACATAATAAAGAGGGGGGGGGAAAACCAATAAAGTCATAAAAGTTACATCTACACATTGTGATTAATAGAACAAATTCTTTTTTTTTAGGATAATGACTAAGTATCATGTGATTTTTTACATCAGTCCGGCGCCGTTGGGGTCACATTGAAAATGCACTCAGTACTCATATTTTCAAACAGTTAGAAGCAAAGGAAAAACTTTTTTTTTAAAGAAAGGAGAGAAAAAGAAAAAAACACAAACAACCAGACAAACAAACAAACAAACAACCACGGACGAGCAAACGACAAAATAAACCCCAGAAACGGCCCCCCCCAAAAAACCCAAACAAAACACACACACAAAAAAACAAAAAGAATAAATAAAAAAAAAATTTTTTTTTTAAAAAAACAACAAAACAAAACAAAAAGACAAAATAGAACCATCCCAACAGACAACAAAAACAAGAAAAAAACAACAAACAAGAGAACAGAGAGAGAGAGAGAGAGCCGAGAGAGGAGAGAGAGAGAGGAGAGAGGATGGAGGAGCAAAACAAAAAAAGCCATAGTATAAGTCAAAAATATAAAACCTTCATATTGTAATATGGTACACATAGTTGTTACACGTAACAAACAAGAAATTGAAATAGGACATTCACTGGAACTCACGTACAGTCAAACAAGCCCAAAATATATTGAAAAAATAAGTATGTCCTTTGTCTGGATATAACAATAACTAAAGCAGTGAGGTAAATCAATAAAAGGAGTTGAGAGAGGATAGATGATAGATAGATAGAGAGAGAGAGAGAGAGAGAGAGATGAGAGGAGGAGAGAGCGAGAGAAATTATTTAATTGTACATGGGACTTAGGCCACAAACACACAACACACACAGAGCGAGAGGAGAGAAGATGGAGAGAGATGAGAGAGAGGAGGAGAGAAGATGAGAGAGGAGGAGAGTATTTCAGGAGATAATACTAAAATATATAATTCTCAAAACTAGTTAATGATCACAGTCAACTCATTTTTGATTCTATAGTACACATTATATGTCATGATAATGAATATTAACTCACTACCAATACATCACACATAAATACAAGGAAGAAAAGATAAGAACAAAAAGCCATATCTCAAGGTGAGAGAGAGAGAGAGAGAGATGAGAGAGAGAGAGAGGAGAGAGAGAGAGAGAGTGTGTGTGTGTGTGTGTTTCAGGGATAATACTAAATATATAATTCTCAAGACAGCACAGGATCACCATCAATATTCTTTTTGATTATACTCATACAAATTGAATGCCAGTATAATAAAATAAGCCCAATACCCATACAATAAAGAGAAAAAAATCAATAAATTTATAAAATGAACATCTACAACATTGTAAGTAAGAGAGAGAGAGAGAGAGAGAGAGAGAGAGAGAGAGAGAGAGAGAGAGAGAGAGAGAGAGAGAGAGAGAAGGGAGGGGAAGGAGAGATGAAAGAGAGTGGGAGAGAGAGAGAGAGGGTGTGTGTGTGTGTGTGTGTGTGTGTGTGTGTGTGTGTGTGTGTGTGTTAAAGATACTGCTTTTTGCTTGTAAACAAACAAAACAAAACAACAAAACAAAACAAAACTGAATATAATTCTCAAAACAGCACACAATCACCATCAACACTCTTTTTGATTATACTCTACAGATTAGCACATATCATTATTATGATAGATATATTTCTTATAACTATAGTGTAATTTTTTTTAAAAGCTTCCACTTTGGTAAACTCATTAACACAACAATGAAAATTTTAAAAAGAGAGAGAAAGAGGGAAGACAACGGACAGACAGACAGACAGACAGGTGAAGGGAAAGGGCAGATAGGTAAGATGGAAAGGGCAGATAGGTAAGGGAGGATATGCAACTTTAGTTTTAAGGCTATGGACTGAGATTTGTTATTGTTGAGGTATCAAGTGAGTTGATAATTGAATTTTGTAGATTGTTATTGATTGATGTTGTTTAACTGAATCAGGAAGGGAGTTCCACGGCATAGGACCTGAGTAAAGTAAACTAGATTTGAATAAGTCTATTCTTGGATTGGGACACAAGGCTTTAAAGTATTTCTGGATTGGTTTAGGGGGAATTTGTCTTTTAAGCATGATGGAACAGTTCCTGTCATAATCTTGAACATCATGACTCCTTTGTTATATTTTAATCTTTGGTGTAAGGGAAGAATATTTAACTGAGCATAATCGGCTTCTAATAAGCTTGTTTTCTTTAAAAGGACCAATTTGAGAGCACGTTTATACAGACTCAGTAACGGTTTCATAGTGTTTGCACTAGAAGAATCCCACATGGTAGAAGCATAGTCTATTGAGGATTGTATATAAGATTCATCATCATTAGCCATTACACCCAGCGGTGTGTATGGCAGCAACAAAAGCACTTCCACTCCTGCCTATTCTGGGCCAACCTAGTCACTGATCCCCAAGAGTGCTGCATGGCCTTCATCTCACTTTCTACAGTTCTTCTCCACGTTGCTTTTGGTCTTCCTTTCTTTCTCCTTCCTTCTGGGGAAGATTGGAAGAATAGTTTACTTGAATGAAAGTCAAGAAAGCGCTTGATTTTAGAAAGTTGGTATACTCTTTGGGACATGTATTTGCATAGTTGAGATATGTGGTAGAACCAACTAAGATTTTCATCAATTGTTACCCCTAAAACTTTGTGGTGATAGGTTTGTTCAATTACTTCCTTTTTAATTTTGATTGGAGTAAGTTTATGAGTTAAGTTTTGATGCTTTTGTCTGGTGGTAATAAGCATGCATTTTGTTTTTAGGGGTGTATAGACATATGGTTTAGTTCGGTCCATTCAATAAGCTTATCAACGTTTTTTCGTAATGCGTTTGCTAGAGAGTTAAGATTATTGTGGCTCGTATGAATAGTTGTGTCATCAGCAAATAGTTCACATTTGGATTTGATGTAGAGAGGGAGGACGTTTATGTATAATGAGAAGAGAATAGGTCCTAGTATGGATCCTTGTGGTACTCCATAATCGATGGCTTGTAGTTTGGATGTAGTTATACCTATTGGGACACACCATTGCCTGTTTTCTAGATAGGAAGCAAGTAGTTCTAAGGTATTAGTAGAGAAATGGTAGAGGTTTAGTTTTTTTTAATAAGTGTGTGGTCAGTTGTGTCAAAAGCTTTTTTGAGATCTAGAAATAGTACTCCACAAAATTTATTGTCATTAATGTTTGATAGCCAGTT
The DNA here is from genome assembly GCA_028751875.1 of Rapana venosa. Classification (NCBI taxonomy): domain Eukaryota; kingdom Metazoa; phylum Mollusca; class Gastropoda; order Neogastropoda; family Muricidae; genus Rapana; species Rapana venosa. Next base: position 67,677,114 of record CM054145.1, read on the forward strand.
GTCTATGAGACTAATCAGTGCAGTATGACATGAGTGACTTTGTCTAAATCCAGACTGATTAGGGTGAATTAAGTTGGTAGTATCTAAATGACGGACTATGTGTTTGTTTATATGTTTTTCCAAGGGTTTGGAAAGGATAGATATGATGGAAATTGGTTTATAGTTTGAAGTGTCTGAAATGTCACCAGACTTGTAGATGGGGATTCCTTTAGCTGTTTTGAAGGCATTGGGGGAAATGGATTTTTTTCAAAGACAAAGGCTGCATACATATGTTAGAGTGTCTGTGATAACTGGAGCTGATAGCTTCAATATTCTGCTGTCTTTTTCATCAAGACCACACGTTCTTGATTGTTTGAGGTGAGTTAGATAACTATAGACCTCAAAAACAGACATAAATGGAATGTGAAGTTTTGAAGGAGTATGCTTTCCTTTCAAGTATTGGTTTAGTTCATTGAGTTTATTGGACTTTGATTTATCATTTCTAATACTGTTAGTAGAGACATTAATGAAATAATTGTTAAGTTGTTCAGCAGTAACGTCTTTGATTACATTTGTTTTGGAAGATGCTTGATTGTTAGTTATTTGATTTATGGCTCGCTACAAAGTCTTTGAGTTTTGTTTGGTAGATATTAAGTCTTGGAAATATTTCATTTGTTCTTGCCGTTTTTGTGAGTTTATGGCACTTCTTAACTTTTTTGACTTTTCATGATATTTATGTTCTTTTAAAAGGTCTCTAAGATAGAATGCTTCTTCTAGTTCCTTAGTGAGCCAAGGTGGTTTGGGGATATATTTGATCCTAATGATTTTTAATGGGGCTTGTTTGTTGTAAATAGCAGTACAAGTTTTAATCCAAAATTCTATAGCTAAGTCTGGATCAGTAATGCTGAATGTTTCCGAATAAATGGAGTTACTTATATCTAAAAGGAAACGATTCTCATCAAATTTAGCAGAGGAACGATATGTTATAGTGTTGTGGCAAGGTTTGGGGATTTGTGTTCTTTTTTTTTACCACATAGTACAGACTGGGTAGTGATCACTGCAGTTATAGACTGGGATATCACATTTCAACAATGTTTTTAGGGTTAGATACATAGATATGGTCAATTATTGTGCTTGAGTTTGGTGTGACTCTCGTGGGTGAATTAACTAGTTGGTGGAGGTTGTATGAATTTATTAGTTGGGTCCATTGATTATTTACTTTTGCCAGATCCATATGAAAGTCTCCTAATAAGATTATTTCCCTTGATTCCAATAGAACTGTATTCATCACGGAGTCAAATTTGTCTATCCAGTTTTTTCTTTCTGTTGGATTCCTATAGCAGATCCTAATTATAATAGGTTGGGCACCTTTTATAGAAACCTCAATCCATATGGATTCTACATCATAATGTTCTAAATGGAGAAGACGCTTGAAGGTTATGGACTCACTAATATAGATTAGGATTCCTGTTTCTTTGGGTTTTTGTTGATCTTTACACATGATTTTATACCCTGGAATATAAATATCAGTGTCCAATATGTGATCTGAAAGTCTCGACTCAGATAGCCCTAGTATGTGAAATGGATTGCCTTTGTTAGTGATAAGCATTGATATATCTTCGATTTTTTTTTAATGTGTGGTTTATATTTAGGTGGCAAGTAGGCAGACCATCCTAGGAGGGCCACTTATTGTGATTGGAATGCATCTGTCTTATTTGGTTTGTGAGGAAGGGATAGGTGTGAAGGAAAACAAACAAACAAGAAAGAACTGACTGTCAGTAAGGAAAAGAGAAAAATTAATAGATTTGTAGTGGGAGGACTCAACACCTGAAAGGGGGTAAATGATAGGGTGGTGGTGGAGGAGGAAATAAGTAGAACCAAAAAAAATTGATTGAGTTGAAAACAAAATAACCACTCAAACCCACAATTACATACTGACATCTGAAAATTTTACTGTTATAGAATCACAACAGAAACAACAAAACTCAGGTAACTTCATAAAGTGTCAACACAAGGTTGCCCTGCTTTAATTATAGCCGGGTCATGGTTAGTCCCTCTTAGTGAAGAGTTTCTTAAGGCCACTAGAAGATTTTGGTCACACCAAATCACAAGTGATGCTCTCCTTGAAATAACCTGATGACCACTGAGGTTTATCCCATGAGATGGTCAGCAGTTTATCCTGTCACTGAAAAAGGCCACTCAGCAAATAGTAGGGGGTGGGATGTTGGGAATTGGCTACACAGTTTATTTGTCACTGAAAAAAGGCCGCTCAGAAATTAGTCCGGGGATTTGCTACACAGTTTATTCCATCACTGAATAATGCCACTCAGCAGTCACTGAATAATGCTACTCAGCAGTCACTGAATAATGTCACTCAGCAGTCACTGAACAATGTCACTCAGCAGTCACTGAACAATGTCACTCAGCAGTCACTGAATAATGCCACTCAGCAGTCACTGAATAATGTCACTCAGCAGTCACTGAACAATGTCACTCAGCAGTCACTGAATAATGCCACTCAGCAAATAGACCCCAGTTCGCTACACAGTGTTGCACACTTCACTGTATGGGCATTCATCATAATAAAGATGAGATCTGTAGCACTGATCAAAAACTTTTCTTTTAAAAACAACAACAACAAAACCACCACCCCAAAAACAACAACAACAACAACCCAAAACAATGGGTAGTTTCTCTCTGCTGTACAGTGTCCAATGTTCATGAGGAGGCACACTTTTCACAGTACCAGTTCAGTTAATCTTGAAAGAAGTAAAACAGAACCATAAAACCAGAACAATATAATGAGGAGGAAGAAAAGAAAAAAAGTTTTTCTTTCCAAGTTGATCTGGTGACAATGCAGTACACAGAAACCAATGGCTAAGACAATATAAAGAAACTAGCGAATTAGAACAAGCAGAAGGAATACCAGGTTTGCCACACTTCCACAGCGACTTGCAATGGGGGTGGGGGTAGGTAAAAAACACAAAAAACCACCAACTCCAACAACAACAAAACCAACAACAAAAATCAAGGATTAGAATGATAATTAAAAACCCCTCACACACTCTCTCTCACACACACTCACCCCACACACGCACATATACACACTTACACACACACACTCACACACAGGCATACACACACATAGAGTACACAAACACACAGTACACACACACCCGTTCGTGTACACACACACACACACACACTCAAACGAAACAGCTGGTTTGGGTTAGTGTTATTCTATGAGTGAGCTGGGGACATTCCTCTCCTCATTCTCTGGCCTCTCCCTCTCTCTATAGATGAAGATGGGGGGGGGGGGGGGGGGGGGTGTTAGGTCAGTGAAGGGCTTGCTGGATGGTATTCAGCAGGACCTCCAGCAGCTTTTGGGTGTCCTGTGAATGAGTGGTGTGGGGGAGGCCCCAGGCAGGTTTGGTTTTGGCTGTAGTAAGAGGGGGGAAGTCCTCCTCAAAGTCCCCTGCAGTGAACTTGTTGCTGGTCTGGCCATAGGCAGGCGGACTTGCTCCTGGTGTCTGGAGAAGCGCTTTGCTGTGACTGCAGTGAGACCATGTGTTGATGTTAGATTGCCGATTGTTGTGTAAGTGTCAGGTCTTTGGTATCCCCACTCACGCTCATTCCACTCTGATTCTGGTTCTGATTATGTACACGCCAGATTATGACACTACGAGACTTGATCCTGGGACTATCAGGTCTACTGGTTTGCTTTTATACTGTGCGACTTCTTTGTCTTTGAAAAGACTAACACTTCTTGAACAGTTTCATGTAGAATCTATATGGGTAAAAATCACATTTAGACGCTGTAGATTGATCATACTGTTTCATCTACAGGAACCCAGCTGAAACAACTGACAAGTATGATAACTTTAATTCAATAATGAATGCCCCAATTCTAGAGTCCACAGAAATTTTTCTTATGGGAGATTTCCACAAAGATCTGACTGTCCCTGATCAAAGTGGAATATTAATTACGCCATGTACGGTTTAGAGCAGGTAGATGGTCACCCGATTGGTTAAAGTGAAGACAGGAACACCCTCAATGATCCCGTTATTTTACATTACTTCCAAGACCAGCATAGTACAAACATGCTCAGTGCAAACAGGTTACAGCCATCCCTCTTTCACTTATCTTACATCAGGGAGGGGGAGGGGGTCAGAGATACCCCAACAGGGGACACATGGAGCTATGGCTGCTTTAGACATGAAGTTGGGTACAGAAGCTTTCAGTAATGATATCCCCCTGAAACATAGACTATGTTTATCAGAAGACAACATAACCCAGATGAGGCTATTAACTATTGGACACAGACATCTATAGCTATTTATGACAAACGGCTATATTTGTTAAGAACAGAATAAAACCTGCCATCAAACCCCAATGGTCAGGAAGTCAGGATCTCCTGGACACCATTCTTGCCATGCTGCTTTAACACAGCTCAGTGGGCAATGTCTTTTGAAGAGGAACCAAATTACTGCTGTACTTTTTCTCCATTTTGCTCAAGCTTTTGATGTCATCAGCCACTCTCTCCTCATTAAAAAATGGAAATGCTGTTCAATTTGCTGTCAAGAAAACCAAGCCTACTCATAGACTGTTTTTGCTCAGGCCCTGTAATAATCTCTGTAACTTAAGCCTTGCTTATTCAGGAAGAACAGTGTGGGATAATCTGCCTTTCTTTCTAAAATTAGCTCCTTCGAAACAAACGTTTCAGAAACTTCTGAAGAAACATTGGATGGAGGAATTGTGAGTCCACTCTTATAATGATGCTGGAGGTGACCTTACATCTGGCTTACTGTGTACAGTGTTGTTCTTGCCATTGGTGGTTTGGCTTTGCACTACTTGCCTGTCTGAATTGAGCTATGTTGTATTGTCTGGCTTTTGTTACTTATTATATTGTGAGGTCAAAAATGTTTTCCTCATTCATTTTTTCTTCTTTTTAACAAAGATTAACACTGTCTTGTGAATGCTTTTATGTGCCAATTATCTTGATTTTTGTGTGTGAGGGCAGGATGAAAAAGTGCTTTGTAAATGTAACCTTTTACCATCAATAAAAATGATTTCGACTTAATAATAATAATAATAATAATAATAATAATAATAATAATAATGATATAATGTATGGAATTTATATAGCGCTGAATCTTGTAAAGCAACAACAGATGACTTTAAAAAATTTTTTATGCGTGTCTGCGGTTTTGTAAATTTTGTCATCCGTTCCCACCGGCACACAATGGCCTACTCTTTCGAAAAGCGGAACAGGATTTAACATGTGCACAAGATGTTCTGCATGCGTTCGCACACGGGGCCTCGGTTTATAGTCTCATCCGAAGGACTTGACTTCACACACACACACACACACACACACACACACACACACACACACACACACACACACACACACACACACACACAACACACACACATGGGATAGCCTGGTGGTTACTTTATTTTATTTATTTATTTATCTATTTATTTATTTATACCACTTTAAGTAAGGAGATTTCTCTGCGTGAAATTCGGGCTGCTCTCCCAAGGGAGAGGTGTCGCTACAAGAGCAGCGCCACCTTTTTTTGTGTTGTGTCTGCAACTGTATCTGTTTCCCTATCAGAGTGGCTTTTTTCTACAGTATTTTGCCAGGGACAACTCTCTTGTTGCCGTGGGTTCTTTTACGTGCGCTGAATAATTAGGTGTAACACACGGGACGTTGGTTTATCGGCTCATCCGAAAGGCTAGCGCTCAGACCACCACTCATGGTCTAATGGATAGGGGAAAAATTTCGGGCCCAAACGGGATTCTAACCACCACACACTTCCAACCCAAACATTTCGCTTTCTAGACAGGCGCGTTACCTCTAGACCACTGATTCACATAATTATGATGTATGTATGATCTACTGACCCCGGTTCGATTCTCGTTCAAGAGAATTTTTCCTCTGGAGTTAACATCAGTGCTAACTCCACTCTCCCCAAAAGTCCTTCGGATGAGACTATAAACTGAGGTCCTGTGCGCGAACGCACGAAGAACAACTTGCGCACACGTTAAAACCCGTTCCGCTTTTCGGAGGAGTAGGCCTTTGTGTGCCGGTGGGAACGGATGACAAAATGTATAAAACTGCATACACAGGGGGACTGGATAACAAAAGCACTTGAGTGCTTATTTCATTATCCTTGAAATCAAAGAATAAAGTAAAGTAAAGCACACAAGCGAAGTCCTAGTTTAATAATAATAATAATAATAATATATGGAATTTATATAGCACTGAATCTGGTAAAAAACAAAACAAATCGAAGCACTTGCACTCAATCATTTACAGGCATGCAACTCTCCTTAAACATAATGAACAACAGATTTCAAAACCATGCGCGCGCACGCATGCACGCACACACACACGCGCACACACACACACACACACACACACACACACACACACACACACACACACACACACACACACACACACACACACGAAACAACACTTAGAAGGTGAAAGATGCTGTTGAAAATTAGGAACAGATATTTGGGGGGAAAGTCTCAGGTAGGAAATAAGTGTGTTTTGAGGCTGGATTTGAAGGTATCAAGTGAAGACTTTTGTCGAAGTGAAAGAGGGAGGTCATTCCAGGTGGATGGACCAGAAACAGAGAAGGAGCGACGGCCAACAGTGGTTTGTTTGAATCTGGGTGTTCGAAAGCACAAAGTATCTGCGGCTGAACGAAGGGAATGGGATGGAGTGTACAGATGAAGACAGTTACAGAGATAAGTGGGTGCACATTTGTGGATACATTTGAAACAGAGGGTATTGATTTTATACTCCAGTCTTTGTGAGACAGACAGCCAGTGAAGAGATCGCAGAAGAGGAGTGATGTGTTCAGATTTTTTTCTTTTTAGGACCAGTCGAGCTGCAGAGTTTTGTATGCGTTGAAGAGAGTGGATAGATGATGCTGGTAGGCCAGCCAAAAGGGAATTACAGTAGTCTAAACGTGAAAGAATGAGAGATGTGACAAGCTTGGAAGTTGCATTAGTGGACAGATACTTGCGAATCGCGCTTATGCGCCGTAATTGATAGTAGCAAGACTGGCAGGTCTGGGTGATGAATTTTTTCATAGAGAGTGTGTTGTCAAGAACTACTAAATACTTCACAGAGTTGGACAAAGGAACTGACGTATTGCCGATTTCTATTGAAGTTTTTGCGATAGAGGAAAGTTTATGTTGGGTCCCTATGAGCATGGCTTCGGTTTTATCGGCATTAAGTTGTAACTTGTTCTGAGTCATCCAGTTTTGAATGTCTTGAAGGCAGTAGGACATATTTGTCAGGAGGGAAGGCAAGTTTTCAACAGTATCACTGCACTGAAGCTGAGTATCATTGGCATAGAAATGGTGATCAATATGGTGGTTGTTTATCACACAAACACATCACACAAAACTAACTACACATTGTAGCTAATCTTCTTCCTATAGACTACAACACACAGAACTAACTACACATTGTAGCTAATCCTCCTGTAGACTACATCACACAGAAATCTTCTTCCTTAAGACTACAACACACAGAACTAACTGCACATTGCTGCTCCTGGCTTTGAAGCATGTGCTCACACACTTCACCAGTGCAGCAGGCTATTTTTAGAATGATCCTCCTCTTTCTTCACGTCATTCTGATTGCCTGTCACAACAGGCTATTTTAAAAATGGTCCTCCTCTTTCTTCACGTCACGTCTGATTCACTTTCAGCCATCTAAATATTCAGTGTCAGATAATTATCATAGTGATTATAACGATAAATATATGCAGCAGAGAAACGATTAAGATTAAAGAAAAACCTCCCCAACCAGCAATTTACCACACTTGGTTTTTTTGTGTTGTGTTGTGTTGTGTGTGTGTGTGTGTGGGTCTTTTTTGGTTTTTTTTAAATTCTTTTCTTTCGAGGATAATGGAATAAGCGCTCATGTGCTTTTTTCATCTAGTCCCCATGAGTATGCAGTTTTGTCAGTTTTGTAATCTGTTCCCACCGGCTTACAATGGCCTACTCTTCCAAAAAGCGGAACGGATTTTAACGTGTGCGCAACATGTTCTGTAGTAGTGGTAAGGTGTGACTGATGGTTTTTTTTTTTAATTTGCTTTGTTTTTTTCAAATAGTGAGATCAACTGAAACTTGACAAGAAACTATGACAGTCTGTACAATGATGTGGAAAGTGTGTTGGTTGAGGTTTTCTTCCTTTCTTTCTCCCTTTCTTCCTTTCTTTTTTTCTTCCTTTCTTTCTTTCTTTCTTACCTTCTTTCTTTCTCTCTTTTGTTGAATCAGTCAAATGTGAGCACACAAAGAGATGCGATTCTGTGATTGCCATTGGTGCTGTATGGAATGACTGACCAGATTATGTTGGCGTGTAGCGCGTCTACATACTGATCTTCCCATAGAAGGTAGATGAAGATTTTACGCCAACACATTGTTATGCTATATGCCTCGTCTAGTAGCCCGTAAAGAGTACCACTGCCAATTTGCCTGGTTTCTTAAAACCGTATCAAATATAGATTGCCAAGAAGCATTCATGGTTTGTGTGATGGTGTGGACAGTGTGGGGATAACACGTCTTTTCCCCACATCCTATCAAACGTGAACTGAATATAAAAAAGCCGGTCATGTGTTGACCATTGGTATTGTGAGAAGTGACTTTATGTGATGCTGGAGGTGCACTCCTTTTCTGCCGGCAGAGAGATGCAGGGTTGACACCAACATCTCTTACAAAGAAATGTTAGGAACAGCAATGTTAGGGAATCAGAATTCTGGCAGTGGTAAAGTGTGTCTGTGCTTTTTCTGTGTCTGTCTGTTCTTTTTCTCTGATCAGACCCAAGCGACTGCTAAGTAGCAAGAAAAATGCTGTTCTTTGTATAATGGTGCGGCATTAAAACCCAAATAATCACACCGAATGTGACAACCCCCCAACCATACCTGGTTTTATTATTGCCATTGCTCATGCGTGAAATGGTTTGACGATGGTGGCAAATCTGTGTGCTGATCTATCACTGGAGGATGGAGGATGCAGATTTTATACCAAACACATCTTATGCCGTAAAAGATATGTCGGTGAAGGATCAATATGGTTTGATTGTAAGTCCAGCAGTGGCTAAAGAGGGTCATTGTGTGATGGGTTGTTGGTTGTTTGCGTGCTGTGATAATCAGATCAAAATAGTGTACACTGACAACAAATGGCAGGATATTGTGATGGTGTGCAGAGTGTGTGAAGTTTTCTTTTCCGGTGTGTTCAAACCCCGTTCATTGTGAAGGAGCAATGAAAGCAGGTGCGTGATTGTCCTCCACATGGCCTGAACTCATTGTAGTCTCTCTGTCGCTCTCTCGCGCACACACACACACACACACACACACACACACACACACACACACACACACACACACACAATCTCCAATACAGATTTTAATTCAAGGAAAGAAACTTGTGAACTAAGAAGTCCTGTTCATAGCCTCATAAACAGCAAAACAGGAGGAGACTAGAACAATGACGCCATATTGATTTTGCTGGCCTGTACAAATCCATGACTTCCGTTACTTCTGAATGACAGTCCGATGCAACAAGCAAGGTAATCCTAATCATCATCAATCAAACGATGTGAGGCTGCCATCCTTCCAGTGTTTGATATAGACACCGAGCTGGTGCAGCACGCAGCTAGCAGCACAGATCGCTGATACTGGAGGTGAACACCAGTCGTACTGCAACAGGACACACTGTCAATACAGCAGGAACATTATATTACTGTACAACATCATTTCCTGAGAATTTCCGCGGAGGCAGAGAGAAGAGAGAGAAGAGAGAGAGAGAGAGAGAGAGAGAGAGAGAGAGAGAGAGAGTCACCTTCAAACAAACACAGATAACTAACACACAGACGCACACACACATCACACACATACACACGCACGCACGCACGCACACACACATACACACACAGAACATCTTGCGCACACGTTAAATCCTGTTCCGCTTTTCGTAAGAGTAGGCCATTGTGTGCCGGTGGGAACAGATGACAGACTTCACAAATCCTCATACACACGGAGACTGGATGTATTCCATTATCCACGATATAAAAGAATAAAATAAATAAAAATAAAATAAACACACACACAAAGTCAGAACAAAAATGGAAAATAAAATACGGAAAATGAGCGTCTGCTAGTGAAATAACAAACCAATATTAATGATGACTTCAAGCAAATCTATTAACCCTCCAACAAAACAAAAACACAACATAAAAACGACAAAAAAACAGACACACTCACTCACTAACTCACTCAATCTTTTTCATTAACTATCTCTGACTATAGAACGCTTGATATTCTCCCTTTAAGATCCAAGCTTAAGCAAACTAAGGCCGTGTTTATGTTTAAAACCATGTCTGGTTAACTTCCCCCTTGCTTCAAAATAGATTCGTAATAAATGTCAATCGTCATGCCCATAAGATAATGGTGCCACTTCCGAGATTGACGTATTTAAATCCAGTCTCACATATTCCGGTGGTTCATTATGGAATGGAATGTCTAACCTTAACCTCCATAAGACTAACAGTGTTTCTGTATTTAGAAAAGTGTACCATGCGCATCTTATGAATAATGTGTCGCTATCTTGATGATATGGTATTTTACTTTGTAAAGCTACTAATTATGCCATGCATTTTCAATCAGCGAAAGTGTGTATGTCTACTCCTAACCACCTCCCTCCCCAACTGTCTGTCCCTTTCTTATTCTTGCCGCCTCCTGCTTCTCTCTCGTCCTCTCCTCTTTCTATCCCCCCTCCCCTCTAGTTTCTGTCTGTCTGTTTGTCTGGCTGTCTGTCTCTGTCCCTGTCCCTATGTCTGTCTGTCATTTCTCTCTATCTGTCTGTCTGTCTGTACTGTCTATCTGTCTGTCTGTCTGTCTGTCTGTCTCTGTCTCTCTCTCTCTCTCTCTCTCTCTCTCTCTCTCTCTCTCTTCTCTCTTCTTCTTCTTCTTTTTTTGTGTCTTTTCTTCTTCTTCTTTTTCTTCTCTTCTTCGCAATTCTTCTTCTTCTTCTTCTTCTTTCCTTCTTCTTCTTCTTCTTCTTCTTCTCTTCGCAATTTTTTTTTTTTTTTTTTTTGCAATTCCTTTTTCTTCTTTCTTCTCTTTTGGGGCTTTTTCCAACCCTTCTTTCTTTTTCCCCATTCTTTTTCCCAAAAATTCCACTTCTTTGCCAATTTTCCCATTTTTCCCTTCCCCCTTATCTACCCCCTCCCCTCTGTCCCCTAACCCTTTGTCCCCTACTTACTCTCCAAATAAACCATTTCTGTCCCCCACTAAATTTTGTGATCCATAACCCTATTGATGAAATTTTACTATTGTGAAAAATTTTGTTCAATTTAATTATATGTGAACCATAAAATTTATCTGATGCCCAAATTCCTCTCCCCTTCTCTCCTCCCCTTCAACCCCCCTTTTCACTTCTTTGCTTCCCACTTGTTCTCCCCCCTTCTCTCCCTCCCACTTTGTCCTTAGCCCCCCCCCTCCCCTTTTATCTACCAAATAAAGTCATTCACCATTATCTTCCATAACACATTATGCTACACATTCACATATATTCCCCAAACCCACTCCTCTCCCTCCCCTCCCGCCCCCTAACAATATACGGGTGTAATAAACACTCTATCTGTTGTTTATGCTGTACATCCCCATAATTCCCTAAACATATATTTTTGAATAATTTGGTGAACTAACCTTTTACTACGGGATGAAAAAAACACCATTTGCACACTCCCCCTTTAACATAAAAACCAATACAATTCACCATTACCATAAATTCCCAGACTAACAAACAAAGCTGCCACTCACCACATAGTATTACACCACTACCCCCCACAACCCACACCACTCCCATTGTGACCACATAATTATTATGCACAAAATTTGGTTTTGAAACAATTTTTGTGGTTTTCCTTTGTGTGTTTGCCATTTTGTGTTTTGTGTTTTGTGTTTTTTTGTGAACCATTAAAAGTAAATTTAAAAATTTATCGGGTGCTCTACAAAAGTGAAAATAACCCCAAATGTGAAATAAAATTTTATGGGGGCCCAAAACCACCTCTTGTGTTATTGTTAAATTAAAGTTTGGTGTTTTTTGTGTGAAATATATATATATAAGTGTAGATGATGTAAATATATTGGGGGTAATTAAAATAGGGTGAAAAACAACTTATGTGACCCTAAATTCTGTGCCAATTATTGGGAATAACCCCATTTGTGAACACTCCATTATTGTGTCAATTATGTGCCACCTTTCCCCCAGCTCGCAGGGCCCCCTTTTCCCAAAGGAAGAAACCCCTACACCCTTTGCGAATAAACCATTGCGTGCCATAAAAATTATATGAAATTACCCTATCGCGCACCATAACAATTATGTGGTCCCCTTATGCGTCCCTTATGTAATAAAACATTCTGCTGCCAATCCCCATTCTGTGATACAAAAAACCATTTATGTTGAATAAACAAAAATTTGCTTGACCAATTTGGTGCCCCTAAATTTTGTGTAAATATTGCCCCCCATAACACATATTAGCACAAAACCCAACCAGCTCGCCAAACAACTATTGTGCCACCCTACAAAATGAGCCAATCACACTTTTGGCCAAAGATTCAATCGGGACACCACAACCCCTATGCTGTCAAACCCCCTCTCTACCCCCCCACCATATTGCCCTTAACCATAACGGAAAACACTATTTTGTGCCAATTTTAAATCTGACCACAACAACATACTCTGACAATAAACCACTTGTGAAATTTTAAAAATATATGCCATTAAAACCACAACTGTGTTCACCTTTTGCTATTGAATAACACACTCTCCCCAAAACCCAATTTGCGCCATTTTCTGACCCAAACCCCCCCTTGGCCTGCCCCCAATAAAAGTTTCTCTACCCATACACCAATACCACCCCATTTCCCCGGAACCTCACTTACTGTCCCCCTCCATTTGCACCACCAACACCTTCGCCCACCACTTCAAAAGTGACCCAACCTTACTGGCCACCCTCCCTTTCTGGACACCACCAAACACAACGCATGACCCCTTTCCCAGGCCATTTAACACACTATCGAGAACCCTAAAAACCCCTTCAGCGACACACTACCCTTTGCGACACCACCCCACCCTGACCCAACACCAATTTGCTCCACCACAAACCATTTATCGTCCTCTTGTGCCTCCATTATTAAATCACACTTACGCTAACCCCCATTTCCCCCTTGCGCCATTCGACGTCACTTTTCTCCTGCTAAGTTTTATGGGTGGCACACGTCCCCAAATTTTTGCAGCCCTGGGCCCACATCTTACTTCTGCCCCCTTTTTACAGATGTGCAGAATAAGCATGCTTTTGGGCTTTTTTAAACCCATCCTGTTTGGGGTTCTTTTTTTTATGTGTGTTGTTGTTGTTGAATGTTGGAAAAGGATTTGGGTTTGTATTGGGTTGTTGTTGTGGTGTATGTTTGTGTTGTTTTTGTGTAGGGTTTTGGGTGTTGTTGTGGTGTAGTGTGTTGGTGTTGTGTGTGTGTATGTGTTTGAAAAGTGTGTTGTGTGTAGTTTTTGTGTTGAAGTGGGTATGGGGGTGTTTTTGTATTGTTAAGTTGTGTTTGTGTGTGTGTGTTGTGGTAGTGTTTTGGGTGTGTGTGGTGTAATGTGTTGTGTGTGTTGTGTTGATGTTGGGATTTTGGTGTGTGTTGTGTGTATGTTTTGGGTGGTTTTTGTTGTTGTGTAAGTGTTTTGGGGGTATGTGTGTGTGTGTGTGGTGTTGTTGGATGTGGTGTTGTTGGTGGTGTGTGTGTGTTGGTGGAGAAAAGCCCTGACCTGGCCTTGCTTTAGGATGTTGACACCCCTCCATGTTGGGGGTTGTTTTTGAACAGGATTTTTGTGTGTTACACCCTCCCCCTATACACTGCACCTGTTTTTTTTGTATGCCTGTGTCTGGTGTTGTTGATGGGGCAGTCATTCTGGGTTTTTTTTTTACACCCCAAACGCGTGTTTTTGACTCAAAGTCAAGTAAACTTTTATTTTCGTGGACATTGAATACAGTGCATTTGTTTTTGTATCACATCATATTCGGGCTATTTTATAAACATTTTCGTGTCCATTTGAATAATCACCCCTATCCCCAAGGATAGGGAAAAAACCTACTCGAGGTTTTGATTAAAACACTCCGTTGTTGTTGTTGTTGATGGATACAGCCCTGCACTGTCTGGTGTTGTTTTTGGATGATACAGCCCTGCACTGTCTGGGGGTTTTTGATGGATGATACACCCCTGCACTGTTGGTGTTGTTGTTGATGATACAAGCCCTGCACTGTTGGTGTTGTTGTTGTTGGATACACCCCGAAACTGTTGGTGGATGATACAGCCCTGCACTGTTTTTGGGTTTGATGTCAGGCACTGTTGGGTTGTTGTTTTTGTTTTTGATCACCCCTGCACTGTCTGGTGGCTAAATGATACAGCCTGCACTGTCCTGGTTGTGTATGTACAGCCCTCCTGGGGTGTTGTTGTTTGTGATACAGCCCTGCACTGTCTGGTGGTAATGTAGGCCTCACTTTGTTGTTGTTGTTGATACAGCCCTGCACTGTCTGGGGGTTGGGGTGATGATCAGCCTCCCACTGTTTGGTGTTGTTGATGATACAGCCTGCCTGTCTGGTGTTGTTGTTGTGATACAGCCCTGCACTGTTGGTGTTGTTGTTGTTGATACACCCCTGCACTTTGGTTGTTGTGATGATACAGCCCTGCCTGTCGGGTTTGTTGATGATACAGCCTGCACTGTCGGGTGTTGTTGTTGAGATACGCACCTGCCCCCTGTCTGTGTTGTTGTTGATGATACAGCCTGCACGTCGGTGTTGTTGTTGATGATACAGCCCTGCACTGTCGGGGTTTGTTGTTGTTGATGTTTACAGCCCTGCACTGTCTGGTGTTGTTGTTTGATGATACAGCCCTCCCACTGTCGGGTGATGATGATACAGCCCTGCACTGTCTGGTGGTGATGATACAGCCCTGCACTGTCTGGTGTTGTTGTTGATGATACAGCCCTGCACTGTCTGGTGTTGTTGTTGATGATACAGCCCTGCACTGTCTGGTGTTGTTGTTGATGATACAGCCCTGCACTGTCTGGTGTTGTTGTTGATGATACAGCCCTGCACTGTCTGGTGTTGTTGTTGATGATACAGCCCTGCACTGTCTGGTGTTTTTGGGTGATGATACAGCCCTCCCACTGTTGGTGGTTTGTTGTTGATGATACAGCCCTGCACTGTCTGGGGGTTGTGTTGTTTGATGTACACCCCTGCACTGTCTGGTGTTGTTGTTGATGATACAGCCCTGCACTGTCTGGTGTTGTTGTTGATGATACAGCCCTGCACTGTTGGGGGTTTTGTTGATGATACAGCCCTGCACTGTCTGGTGTTGTTGTTGATGATACAGCCCTGCACTGTCTGGTGTTGTTGCTGATGATACAGCCCTGCACTGTCTGGTGTTGTTGTTGATGATACAGCCCTGCACTGTCTGGTGTTGTTGTTGATGATACAGCCCTGCACTGTCTGGTGTTGATGATACAGCCCTGCACTGTCTGGTGTTGTTGTTGATGATACAGCCCTGCACTGTCCGGTTTGTTGTTGTGTTTTTGATGATAAGCCTGCACTGTCTGGGGGTTGTCGGGTCACCCTGGGGTTGTTTGTTTTTGGGTGATACAGCCCTGCACTGTCTGGTGGTAATGCCCGGGCACCTGACAAAGCTGAAGTGGGGAGGGGGGGTGGGGGGTGACTGATGCAATGTAGTCCGGGCAGACGACGGTTAGTTTAATAAATGTGTGGAAACCGACTTCTTTCAATTTTCGGCTCAGTCCTTGTGAAACTGGCGCGCGCGGGGGTTGGGTGTGTGTGTGGTGTGTGTGTTGTGTTTGTGTGTTTGTAACTGTGTGGTGCGTTTATGTGTGTGTGTATGATTGTGTGTGTGTGTGTTTGTGTGTGTGTGTTGTGTGTGTGTGAGAGAGAGAATGAGAGTAGAGAGTGAGAGGAGAGAGAGAGAGAAACGGGAATTGAGAATGGTTAATTGGTCTGTTGGCCTTGGGGTGAGAGTTAGGAAGAAAGAAGGAAGAGGAAAAAAACTATACAATGAAAATTGAAAGATGATAAAAATTATGAGAGAAGGAGAGAGAGAGAAGAGAGAGAGAGAGAAAAGGAGAAGAGAGAGAGAGAGAGAGAGAGAGAGAGAGAGAGAGAGAGAGGGGAAAAAAGAGCGTTGATGCCCCTCTCACGTTGTCGTTCCCTCTCACATCCCCCATGAGACTTTCAAAAAGAAAAACAACCAAGCAGTCTTTGGCATCTAGTACTGTGTTTGTAAACAACAAATAAAGGATCGGTGTGTGTGTGT
The DNA here is from genome assembly GCA_028751875.1 of Rapana venosa. NCBI lineage: Eukaryota > Metazoa > Mollusca > Gastropoda > Neogastropoda > Muricidae > Rapana > Rapana venosa. The sequence continues at coordinate 67,693,512 of CM054145.1, forward strand.
GGTTTGTGTGTGTGGGGTTTTGTGTGTGTGTTTTATTTATTATTTATTATTATTATATTTTTCTTTAAATTTTTAATATTTTATTTTATCTTTTATATCGAGGATAACGGGAATAAGCACTTATGTGCTTTTTTACATCCATCCCCGTGTGTTATGCGATATTTAAATTCGTCATCTGTTCCCACCGGCACACATGGCGTTGTGTGGGGTTTTGTGTGTGCGCGCGCAACACACACCACTTCAATCCGTGTGAAATGAGTTGACATTTTTAGATTTTTGTTTGTACAGTTGAATAAGTTTCTGTATCAGTATACACTGATGGATACAGGATTACCTGAGCACCCCCCCCACCCCTCCCCCGGACCCTTCCCCCACCCACACACTGGGGGCCCAGGGAGGCAGTGTGCAGGGAGCAGTCAAGCGGCTTCACAGACTGGCTTCAGCAGATTGTCTTCACCAGACTGGCATTAATGGCTTCACGCACTGCTTCTTTCGTCAGCCTCCGGGCTGTTGTTCTCACAGACCCTAACTGTGGACTTCACACTCCAAACCAAATGTGCTTTTGTTACATTTTACCGCGATGTATATTTCAGCAGTCACCCGAAATTTTCAACGACATTGCAGTTGGTTAGAGTCTGTCAACACAGTAGATTCCAAGTTTTGCAGCGTTTTAGACCCGAGTTTAGCCGTTGTTAGCCATCATGTTATCCAATGATATTAAAGTTCTGGTGCCCAAGGCAATAAAACAGAGTCTTTGCCTGGCACACACCACCTTGGCTACAATCCCAACGATCCTCTGACAATTTACTCATGGATAACTGTGCGCAGACTCCCACCACTGAAAACAAGATCCACCACAGAAAAACAAGGACTCACTCACATGAAAAACAAGACTCCACTCACATACACTTCGATGGTTCCTATGTTTGACTGTTAGTGTTTTTTCACTTGACTTCCAGAACATCATGGTGATGATCTCCCCCTACCAGACTCAACGGCCAGACCGCACAGGAAGCGTGACTGTCATCTCCAGAGGCACATGCTCACGCCACCATCGGCGTATCAGTCTGAAAGGTTTTCCTACACCGCCTTCAGCATGAACGGCTTCAACTTTCCTTCATCCTAGGAAAGTTGAACGCCACATTCACAGTGACTAAGTCCTCTCCCCCCTTCAGCACACAGCTAGTGATGGCGCACAGCACTGACAGCTGCAGGCAGGTCCACACCACTGACAGCTGCAGGCAGGTCCTCACCGCCCCCAGCACTACAGGCAGGTCCTCACCGCCCCCAGCACTACAGGCAGGTCCTCACCGCCCCCAGCACTACAGGCAGGTCCTCACCGCCCCCAGCACTACAGGCAGGTCCTCACCGCCCCCAGCACTACAGGCAGGTCCTCACCGCCCCCAGCACTACAGGCAGGTCCTCACCGCCCCCAGCACGCTCACAACGGCTCCACCAACACACGCACGCTTCAGTGTCCAGGCTGTGACTGGAGAAAGGACACCCCTGTTCAGGAGACTTGCCCGAGGGCGAAGCGACGTCCTTCAGGGCGGTGGTCAGATCTGGGGGCAGTCACTGGTCAGCATGGCGCCGCTCTCCTGCAGGTGCAGACGTGAGGGGCTGTTGTCCCCGTTCCAGAAGTGGGAGACGGGGGAGGAGGTGATGGGGGTGGAGATGGTGTGCACCTCCCCCCTGCTGTGCCGGCTGTGCTGGGCAGGCCCCGTGCTGCCGTCCTTGTAACAGCCGTGACGGCGTAACATCTCCAGCTGCAGCACAACACCACACCACACATCATGACACAGCATAACACATCATAACATATCATAACACATCATAACACAGCATAACATATCAACACAACACATCATAACACATCATAACATATCATAACATATCATAACACAACATAACACAACACATCATAACACATCATAACATATCATAACACATCATAACACATCATAACATATCATAACATATTATAACACATCATAACACATCATAACATATCATAACATATTATAACACATCATAACACATCATAACATATCATAACACAACATAACACAACACATCATAACACATCATAACACAACACAACTTAACACAACATAACAAAACACAACACAACATAACACAACATAATACAACACAACATAACACAACATAACACAACACACCAGCCTTTCAGCACCATCTGCCTACATCCTTTCAATTCTTTACGCAATTCAATAACACCCCCCCTTCCTTCCCAAACAAAACCAACAGCGGAAACAGATAGGATGTGTGGAATCATTATCTTCACAGTGTCTGTTTTATTACGTGGTCTCTCCCCCCTCCCCCCTCCCCTCCACATCATTATCATCACCCCCCTCTCCCCCCAAAAAACAAAACAAAACCAACAACCTCAAAGAAGATGAACAGGACTCATCTCATCTGCTCCCATAACCCCCTCCGGGGTCGTAGGGGCACTGCATTAACGAACGTTGCACCAGCTGGCTCCATTTGCGGCAGTTGTGGGCAAGTGCCTGGGTTGTGGAGAAGCTCTTCCCTGTCCATTCAGTGATGTTGTCTGCCCATTTCTTCCTCTGTCTGCCTCGCCTTCTCTTCCCCTGCACTGTTCCCTGCAGTATGGTTTTGGACAGCCATCTGATCTAGTCACATGTCCGTACCATCTGAGCTTCCTTTTCTTGACTGTGGTCAGCAGGTTTTCGTAGTGCTTTACTTGTTGGGTGATGGTTTGTAGGATTTCTTTGTTGGTAGTGTGGTCCGTGTATGAAATGCCAAGGAGTCTTCTGAGGCATCTCATCTCTAGAGCCTGGATCCTCCTTTGTAGATCTGCATTCAATGTCCAGGATTCGCACGCATACAGATATGTAGAGATGACTAGTGCATGCAGTAGCTTGACCGTGGTCCTGAGAGAGATGTTTCGGTCTTTCCAGATAGTTTTGAGCTTTGCCATTGTTGCTATTGTTTGTGCAGCTCTTGCGAGGATTTCGGTTTTTGAACCTTCTTCACTAATAATTGCGCCAAGGTACTTGAAGTGATCTACAACCTCAAGTTCTTTTCCACTGACTTTGATCTTGGTAGTGATTGGCTGGGCACTGTTTGTCATGAGTTGTGTTTTCTCGGCACTGATCTCCATGCCATATCTGGAGGACGTTTTGTCCAGGTGGTACACTAGGTTGGCTAGTTCCAGTTCATTTCCTGCAAGTCCGTCGATGTCATCAGCAAGCCTGAGGTTGGTGATTATCCACCCTCCAATACTGACTGTGCCAGTGTGATCTTCTAAGGCATCAGTCATTATGCGCTCGAGGAAGACATTAAACAGGGTTGGCGATAGGAGACAGCCTTGACGAACTCCCACTGAGGTATGGAACTACTCTCCAACTATGCCTTGGAAAAGTACTGCGCTGGTGGCTTTTGTGTATAGCTCTTTGATGGTCCGAATGATCTTTTGTCCCATGTTGTATTTCTTCATCGTGGCCCTTAATGCGTCGTGCCATACACGGTCAAATACCATTTTGAAGTCTATGAAGACGTGGTACAGTTTCTGTTGGTGCTGGCTGTATTTCTCGCACAGAACTCGCAAGTTGAATATTTGTTCTGTGGTGCCTCTGTTTGGGCGGAAGCCTGCCTGTTTTTCAGCGATGATCTTTTCTGCCCGTGGCTTTAGTCTGTTCAAGATGACTTTTAACATCACTTTACTGGCATGGCTTATGAGGCCGATCGTTCGATAGTTTTGGCATTGCTGTAGATTGCCTTTTTGGGGGAGCATGATGATGAGTGATTGGGTCCAAGGTGTTGGCCACTCTCCAGTCTGCCAGATCTTGTTGCAAATTCTTGTGAGGATGTCTGTCACTTTTACCCCCGTATTTGATCAGCTCTGCTGGGATGTTGTCAATGCCTGCAGCTTTCCCATGTTTCAGTGATTTGATTGCTGCCTCAACTTCTTCACGAAGGATAGGAAAGTCATCATCTTCTGACGAGTCCTGACTTGTAAGTACACTGGGGTCACCTTGTGTCTGATGGTTGTAGAGCTCTGAACAGTACTCTGTCCATCTGTTAATGATATCTTTTTCCTCTGTGAGGCAGTTTCCGTCTTTGTCTTCGATGCTGGTGGCTCTTGTCTGTTTCTGCTGTGTGAGCTCTTTCACAATTTGATAGGCTCTTCTGCTGCTGTTCTTGGTCAAATTTTCTTCAATATCTGAACATTGTTTCTCAATCCATTCTTGTTTGGCCTTTTTCATGTCTTTCTTGATCTATTTGCTGATCTCTCTGTATTCCCCTGCTCCTGTTGTGTACTTGACACTCTTCAATTTACTTGTTTATCACACATATCCAGGATTTTATCTGTGATCCATGGTTGTTTTTTTCTGGCGGTGCTTGCCAAGTAGCTCCTTTGCTGTTTCTGTCATCACTGCATTGAAACTGTTGGTTATTGTCTCTGCATCTTTATCAAGTGTAATCAGTGCAGCAAACTGTCCACCTATTTTTGCCTGGAAGGCTTTTGCGATGGTAGGGTCCTTCAATCTTTCTAGGTTGAATTTTAGCCTGATGTTCTTAGGCTTGTCGATCTTTTTCAGCTGGATTTTATAGTTCAAGAGCACCAGGTCGTGGTCACTGCCCATGTCTGCACCTGGAAATGTCTTCGTCTTGGCTCTGTTGATGCCAGATCTGAACCGGTTTTGTACCAGTATGTAATCAATCTGGTTGTGATCGATTCCATTAGGTGCATGCCACGTCCAGCGTCGGGATGCCTTGTGTTACCCAAGGGTGTTTGCAAACACCATGTCGTTGTAGCTGGCAAATTCCAGTAGTCTGTGTCCTCTTTCGTTGGTAGCTGTATTACAGGAGGGTCCACAGAATTTGCTCCAGTCTTTCAGTGCATCAGCACCCACCTTAGCATTCCAGTCTCCTTGAATAATTAGGATGTCTTTTTTGTTAGCTTTGTCGATGATGCCCTGGAGCTGCATGTAAAATTCCTCTACTACTTCATCATCATGTTCTGATGTTGGCACATAAGCTTGTACCACCGTGATGTTGAAAGGGGCTGCTTTGAGGTGGATGGTTATAAGTCTACTGGTTACTGGGCAGCACCCGAGCACTGAGTTTTTGATGTTCTTGTTGACAAGGAAGCCTATGCCATTGGTGTGCTTGTCTAATTCACCACTATAGTAGAGTACATGTCCATCATCAGTAAGATATTCGCCAAAATTCTTCCATCTGACTTCACAAAGGCCCACTATATGCCAGGTGTACTTCTTCCGTTCGTGGGTGAGTTCTTGTAGCTTTCCTGTTTGGGAATGTGTTCTGACATTCCTTGTTGCCATGGTAATATAATCTCTTACACGGATTCGGGTTCCACCAGTAGCATACTTTACACCTCTGCCCTGATGGGAGACAGAAGGCGCGGTCCTTGTTGACCCGGGCGACGACTGATCCGGTATGGCCATTGGTATTGTCTTCATCATGCAGTGTATCTATGGCAAGTACAGCCAGGTGGAGCCCATCCCTCTCCTGACTGGTTTTTTGGGTCGGGGTTGTCTCCCCCACATGGAACAGGTAGTACAGGTTACATGGTTACCAGTAGTAGGAGCTCCGACTCCGGATTTTTCCTCAGGGTTGACTCCCGAAGCCTATCCCGTGAACGGGTATGCCGCAAGGCAGTGGAGGTTTGAGATCAGGGTTTTCCTTCCCCTAGGTGAGCTGCCTTCCCAGGCTGACGAGCCCCACCTACCCGAATGAACAGGACAGTACCACAGGTACCCCACCTACCCGAATGAACAGGACAGTACCACAGGTACCCCACCTACCCGAATGAACAAGGACAGTACCACAGGTACCCCACCTACCCGAATGAACAGGACAGTACCACAGGTACCCCACCTACCCGAATGAACAAGGACAGTACCACAGGTACCCCACCTACCCGAATGAACAAGGACAGTACCACAGGTACCCCACCTACCCGAATGAACAGAACAGTACCACCCAAACCATGGAAACAGTTTCAAACCCACAAGCGAACAACTAGCAAAGATAACAACCACAGCACATCTGTCAGAGCAGCCTTGCAGCAAGCACAGAGGTGGCCAGAAAGGTCAAGGTGTCCCATAACCTGTAAGGTCGTAGGGAAGCGAGGCGTCAGAGACCTCACTTCTCCAGGGGCCAGCATATTGAAGGCGGCGCCCATCTCCTCTCCCTCGCTGCTTTACCTTCCCTGACCCTAAAGAGGCAGGTACCCATTTACAGCTGGGTGAACTGGGGGACTGTACTGAAGCCAAGGCACGCTCGACGTGCTTAACCTTGGCTGGAGAAAGCGAGTGCTCCGACCACTGAGCTGTCCCGTCCTCAAAGAGGTGTGGAGCTTCTCATGGTGTCCGCTCCTCTTCACCACCCTGTTCTCTTCACCGCTGACTCTTCTATGGCATGATTCTACAACAAACACGGGTACTGTCCTTTTTCTTCTGCACTTCCTACAGACCAACAGGATCACAACAAGAAACACAGAAAACGAACATTCCAATACACAAAGCAGATGATTTTCATAATTAATTTAGCTTGCTATAGAAACGCGTTACATTGTAAACACAGACAAACAAATAAGACAGTTATTTTTATTCTTTTACTCGACTTTTGACATAATTTTTTGCAGGCAGGAGAGTTCCCAAACCTACAGGCTACGGGCTTCTTCTCCTACCTGTACTCTTACCAAGCCCCAGTGTCACAGGAACATTCAGATTTTACCTGTTGCAGTATCTGGGACACACTGCATCGCCACAGGTGCAATACCTCCAGTTTTGTTGAAATTAAGTCAGGTATTCTTGCAAACCTTTAAAACCCAAATATGTAAACAAAACAGCCAACTGCTTTACTTCACAATGGAAAAAGGGGTTTTTCAATATCACCCCTTGTTTAGATTTCTCTTCCTTTGGCGACAGGCCCACAGACTGTTCTATAGTGATAACAAACACTAAACTTGACTTGACCTGGAAGCTAAAGGCGGAGTGTAGCCGGTATTGGGGTTACACTTCATCTTTAGCTTCTGGGTGAAGTAGTGTCTTCTACAGAGAGCTTGTCAGAATACTCGAACTCGAACTCGAACTCTCGAACTCGAATATTTTAATGAGGGTAATTGGGTTGTTGTTGGTTGTTTTTGTTGTTTTTTTGTTTGTTTCTTTTTTTTTTTGGGGGGGGGGGGGGGGGGGGGGGTGTTGGTGCTGATTTTCACGGATTTTTTGAAAGCATGAAAGAAAATGCACTCTGCACTTGTTTTTGAACTTTCAGGACATGAATACGAGGTAGTCAGGAGACAGTTGTAAATGATCATTGACTGAGGAATGCCGGTGCTTCTAGAGCGTTGACCCCATGCTTGCAGAATTGCGGTTACCAAACTGGCAGACGACAATGGACTGAGGGGGTACAGTGTTTGCTGAAGAATTAGCAATTCAAACATACCAAATTTGTTCAAAATCACATAAGTTTTGAGTCAGAGGCTAGTCTTTCACACAAAAGTGGTTTTTAATTTCTGTGGATGCCTTAGTACGTGCGGTATGAATGTAAGAGTCACATAGAAACACAGAAGGACAAGTGCGATTTTTGTTGTGGTTGTTGTTCTTGTTGTTGTTGTTGTTGTGTTGTTGTTGCCGCGTGCAGCCAAAGGTGGTGTGTAGCCGAACCGGAAAGGAGGCGCAGCTGACCGTACCTCCACTTCCTGAAGAGCGTTCCGCTGGAAGATGGCGGAGGAGTTACCCCGCGCCATGCTGGCCCGTGAACTGATTGACCCGTCCTTGACCGTAGCGGGTCGCCAGACCACAGAGGTAAACTTGGAGAGCAGGGTCTGCTTGAAGAGCTTGGTGGTGAGGGTGTAGAGCAGCGGGTTCAAGGCGGAGTTGACGGGCAGGATGAAGACCACAACCCAGGCGTACAAGTCCTCACTGACGGCAACACCTTGGGGTGCAAGGAGAGGGAGAGAGGGGGCAGACAGAAAGGGAAAGTCACTGTTAAAATCTCAGCATTTGAAACTCGTCAAAGAACAGAGAGACAGACAGACAGACAGACAGACAGACAGAAAGAGAGAGAGAGAGAGAGAGAGAGAGAGAGAGAGAGAGAAGAGAGAGAGAGAGAGAGAAGAGAAACTACCAATACCAACAGTAACACCACCGCCACCACCAAAAATGTAACACGCATATGTACGTACCCAAACACATACTGTACATACCCCCTCTCTCCACACACACACACACACACTCACACACACACACACATACACACGGCGCGCGCGCGCGCGGCGGGATAGCCTAGTGGTTAGAACATTGCGCTCGCAATCTGACGACCCGGGTTCGATTCCCGTTGAAGGGAATATTTTCCTCTGGAGTTAACATCAGTGCAGATTCCTTTCTCCCCAAAAGTCCTTCGGATGAGACTATAAACCGAGGCCCCGTGTGCGACCGCACGCAGAACATCTTGCGCACACGTTAAATCTCGTTCCGCCTTTCGGAAGAGTAGGCTATTGTGTGCCGGTGGGAATAGATGACAGACTTTGCAAAACGCATACACACGGGGACTCGATGTAAAAGCATATAAGTGCTTATTCCATTATCCTCGATATAAAAGAATTAAAAAAACAACAAAACAAAAACAAACAAAAGCACACAAACAAAAACACTGCACGGGTAAAACCCTCCCGAGCCACAAAGGCCACAGGACTAGGCCTGTGCAGCCCAGAGTCGTGCACGACTCCGAGGTGACCGCAAGGTCTGGCGCTCGTCCTCCTCACCAACAGTCACTGTGTGTCAGCCCATGGCTTTTTCAGGGAAGACCGTGTCACCGCCAACAGCGCCACTCAATTGCCTTTTGTAACTAATCAAAAGCCGGAGTATGGCTACCTATATGGCGAGGTATATGAACACAGCCCTACACGCAGACCTCTCATCCAGTGTGTACTTTGGGGTTGACAGTGATTCCCAGTTGTTGTTGTGATGATGATGATGATGATGATGATGATGACGACGACGACGACGCGACGACGACGACGACGACGAGATGATGATGATGATGGTGATGATGATGATGATGGATGATGATGATGATGATGATGATGATGATGATGATGATGATGAGTGACCTCCAGAGTGTTAAGCTGGGGAACGCCCGATACAACAGTGACAACTATCTGTTGTTTTTTCACAGTATGACCGTTGGTTTACTGTTATGGTTGTTGATGTTGTTGATGATGCTGTTGATGATGTTGTTGATGCTGTTGATCTTGTTGATGTTGATGTTGTTGATGTTGTTGATGATGCTGTTGATGTTGTTGATGATGATATTGATGATGTTATTGATATTTTTGATAATGTTGCTGTTGATGTTGTTGATGTTGATGATGTTGTTGTTACTGACGATGTTGTCGATGATGTTGATGATGTTGTTGTTGCTGTTACTGCTGCTGATATTATTGATGTTATTGTTGTTGTGTGTACCCAGCTTTAAACCCTGGGGGTCGCCCCGAACAGGCACTCTGTCCCCCTGGTCCCCCGGCAGTCACTGTGAGGTAGGCAGGTCCTCAAGGCAGGGAGCAGGACTGTTCAGGTGCCTGGCTCTAACTAGAGCTAGCCGCAGTAGTAGTAGTAGTAGTAGTAGCAGTAGTAGTAGTAGTAGTAGCAGTAGTACTAGTAGTAGTAGTAGTAGTAGCAGTAGTAGTAGTAGTAGTAGTAGTAGTAGTAGCAGTAGTAGTAGTTAGTAGTAGCAGTAGTAGTAAGTAGTAGTAGTAGTAGTAGTAGCAGTAGTAGTGGTAATAGTAGTAGTAGTAGCAGTAGTAGTAGTAGTAGTAGTAGTAGTAGTAGCAGTACTAGTAGTAGTAGACTCTCAGATTCTAAGCAGCCACACTCCTGAAAATCTGCCTTCTCTCTTTACAAATATGGCCCACTGCTTTCAAGATATCCAAAACTGGATGATACAGAACAAATTACAGCTAAATGCAAATAAAACGGACACCATGTTTGTAGGGACCAAACACAAACTCTCTTCCATCACAACAGCTTCAATACAACTTGGAAATGCATCAGTCCCTTTATCCACTGCTGTGAAGTATCTAGGGGTCAATATTGACAACACACTCTCTATGCAAAAATTCATCATCCAGACCTGCCAGTCCTGCTACTATCAATCACGGCGTATTAGTGCAATTCGAAAGTACCTGTCCACCGATGCAACATCCAAACTTGTTGCGTCTCTCATTCTTTCACGTCTGGACTATTGCAATTCTCTGTTGGCTGGTCTGCCAGCATCATCAATCCAATCCCTTCAACGTATACAAAACTCTGCAGCTCGACTAATCCTCAGAAAGAAAAAAAATTGAGCATATGACCCCTCTCTTGCAATCTCTCCACTGGCTGCCTGTGCCACAGAGAGTAAACTATAAGATCAGTTTCCTCTGTTACAAATGTCTCCACAAAACAGCACCCGCCTACCTCTGTGAATGTCTTCATTTGTACACTCCTTCTCGTTCTCTCCGCTCTGCTGCAGATACCTCGTCCTTACGAATACCTAGATTCAACCAATCCACCATCGGCCGTCGCTCTTTCTCAATTTCTGGTCCATTGATGTGGATTGATCTCCCTCTCTCTCTCCGCCAAAAGCCTACTTATGACACTTTTAAATCCAGTCTCAAGACATATTTATTTCAAACCTAAGATTTTCCTCTCCTGCTTCATCTCATAGTTTTTTCCTGCCTTCAACAGCCAAGATTCTATTTCCCTGCCAGGGTGTGTAACATCTGTGTGTGTGTGTGTGTGTGTGTGTGTGTGTGTGTGTGTGTGTGTGTGTGTGTGTGTGTGTGTGGCGTGCGCGCGCGTGCGTGCACATTTGGACTTGATGGAACTATTACTTGTTACTGGTTGTATGACTGTGTAAGAATGAGTTGAGTGCAAGCGCTTTGATTTGTCTCTGCAAGATATAGCGCAATATAAATTCCGTTTATTATTTGTTATTAGTATTATAGTAGTAGTAGTAGTAGTAGTAGTACTAGTAGTAGTAGTACTAGTAGTAGTAGTAATAGTAGTAGTAGTAGTAGTGCTAGTAGTAGTGGTGGTAGTAGTAGTAATAGTAGTAGTAGTAGTAGTAGTGGTGGTAGTAGTAGTACTAGTAGTGGTAGTAGTAGTAGTAGTAGTAGTAGTAGTAGTAATAGTAGTGGTAGTAGTAGTAGTACTATATAGTAGTAGTAGTAGTAGTAGTAGTAGTAGTAGTAGTAGTTGGTGGTTAGTAGTAGTAAGTAGTAGTGGTAGTAGTCGTAGTATAGTAGTAGTAGTAGTAGTAGTAGTAGTAGTAGTAGTGAGTAGTAAGTAGTGTAGTAGTAGTAGTAGTAGTAGTAGTAGTAGTGTGGTAGTAGTAGTACTAGTAGTGTAGAGTAGTAGTAGAGTAGTAGTAGTAGTAGTAATAGTAGTGGTAGTAGTAGTAAGTACTAAGAGTAGTAGTAAGTAGTAGTAGTAGGTAGTAGTAGCAGTAGTAGTAGTAGCAGTAGCAGTAGCAGCAAGCAGACAGCAGTCAGCAGTAGTAGTAGTAGTAGTAGTAGTAGCAGCAGCAGCAGCAGCAGCAGCAGCAGCAGCAGCAGAAACAGCAGCAGTAGTAGATGTAGCAGCAGTAGAAG
>CM054145.1:67712661-67725161 GCA_028751875.1 Rapana venosa
GTTTAAAAGCTTCATAAGAAAGCTTTTGGCGAAGGGAGAGAGGGAGGTTATTCCAGATCGATGGACCAGAAACAGAAAGAGCGACGGCCGACTGTGGACTGGTTGAATCTAGGTATTCTTAAGCACAAGGTATCTGCAGCGGAGCGGAGGGAACGAGAAGGAGTGTACAAGTGAAGACATTCACAGAGGTAGGAAGGTGTTGTTTTGTTGAGGCATTTGTAAAAAAGGGTACTGATCTTTTAGTTTAATAATAATAATAATAATAATAATATATGGAAATTATATAGCGCTGAATCTTGTAAAACAAACAAATCGACGCGCTTGTTTACTCTTTGTGGCACAGGCAGCCAGTGGAGAGAATGCAAGAGAAGAGTAATGTGCTCAGATTTTTTCTTTCTGAGGACTAGTCGAGCGGCGGAGTTTTGTATACGTTGAAGGGAGTGGATAGATGAAGCTGGCAGACCAGCCAGAAGAGAATTGCAATAGTCCAGACGTGAGAGAATGAGAGATGTGACTAGTTTGGATGTTGCATCAGTGGACAGGTACTTTCGAACTGCACTGATGCGCCGTATTTGGCAGTAGCATGACTGACAGGTTTGGATGATGAATTTTTGCTTGGAGAGTGTGTTGTCGATCATAACCCCTAGATATTTCACAGCAGTAGATAGAGGGATGGACGTATAGCCGAATTCTATTGAAGCTGTTGAGATGGAAGAGAGTTTGTGTTTGGTCCCTACAAGCATGGCTTCGGTTTTATCTGCATTTAACTGTAACTTGTTCTGTATCATCCAATTTTGGATATCTTGAAGGTAGTTGGATATATTAATCAAGAGAGAAGGCAATTTTTCAGAAGTATCACTGCTAAGAATCTGAGAGTCATCGGCATAGAAATGATTGTTGATCTAATGACGGTTTATTACATGTGAAAGTGGAGCAGTGTAGAGAGTGAAAAACACAGGGCCGAGAACTGATCCCTAGGGGACTACAAATTCCATTTTGGCAGGTGTTGATTGAATCTTGTTTACTGCAACTATGTGAAATCAGCCTGTAAGGTATGAACTGAACCAGGTGAGGGCTGTGCCTACGTTTTTTGGAGACGGGAGAGAATTGAGCGGTCTATAGTGTCAAAGGCTGCAGATAAGTCGAGAAGAGTGAGAAGGGAGATTTCTCCTGAGTCAGTCGCGTGTAGAAGCCTGGTTAAGGTGTGGACCAGGGTGGTTTCGGTGCTGTGGTTGATGCGATAGGCAGACTGAAAAGGGAGATGGAGACAATTTGAGTGAAGATGGTTATTGAGTTGTTTCATAACAATTTTTCAAGGACAAAGAGATGAACAGTAGGTTGGATACAGGTCTATAATTCTTCAGAGTGTTAGGATCGAGATGGTGCCTTTTTTTAGTAGAGGTGTAACTATTGCAGTTTTGAGAGCTGTTGGAAAAGTTCATGAAAGAAGTGATGAGTTTACTATTTTTGTGATACTGGGTATAAAAGCTGTGGAAGGCACTGAGTGAAAAGAGAAGCAGGTATAGGATCAAGATCACGTGATTTTAATGTCATTTCTTTCAGAATCGTCTTGATTTCTTTCTCGCTTGTTGGATGAAAGGTAAGGAGAGGAGTGCCAGTGAACTGGGGATCAGGAGGCATAGGGTAGAAAGAAGTCTGATCCAATCTGAAGCGAATGTTGCGGATTTTATCAGAGAAGAAAGAAAAGAATAATTAAAGCAGGAAGTTCAGAGAGGCTGTAGACAGTTGGTAGTGGGCTTGCCTTTGCAGATCTGAGAAGAGTTGATGAGAGGGAAAAATAGATTTCATGGACGTGGCATCAAGAACTTGAGCAGAGTGATAGTTTGCCTTTGCAGAATGAATTAAGGTTTTGACTTTGTTTATTTGTTTTCGCAAGAGCTGTTTGTTTATTCCAGTTTTGGTTGTGGTGGTGATGGTTGTGGTGGTGATGGTTGGGTTGTGTGGTGATGGATGTGGAGGTGATGAGGGTGGTGATGATGGTGGTGATGATGGTTGTGATGGTAATGGTTTTAGTGGTTGTGGTGGTGATGGTTGTGGTGGTGATGATGGAGGTGATGGTGGTGGTTATGGTGGTTGTGGTGGTGATGGTTGTGGTTGTGTGGTGATGGATGTAGAGGTGATGATGGTGGTGATGATGGTTGTGATGGTGATGGTTGTGGTGATGATGGTTTTGGTGGTGATGGTTGTGGTGGTGATGGTTGTGGTGATGATGGTTGTGGTGGTGATGGTTGTGGTGGTGATGGTTGTGGTGATGGATGTAGAGGTGATGATGGTGGTGATGATGGTTGTGGTGGTGATGGTTGTGGTGGTGATGGTTGTGGTGATGATGCTTTTGGTGGTGATGGTTGTGGTGGTGATGGTTGTTGTGATGGTTGTTGTGGTGGTGATGGTTGTGGTGGTGATGGTTGTTGTGGTTGTGATGGTTGTTGTGGTGGTGATGGTTGTGGTGGTGATGGTTGTTGTGGTGGTGATGGTTGTTGTGGTGGTGATGGGTGTGTGGTGATGATGGTTGTGGTGGTGATGGTTGTGGTGATGGTGGTTGTGGTGGTGATGGTTGTTGTGGTGGTGATGGTTGTTGTGATGGTTGGGTGGTGATGGTTGTTGTGGTGGTGATGGTTGTGATGGTGATGGTTGTGGTGGTGATGGTTGTTGTGATGGTGGTTGTGGTGTGATGGTTGTGGTGACGGTGGTTGTTGTGGTGATGGTGGTTGTGGTGATGGTGGTTGTGGTGATGGTGGTTGTGGTGATGGTTGTGGTGGTGATGGTTGTTGTGGTGGTGATGGTTGTGGTGGTGATGGTTGTTGTGGTGGTGATGGTGGTTGTGGTGATGGTTGTGGTGAGCGGTGGTTGTTGTGGTGGTGATGGTTGTGGTGATGGTGGGTTGTTGTGATGGTTGTGGTGGTGATGGTTGTGGTGGCGATGGTTGTGGTGATGATGGTTGTGGTGTGTGGTGGTTGTTGTGGTGATGGTTGTGGTGATGGTGGTTGTGGTGATGGTGTTGGGTGTGGTGATGGTTGTGGTGGTGATGGTTGTGGTGATGGTTGTGGTGGTGATGGTTGTGGTGATGGTGGTTTTCGTCGTCACCGTGCTTGTTATGGTGATAACACGGAGAGTGGTTCCTATCACTATCATCATCACCACTTCCACCACGTCATCACCGTCGTTGTCGTTACCACCACCACCACCACCACCACCACCACCACCACCACCACCACCACCACCACCACCACCACCACCACCCTTCCCTTCTCTTCCCTTCCCTTCCCTTCCCTCCCCTTCCCTCCTCTTCCCTTCCCTCCCTCCCCTCCCTCCCCTCCCCTTCCCTCCCCTTCCCTTCCCTTCCCTTCCCTTCCTACACACGCACAAGAACAGAAATGCACGCCAAACATTCTGTAATTCACGTCAGCATTCGGTGGGATACGGAAGCAAGAACATACCCAGCATGCATCCTGTACAATCAAGCGAGCTGCTCTGAAGTCGGAATGTGCTGACTGAGGCCAGCAGCGGGCAGACCTGCTGTACAGCAGAAGCACGGGCCGTCAGACCAGCACCCCCCCCCCTTCCCCAGCCGGTGAGGAAGCGCACAGAGCCAGGGTGAAGCAGCGCTGAGCGAGGTTACCCAGTGGATGGAGGACTAGCTGCGCGCCTTGGCTTCGGTACAGTCCCCCGGTTTACCCAGCTGTAAATGGTCTTTAGGGTCAGGGAAGGTAAAACAGCAAGGGGGAGGAGATGGGCGCCGCCCTCAGTTTACTGGCCCCTAGAGAAGCTGAGGTCTCTGACGCCTCGCTCCCCAGTGACCACTTATGGCAACACATGTACGCTTGTTCGCTCCATTACTCACACTGAGCGCACGTGCACCAGCGGAACGAAGGCTTGCGTATCGATGGTTCGGATCCCGTTGTTTTCCAAATGCCTGGAAAAGAAAAAGAGACACACACACACTCACACACACACACACACACACACACACACACACACACACACACACACACACACACACACACACACTCACGCAAACACACACACACACTCACCACACACACACACACACTCACACACACACACACTCACACACACACACTCACACACACACACTCAAACGCACACACACACATGCACGCACACACACACACAAACGCACACACACCCACGCACGCACGCACACACACACACACATTAATAATAAAGAGCAAACAAAAATATGTTTGAGTGATTTTAATGATGACGACAACGACAATGATATGAGGATGATAATGATGATGGTGATGCTGGTGATGGTGGCGATAATGATGATGGTGACGAGGGGAAGTCAAGTCAAGTCAAGTCAGAAACGCTTTAATTATCCCATGAAGGGCAATTACAATACTGACAGGCTCAGTGATACCTATAATTATCTCGAAAAACACAAGAAAAATACATTTCAAAATTGGTATGAACATTCCATGATAGCTGCCAAAAATATCACATACACAAACACACACACGCGCGGCGTACGGGCGGGCTTGCGCACGCGCGGGGCACACACACACACACACAAACAACACACACAACCAACAACCATTCAAAACTCATTTCAGCCAAAACTAAGATATAGGAGTACTTATTTTCATGAGCATGAGAAGGGGAGAAAAGAAGAAAGAAGACAAGAACGACATAGATGACTATGATGACAATGACGACAACGACTATTACAATAATCACGATTATCATTGTCAGTACCACAGTAGGAACAGTCACACTACGACAGTAACGGTGAAGGTGATCAGGGCAACAGCAGAACTAGATAACCATTCATCCCCGAAGTCGCAATGTGGCGACTTTCACGGCTTCATGGCAGGCACAAACGGTCGCACAGGTGAAACCTCACCATTGATGAACCTCGGAGCTCCAGCCGAGGAGTTAAACAGAATCCCAAAACCTTGACAATAAAAGCTCATCATTTTCGATGTTTACTTTGGTATTTGGGATGTTCTTGTAGGTGAGCTTGCTTTTCAGAAACATCGGTCATTGGTATTTTTCATGCTGATTTAGTGCAGTCTGCTTTGGGCAGACTTTTCATTTTGCACAAAAAGTAGCAGCAGCAGAAACAGCGGCAGCAGCAGCAGCGCAGCAGCAACAACAACAACAACCACCCCCCCAAAAAACACACCAAACAACAGATGAATAAATCAGTGTACTTACAGAACAGTGACGTTTCCTAAGCCAGTAAAGATGCCCACTGGTATGTGACGTAAGTTATTGTTCTGCAGGCTTCTGTTGAACACACACACACACACACACACACACACCACACACACACACACGCACCACACAACAGACACATGCACACACAAACACACACGTACCACGCACACACAACACAACACACACAAACACACACAAACACAACACACACACACAACACACACACTGTTTCAGACTCAATCTTCGCTTAAAGCACGCAAGCTTACAAAACCGTACTCGATACACGTGATAAATAAATGTCAGAGAGAGAGAGAGAGGAGAGAGAGAGAGAGAGGGGAGGAGAGAGAGAGAGAGAGAGAGAGGACAGACAGACAGACGAGACAGACAGACAGAGAAAAAAGAGCAAAAGACAGACAGACAGACAGAACGACTGCCGACGACAGACAGACAGACAGACAGACAAGACAGAAAGACGAGACAGACAGACAGACAGAGACAGAAAGACAGAAGACGCACAGACAGACAGACAGACAGAGACAGAAAGACAGAAAGACTGCCAGACAGACAGACAGACAGACAGAGAAGCACAAAGCGTAACAAGATCTACTGTCCTTTTAAGGATAAAAATTCCTCTGAGGGCGAAGTGTAGGTGCTTTATTCTAGCGAGGGTCTGACAAGAGTCCTGCCTGTCACCAGTGAGTAGTTAGCAGGCTACAGAGATTGCCAGGTGGGGTGAGGGAGTCAAAGCCAATATTTAGTGTGGGTGACAGACCCCAGGGTGCTAAGCTGGGGAACGCTCAGCAACCCACACCCCATCACCACAACCTCATCCACACCGGCAAACTAACAGCGAAGCTATCAATATTCAACACCCAAAACTGCAAAACAGTCCACTCTTCAGCATTCTTGCTCTCCAACATGAAACAAAACAATAGTGAAAAGCTTTTCTTATCACAGTTTACACACACATCGTAACTCAAACTACAATCATTAAACTTTCAAAAAGGAGAGTAATTTACTAAGGGTTTTTGTTGTTGTTGCTGTTTTTCTAACTTTCGAACAGGGAGTGGACTTTCGGAACATCTCAGTGTCTGTAGAAGAATAACTGGGTTCTGTATTTACTGTGACATTCGTTCCTCCCTCTTCCATTTCGCCAAAAGCCTTCTTTTGATTCTTTCAAATCTAGCCTCAAAACGCACTTATACTCTACTTGAGGTCTTCCCCTGTTATCTGTTCCTACTTCTCAATAGCTGCCTTCACCTTCACCACCCCCACCTAAGTGTGTTGTGTATATAAATTTGATATTTGTTTATCTTGATATTTATGGATGGTTGCATGCGTGTGAATGATTTGAATGCAAGCGCTTTGATTTGTTTACTTTACAAGATTCAGCGCTATATAAATTCCATACATTATTATTATTATTATTATTATTATTATTATTATTTATTATTATTATTATTATTATTATTATTATTATTATTATTATTATTAAACAGGGACAGTTAATTAAAGATATAGCTCTAGATGCTTCTCCCCAAGTTCACGATAGTTATGGTACACATGACCTTTCCTTGTGAAGGTACCTCACGTTCTTCCTCACTGGACTGTCAGCGATTCAAAGGGGCAGACAGGCTGAAGGAAAAAAGTGGACAGACTACAGTGGACAGACAGACTACAGTGGACAGACAGACTACAGTGGACAGACTACAGTGGACAGACAGACTACAGTGGACAGACTACAGTGGACAGACTACAGTGGACAGACAGACTACAGTGGACAGACAGACTACAGTGGACAGACAGACTACAGTGGACAGACAGACTACAGTGGACAGACAGACTACAGTGGGCAGACTGCAGTGGACAGACAGACTACAGTGGACAGACAGACTACAGTGGACAGACAGACTACAGTGGACAGGCAGACTACAGTGGACAGACAGACTACAGTGGACAGACTACAGTGGACAGACAGACTACAGTGGACAGACAGACTACAGTGGACAGACTACAGTGGACAGACTACAGTGGACAGACAGACTACAGTGGACAGACAGACTACAGTGGACAGACTACAGTGAACAGACAGACTACAGTGGACAGACAGACTACAGTGGACAGACAGACTACAGTGGACAGACTACAGTGAACAGACTACAGTGGACAGACAGACTACAGTGGACAGACAGACTACAGTGAACAGACAGACTACAGTGGACAGACAGACTACAGTGGAAAGACTACAGTGAACAGACTACAGTGGACAGACAGACTACAGTGGACAGACAGACTACAGTGGACAGACTACAGTGGACAGACAGACTACAGTGGACAGACAGACTACAGTGAACAGACTACAGTGGACAGACAGACTACAGTGAACAGACTACAGTGGACAGACAGACTACAGTGGACAGACAGACTACAGTGAACAGACAGACTACAGTGGACAGACAGACTACAGTGGACAGACTACAGTGAACAGACTACAGTGGACAGACAGACTACAGTGGACAGACAGACTACAGTGGACAGACAGACTACAGTGGACAGACAGACTACAGTGGACAGACTACAGTGAACAGACTACAGTGGACAGACAGACTACAGTGGACAGACAGACTACAGTGGACAGATAGACTACAGTGGACAGAGAGACTACAGTGAACAGACAGACTACAGTGGACAGACTACAGTGGACAGACAGACTACAGAGGACAGACAGACTACAGAGGACAGACAGACTACAGTGGACAGACAGACTGCAGTGGACAGACAGATTACAGTGGACAGACAGACTGCAGTGGACAGACAGATTACAGTGGACAGACAGACTGCAGTGGACAGACAGACTACAGTGGACAGACAGACTGCAGTGGACAGACAGATTACAGTGGACAGACAGACTACAGTGGACAGACAGACTACAGTGGACAGACTACAGTGGAGAGACAGACTACAGTGGACAGACAGACTACAGTGGACAGACTACAGTGAACAGACAGACTACAGTGGACAGACTACAGTGGAGAGACTACAGTGAACAGACAGACTGCAGTGGAGAGACAGACTACAGAGGACAGACAGACTGCAGTGGACAGACTACAGTGGAGAGACAGACTACAGTGAACAGACAGACTACAGTGGACAGACTACAGTGGAGAGACAGACTACAGTGAACAGACAGACTACAGTGGACAGACTACAGTGGACAGACAGACTACAGTGAACAGACAGACTGCAGTGGACAGACAGAGGACAGACAGACTGCAGTGGACAGACTACAGTGGACAGACAGACTACAGAGGACAGACAGACTACAGTGGACAGACTACAGTGGACAGACAGACTACAGTGAACAGACAGACTACAGTGGACAGACAGACTACAGTGGACTGACAGACTACAGTGGACAGACTACAGTGGACAGACAGACTACAGTGAACAGACTACAGTGGACAGACAGACTACAGTGGACAGACAGACTACAGTGGACAGACTACAGTGGACAGACAGACTACAGTGGACAGACTATAGTGGACAGACTACAGTGGACAGACAGACTACAGTGGACAGACTACAGTGGACAGACAGACTACAGTGGACAGACAGACTACAGTGGACAGACAGACTACAGTGGACAGACTACAGTGGACAGACAGACTGCAGTGGACAGACAGACTACAGTGGACAGACAGACTACAGTGGACAGACAGACTACAGTGGACAGACTACAGTGGACAGACAGACTACAGTGGACAGACTACAGTGGACAGACAGACTACAGTGGACAGACAGACTACAGTGGACAGACTACAGTGGACAGACAGACTGCAGTGGACAGACAGACTACAGTGGACAGACAGACTACAGTGGACAGACAGACTACAGTGGACAGACTGCAGTGGACAGACAGACTACAGTGGACAGACAGACTACAGTGGACAGAGAGACTACAGTGGACAGACAGACTACAGTGGACAGACAGATTACAGTGGACAGACTACAGTGGACAGACAGACTACAGTGGAGAGACAGACTACAGTGGACAGACAGACTACAGTGGACAGACAGACTACAGTGGACAGACAGACTACAGTGGACAGACTACAGTGGACAGACAGAATACAGTGGACAGACAGACTACAGTGGACAGACTACAGTGGACAGACAGACTACAGTGGACAGACAGACTACAGTGGACAGACAGACTACAGTGGACAGACTACAGTGGAGAGACAGACTACAGTGGACAGACAGACTACAGTGGACAGACAGACTACAGTGGACAGACAGACTGCAGTGGACAGACAGACTACAGTGGAGAGACAGACTACAGTGAGCAGACAGACTGCAGTGGACAGACAGACTGCAGTGGACAGACAGACTACAGTGGAGAGACAGACTGCAGTGGACAGACTGACTACAGTGGACAGACAGACTACAGTGGACAGACAGACTACAGAGGACAGACAGACTACAGTGGACAGACTACAGTGGACAGACTACAGTGGACAGACAGACTACAGTGGACAGACAGACTACAGTGGACAGACTTTAGTGGACAGACTACATTTGACAGACTGTAGTGGACAGAGGTAAAAGAACTCACAGTGCTCCTAGACCGATGAGATTGGAGAAGGATCCAGGCTCAATGTAGGATATTCCGTTATGACTCAGGTACCTGCACACACACACACACACAACACACACACACACACACACACACACACCACACACACACCCCACACACACACACATCCCACATCCCCTCCACACACACATACACACAATATCCCACACCCCCCTCCACACACACACATACACACACACAAACACACTACACACACACACACAAACATATACACACACATGCACGCACGCACCCAACGCGCGCGCATGCACGCACACGTGCAGGTACACACACCCGTGCACACACATACACAAACACACGCACACACACACCAACACAAATAGAGTGTAATTCTAAAGGATTGTTAGTATTCTTTTGTTAACTTAAAAAAAAAACCTCAATGACATCATTGTTGTGTGGGTGTGGTGGTTATGGTGTGGTGGTTGTGGTGTGGTGTTGTGGTGTGGTGGTTTGTGGTGGTGTGTGGTGGTTTGTGGTGTGGTGGTTGTGGTGTGGTGGTTGTGGTGTGGTGGTTGTGGTGGTGTTTGGTGGTTGTGGTGTGGTGGTTGTGGTGGTGTGTGGTGGTTGTGGTGGTGTGGTGGTTGTGGTGGTGTGTGGTGGTTGTGGTGTGGTGGTTGTGGTGGTGTGTGGTGGTTGTGGTGTGGTGGTTGTGGTGTGGTGGTTGTGGTGGTGTGTGGTGGTTGTGGTGGTGTGTGGTGGTTGTGGTGTGGTGGTTGTGTGGTGGTTGTGGTGTGTGGTTGTGGTGGTGTGTGGTGGTTGTGGTGTGGTGGTTGTGGTGTGGTGGTTGTGGTGTGGTGGTTGTGTGGTGGTTGTGTGGTGGTTGTGGTGGTGTGTGGTGGTTGTGTGTGGTGGTTGTGGTGTGGTGGTTGTGGTGGTTGTGGTGTGGTGGTTGTGGTGGGTGGTTGTGGTGTGGTGGTAGTGGTGTTGTGGTGGGTTGTGGTGTGGTGTGGGTGTTGTGGTGGTGTGGTGGTTGTGGTGTGGGTGTGGTGTGGTGGTGTGGTGGTTGTGGTGTGGTGGTTGTGGTGTGGTGGTGTGGTGTGGTGGTTGTGGTGGTGGTGTGGTGGTTGTGGTGTGGTGGTTGGTGGTGGGGTGGTTGTGGTGGTTGTGGTGTGGTGGTTGTGGTGGGGTGGTTGTGGTGTGGTGGTTGTGGTGTGGTGGTGGGGTGGTTGTGGTGTGGTGTGGTGTGGTGGTGTGGTGGTTGTGGTTGGTGGTTGGGGGTGTGGTGGTGTGTGGGTGTGGTTGTGGTGGGGTGGTGTGTGTGTGGGGTGTGGGTGTGGTGGTGTGTGTGTGTGTGGTGGTTTGGTGTGGTGGTGTGGTGGTGTGGGTGGTGTGGTGGTTGTGGTGTGGTGGTGTGGTGTGGTGGTGTGTGGTGGTTGTGGGTGGTGGTTGGTGGTGTTGGTGGTGTGGTGGTGTGGGGTGGTGGTGGTGTGTGGTGGGTGGTGTGGTGTGGTGTGGTGTGGTGTTGGGTGGTGGTGTGGTGGTTTGGGTGGGTGTGTGGGGTTGTGGGTGGTTTGTGGTGGTGGTGGTGTGTGGTTGTGGTGTGTGGGTGGTTGTGGTGTGGTGGTTGTGGTGTGGGGTGGTGTGGTGTGGTGGTGGGTGTGGTGGTTGTGGTGTGGTGGTTGTGTGTGGTGGGGTGTGGTGGTTGTGGGTGTGGTGGTGTGGTGGTGTGGTGTGGTGGTTGTGGTGGTGGGTGTTGTGGTGTGTGGTGTGGTGTGTGGTTGGTGGTTGTGGTGGTGGGGTGTGGTGTGGTGGGTGGTGTGGTGGTTGTGGTGTGGTGGTTGTGGTGTGGGGTGTGGTGGTTGTGGTGGGGTGGTTTGTGGTGGTTGTGGTGTGGTGTGTGGTGTTGTGGTGGTGTGGTGGTTGGTGTGTGGTGGTTGTGGTGTGGTGGTGTGGTGGTTGTGTGTGGTGTGTGGTGTGGTGGTGTGGTGGTTGTGGTTGGTGGGTGGGTGTGGTGGTTGTGGTGGGGTGGTGTGGTGTGGTGGTTGTGGGTGGTTGTGGTGTGGTGGGGTTGTGGTGTGGTGGTGTGGTGGTTGTGGTGTGGTGGTTGTGGTGGTTGTGGTGTGTGGTGGTGTGGTGGTTGTGGTGGGTGGTGGTGGTTGGTGGTGTGGTGGTTGTGGTGTGGGGGTTTTGGTGTGGTGGGTGTTTTTGGTGTGGTGGTGTGGTGTGGTGGTGTGGTGGTTGTGGTGTGGTGGTGTGGTGTGGTGGTTGTGGTGGGGTGGTGGTGTGGTGTGGTGGTGTGGTGGTTGTGGTGTGGTGGTTGTGGTGTGGTGGTTGTGGTGGGGTGGTGTGGTGGGGTGGTTGTGGTGTGGTTTGGTGGTTGTGGTGTGGTGGTTGTGGTGTGGTGGTTGTGGTGGGGTGGTTGTGGTGTGGTGGTTGTGGTGGGGTGGTTGTGGTGGGGTGGTTGTGGTGTGGTTTGGTGGTTGTGGTGTGGTGGTTGTGGTGTGGTGGTTGTGGTGTGGTGGTTGTGGTGTGTGGTTGTGGTGGGGTGGTTGTGGTGGGGTGGTTGTGGTGTGGTTGGTTGTGGTGTGGTGGTTGTGGTGGGGTGGTTGTGGTGGTTGTGGTGTGGTGGGGTGGTTGTGGTGGGGTGGTTGTGGTGGGGGGGGTGGGGTGGTTGTGGTGTGGTGGGGTGGGTGTGGTG